>JAXLNS010000008.1:83088407-83303407 GCA_037215915.1 Pantherophis vulpinus
TCCTCATCCCTGAGAAAGGTTCTCGCCAAGAATTAGTAAGGAGGCCGCTTGGCCGATGTGGCTCGGAATTCCCTGGTGCTTTTGGAAGCCCTGAAGTCCATTAAGGATGCGGTCTTCTGACGGACAGCTAAATAATTCCTCTTGACGTCCTTCAGCAGCTTGCACATAGATACGACAGCTTCGGAAAGTAGACGTCGGACACTTCAGCTGACAGATGGACTGCTAAGAGGAAGGAATCCAGAAAGGCCACCCTGGAGGACATAGAGTGGTGGGTTCTGCCAGTTGTAACTACCGGTTCGCCCAGCACCAAAAATGTGAGCACACGATATAGGACGGGATAGTGCTGGGGTAGGTTGGAACTACCGGTTTGTCCAAACCGGCAGCAGCCCACCTCTGAGGACATATATAAGGTCTCCCAGTTGCCATGACTCAACTTCCTTATAATGTAAAGGGACACAATGGGAGAACTTGCCACAGCCAATTCGCTGCAGCCAACACACCATGGCCAACTTTGCCTTGGTCAACTCGCCACAACCAACTCATCACGGCCAACTCACCGCAGGACAACTCGCCGTGGGGACAATTGAACCATTCTATTTAAGGATTTAAAATAAATAACACATTATTTTAATTTTTGCCATTCATATTTCATTCTGTCCTTCCTCTTGCATCCTTTCTTTAATGATTCGATTCGATTAACTATTTGTCCCATAGCGAGTTGTCCATGGTGAGTTGGCTATGGTGAGTTGTCCATGATGAGCTGGCCATGGCAAGTTGGCCATGGTTAGTTGGCCATGTTGAGTTGGCCATGTTGAGTTGACCATGGTAAGTTGACCATGGCGAGTTGGCCATGGCAAATTGGCCATGGTGAGTTGGCTATGGCAAGTTGGCCATGTTGAGTTGGCCATGTTGAGTTGACCATGGTAAGTTGACCATGGCGAGTTGGCCATGGCAAATTGGCCATGGTGAGTTGGCTATGGCAAGTTGGCCATGTTGAGTTGGCCATGTTGAGTTGACCATGGCGAGTTGGCCATGGTGAGTTGGCCATGGTGAGTTGGCTATGGCAAGTTGGCCATGGCGAATTGGCCATGGTGAGTTGGCCGTGACAAATTGTCATGGAACCTGTAAAGGATGTGAGAAGTTGTACCTCAACAGCAGTTAGAAGATCAAAACTCCAACCCCCACTCCCACCCACCCAACCAACCTTACCAAAATATCCAAAACAGATTTTAATTTGTTAAAATAGTTTCAATTGAAAGGGTCAATGTAACATTCAAAAAGGGTTTGCAGAGTCTACACAATTCTATTTCCTACTTCCAGAAGGCATTGTTACGTCTTTCGTAAAGGGAAGACATGAGATGTTGGTGGGATCTAAACTCATGCGCAGGTTTCTACTCTTGGCAAAGTTTGTAAGCAATCACAAGATCCCGATTTCTTCCCAAGGAAACAAAGAAACTGAGAATTGGTGTGTAGAAGAGCATCTCATTCTTCTCCTGGGGCACCTTCTTCTCCAACTATCAGTTGTGAAATCTCTTCTAGAAGATTCCAGAGTCTTCTGAATCAGATCAGAAGAGGTGCTGAGTGGAAGGAGGACCCTATTCTGCCCACAATCTATCAATCTACAGAGGCAAGTATATTCTTTCTTTCTTTCTTTCTCTTTCTTTCTTTTTTTCTTTCTTTCTTTCTTTCTTTCTTTCTTTCTTTCTTTCTTTCTTTCTTTCTTTCTTTCTTTCTTTCTTTCTTTTTCTTTCTCTCTCTCTCTGTCTTTCCTTCCTCTCTCTCCCCCTTTCTCTTTCCTTCCTTCCTTTCTCTCTCCCCTTTCTTTCCTTCCTTTCTCTCTCCCCCTTTCTTTCTTTCTTTCTTTCTTTCTTTCTTTCTTTCTTTCTTTCTTTCTTTCTTTCTTTCTTTTCTCTCTCCCTCTCTTCCTTTCTTTCCTTCCTTCCTCTCTCTTTCTTTCCTTCCTTCATTTCTTTCCTTTCTCTTTCTTGTCTTCCTTCCTCCCCTTTCTCTTTCCTTTCCTTCCTTTCTCTCTCCCTCTCTCCCTTCCTTCCTCTCTTTTTTCTTTCTTTTCTTTCTTTCCCTCTCCCTCTTTTTCTCTTTCTTTCCTTTCTCTTTCTTTTTCTTTCTTTCTTTCCTTCCTCTCTCCCCCTTTCTTTTTCTTTCTTTCCTTCCTCTCTCTCCCTTTTTTTCTCTTTCTTTCCTTTCTCTTTCTTTTTCTTTCTTTCTTTCCTTTCTCTCTCCCTCTCTCCCTTTCCTTTCTTTTTCTCCCCTCTTTCTTTCCTCCCTTTCTCTCTCCTTTTCTTTCCTTCCTTCCTTTCCTTTCTCTCTCTTTCTTTCCTTCCTTCTCCCTCTTTCTTTTCCTTCCTTCCTTTCTCTCTCTCTCCCTACCTTCCTTCCTTTCTCTTTCTTTTTCTTTCTTTATTTTCTTTCTCTCTCTCCCTTTCTTTCCTTCCTTCTTTTCTCTCTCCCCTTTCTTTCTTTCCTTTCTCTCTCTCTTTCTTGCCTTCCTTTCTTCTCTCCCTTGTTTTTCTTTCTTTCCTTCCTCTCTCTCCCTCTTTCCTTCCTTTCTCTCTCTCTCTCTCCCCCCTTCCTTCCTTCCTTCCTTCCTTCCTTCCTTCCTTCCTTCCTTCCTTCCTTCCTTCCTTCCTTCCCCTGGTCATCCTTCTCACTCATGGACTAGACATGTATTTCCTGAATCTACAGTGTACGACTAGACTGAAAATTAAGAAACAAAACATGGTTTAAATTTCTGCTTGGTTGGAATTTAAGAACAGGGGCCGAGTAGATCATTCAGAAATGAACAAATGGAACAAAAATAACCTCTCTTTTTTCTCTTCCCCCCCCTCCCCCTCGAGACAAATGGGTTCCCTCTAGTTTTCTTTCTGTCTTAGGAGGGGACATAATCCAATACTTCAACCACAACTTGCAAAGCAACACAATGACAAATGGAAGGCAGGCAGGGAGTGAAATAGAGGAGAGGGGGAAAAAAGCCATCATTTTTACCTTTCTCTGAATCCGGAAAAGCATGGAAAAAACAAGAGCAGAGAAAGTTAGGAAAAGCACAAGAGACGGAGAAACCCTTCCCACCTTCCCTGTCCCGCTGTCCTTGACTAAGCCGGACAACAATTTTTACTTTCTGCACTTCTGTTCTAAGTTGGAGGTTGTCCACGTTTAGAGGTATTTTTGGAAGTTGTCATGAGGCCTGCGAGGCTCAACTGAATGGCAGGCAACACAAAATACGGGCTTAAAATATCACACACAAATAGGAAATCCAGACGACAGATGCGTTCCTTTCTCGCTGCATTTTCCAAGGCAAGATCACATTGAAAGCGACGACGTCAAAAAAAAAAAAAAAGAGAGAAATGAATAAGTAATGCATTGGTGCTACACAATGCAGGATTTTCCGCTCCCCCTTTCTTTTAAGGCGAACCCCCTGGAATCTGTACCGATTCTGAAAGAAAATTTGCTATTTTTCTTCTTTCGTTATCCTTTTTGTGAGCGGGATTGAAAAGGATCCTTTGGGCTGAATAATCATCATTTTAAAATTAATGATCTCAGGTTATGCCAGGAAAACATTCGTGTTATTAATGATTACCGCAAGGAAAAAAAAAGAAGCATAAATTAAGGCTGGATATTATGAACGTTTTTATAATAAAGACAACTGCTGTAGTTTGTGCCTTTTTTTCCCCCCCTCTCCTAAATTTTTAAACTTGTCATGATCTCTTGAAATCAAAGTCAGTGTTATATCTGACACAGACTTTCCAAAATACTGTACATTTGTAATACTTTAATAATAATAATAATAATAATAATAATAATAATAATAATAATAATAAAGAAAATAGTCTTGTTACACCAGTATAAAGTGTTACAAATGTACAGTATTTTGGAAAGTCTGTAACACTTTATACTGGTGTAACAAGACTATTTTCTTTATTATTATTATTATTATTATTATTATTATTATTATTATTATTATTATTAGTTTTTATTTATAACACAACACAATATAACAAACACAAAACACAAAACACACATATATATTCTCTTTTTACAACTGTTTCGTAATGGTCATCTTCTAATATTTACATTTTCCCCCAATTCCCTTTATATTATTCATTTTCTTTCCTGTCCCTTTCTCATATTCATGCTATAATTAACGATCGTAATATTAATTTCGTACACTTTATACATTGTCCTATACACATTTTACATTTATAACTTCTCCCCTTTCCTTATGGTTCACTATTTCTGGTCTCCAGCCGGTGGTACCATTTGTTCCATATTACATAATATTCCGTATCTTCCTTTTTTTAAAGTTATTTTGTTAATTTGTCCATTTCGGCACACTTTAAGTATTTTTTTTTTATCAATTCTTCCTCTGTTGGTCTGTTTTTCCCTTTCCAATTTTATGCGTATGAGATTCGTGCAGCTATTATAATATGTAAAATCAAATATTTTATTTCTTTAGTATATTTTCTAGTGAATATTCCTAATAAAAATGTCTCTGGTTTTCCATCAATAGGTTGATCTGTTATTTTTTCCAGCCATTTCTTAATTTTAGCCCAAAACATTTTTGCGGCTGGACAAATCCACCAAAGATGATAGTATGTTCCACAGTTTTTATTGCATTTCCAACATAATGGTGAGCTGTTCGGGAACATCTTCGCAAGTCAACAAGACTGTTTTCAAACATCGTTACATATTTATAACGCTACCATGGATATAAGAAATGACTTTTTATTCTTGTAATCAAATCAATTAATGCATTTTCTGAAGAAAACTGATGTGGGTTTTAATAACAACAACAACAATAATTTCAGTAGAATTATATCATCAAACTATCTAATAAATCGTCATCATCATCTTCTTTAAATGATCCCATAATCCCTCGCGGGGTGGAGTCTAGGCAACTGAATGGAGCTAGCGGAGTGTTTACTGGCCGGACGCTTTTCCTGTTACCAATGCAGAGTTTTGTTCGGCAGATATATTCTCATTGTGCCCAGAGAGAGAAATATCTGCCTCTACCTAGGATCGAACTCACAGCCTCCTGATAGTGAGGCGAGGGCTCTACCTCTAGGCCACCGCACCACTCAAATCATCTAATAAGTAATGACGCAGAATTTCCTATCTATGTAATTAATAGATTAATGTTTGATATAAACTTCCACGAAGTTTTAAAAGAAGGATTATGATATGAGATTTATCGTGGCACCAAAGTCAGCGTCTTAAGGTAATTAATCTAAATAACATTACAAATTCTTGGTGTGGAGTAGAAGAGGTCTTCTCATTTTACAACACAATCCCTTCCGGCTCTTTACAGTACATTCTGCAAATAAATTGATTTCACTCATAGCTGGAAAGAAATGATACTCCCAGTCATTACAAAGGTAGAGTAACTCCTTGAATTTCGGGTGACTGCATTCATACTGTTAACCACCCTATCAATTTAAGCTGCGCAACTCAACGCTTTGATCTGAAGACTACAAATTGATAGTAGATTTATTGACCGATCGGTCGTGATCTAATGATTGGAAACCTTTAAAATGCCCAAAAGATCGAGAATAGCAATTGAACTAATTCCAATCAGACAAATATTCTGATAATAGACCAGTGGTGAAATCCAATTCTTTTTTTTACTACTGGTTTTATGGGAGTGGCTTGGTGGGCGTGACAGGGGAAGGATATTGCAAAATCTCCATTCCCACCCCACTCCAGGGGAAGGATACTGCAAAATATGCATTCCCACCCCACTCTGGGATCAGCCAGAGGTGGGTATTTGCCGGTTCTCCGAACTGCTCAAAATTCCCGCTACCGGTTCTCCAGAACCTGTCAGAACCTGCTGGATTTCACCCCTGTAATAGACCCCATAACACTTGGCCAGAGGGTATAAGGCCGTGATGGCAAACCTATAGCACGTGTGCCCGAAGTGGCACACGGAGCCATGTCGCCTGGCACGCACGGCATTGCCCATTCCTTTTCTAGGTTTGCCATCATGCGCGCCAGAAACCCGGAAGAGTAGCTGGTTGAAACCGGAAGCTCAGTAGCTGAAACCGGAAGTTCATTTTTGGGTGTGCGCATGCGCCCCAGACAACTTCTCTTCTGGATTGTGGTTCAGGTGCATGCGGAAGCGTGCTCCCTTTTCGGCACTGAGTGCCGAATATAACTCGTATAAGGCAACGCCACACCAAAGTTGAAATCTCAATCTAATAACCCTAACTTCAGAGTAAAATGGAATTCTGATGGATCCACCCAAAACATTTCCTCTTTCTTATTTTGTTTGGGTTTAAGTTTCATTTGGACTAATAATGGAAAGGCTTACGTCAATAATTCACTGGCTTGTGGATGTTATGCTGTAACCCACACGGATCTTTCAAGTCCATATTCATGGCTGTAAAAGCTAAATAATTATTCTGCTTCTGCTTGGCCAGCATCATATCACATCAGAAGAAGGAAGGAAGGAAGGAAGGAAGGAAGGAAGGAAGGAAGGAAGGAAGGAAGGAAGGAAGGAAGGAAGGAAGGAAGGAAGGAGAATGGAGAAGGAAGAAAGAAAGAAAAGGAAGGAAGGAAGCGAGGGAGAATGGAAAAGAAGGAAGGAAGGAAGGAAGGAAGGAAGGAAGGAAGGAAGGAAGGAAGGAAGGAAGATTACTACAGCCTCCATTCCATACTTAATAGCACATCTGTCTTATCTTACAATGCAACAGAGGTCTAACCATTATTCTGCTTCTGCGTGGCCAGCTATATCACCTCAATGGAAGGAAGGAAGGAAGGAAGGAAAGAAGGAAGGAAGGAAGGAAGGAAGGAAGGAAGGAAGGAAGGAGAATGGAAAAGAAGGAAGGAAGAAAGGAGAATGGAGGAGAAGGAAGAAAAAGAAAAGGAAGGAAGGAAGGAAGCGAGGGAGGGAGGGAGGGGAATGAAGGGAAAAGAAGGAAGGAAGGTGAATGGAAAAGAAGAAAGGAAGAAAGGAGGATGGAGGAGAAGGAAGAAAGAAAGAAAAGGAAGGAAGCGAGGGAGGAAGAGGAATGGAGGGAAAAGAAGGAAGGAAGGAGAATGGAAAAGAAGGAAGGAAGGAAAGAAGGAAGGAAGGAGAATAGAAAAGAAGGAAGGAAGAAAGGAGAATGGAGGAGAAGGAAGAAAGGAAGAAAGGGAAGGAAGGAAGCGAGGGAGGGAGGGGAATGGAGGGAAAAGAAGGAAGGAAGGAAGGAAGGAGAATGGAAAAGAAGGAAGGAAGAAAGGAGAATGGAGGAGAAGGAAGAAAGAAAGAAAAGGAGGGAAGGAAGGAAAATGGAAAAGAAGGAAGGAAGGAAAGAAGGAAGGAAGGAGAATAGAAAAGAAGGAAGGAAGAAAGGAGAATGGAGAAGGAAGAAAGGAAGAAAAGGAAGGAAGGAAGCGAGGGAGGGAGGGAGGGGAATGGAGGGAAAAGAAGGAAGGAAGGAAGGAAGGAGAATGGAAAAGAAGGAAGGAAGAAAGGAGAATGGAGAAGGAAGAAAGAAAGAAAAGGAGGGAAGGAAGGAAAATGGAAAAGAAGGAAGGAAGGAAAGAAGGAAGGAAGGAGAATAGAAAAGAAGGAAGGAAGGAAGGAGAATGGAGAAGGAAGAAAGAAAGAAAAGGAAGGAAGGAAGCGAGGGAGGAAGGGGAATGGAGGGAAAAGAAGGAAGGAAGGAGAATGGAAAAGAAGGAAGGAAGGAAGGAAGGAAGGAAGGAAGGAAGGAAGGAGAATTTATGCTAAATATAAAGGATATATAGAGAATTTAATTTCCATCCACCCACCTTTTTATGACCTTTCTTGACCCAGTTGTTAAGTGAATCATTGCAGTTCTTAAATTAGCAATAGGGTTGTTAAGTGAATCTGGTTCCCCCATTGACTTTGCTTGTCAGAAGGTCGCAAAAGGAGATTACGTGGCTCCAAGACATTGCAACTGGCATAAGTACATGCCAGTTGCCAAGCCTTCAAATTTTGATCACGTCACCGTGAGGATGCTGCAACGGTGGTTATGTCTGAAAAATGGTCATAACTCACTTTTTTCCCAGCGCCGTTTTAACTTGGAACGGTCACTAAATAATCTGTTGTAAATTGAGGACTATCTGTATTGTATTATTGCACGCTCTTTGAGTAAGTTTCTTTATGCAGCTGAATGTACCATGTAAGGCTGGGTGTGTGTTTTTTTAAAAAAAAAATCTACTTCAAGGCAAACGCTGAATTCTAAAGCAGCTTTTTATAGCTTTCAATTTTGTCTCGACTGTATGAATGGCTATAAAAGTCTTGATTGCACCTTAAGAAATATGACATCCAAATATTTTATGAAAAGCATGCAAATGAATAGATCCCCATTTGATCAGCAACGCTGCCGGAATCACTGATGTGCTCGGGCTTGATAAATTGACACTTGCAGCCTGAAAGTTAATGTAGAATGTGTAACTCCGTAGCATCAGTGTGTGTTAATATAATGCAACTGGCAGTTGGAACAGAGGGGGAGGCGGAGTAGAATGTCCCAGCCCGCAGCATCCATCGGTATTCATCTGGCTAGCATCCTGTCAGTGTGTGAGAGAGTTGAGGGGTGTTTGGAAACTCAAACAGTATTTGCTGTGTGAGCAAGAAGGAGACAGGAAGGAGGCTGGGCGTGGCTTAGCTCAACCATTTTGTAGTAAAGCTGCTTGCTGCTGTGAAAGTAAAACTGAAAGTGAAACTCCTCTCCTCTGCTTGTGTTTTGCATTTGGAACAGGTTTCTTTTCAGGTGGGGAGGGGGAGTAGAACTTCTTAGCATCAGAGCGTGTTAATCATAATATAGGTCCTCAGGGAGTCCTAATATAGGACTCCCTGAGTCCTTCGGGAGTAGGGCGGTATAGAAATCTGAAAAAAATATAGGAAATACTACTGCTCTGATAGTTATTTTGAATAATCCTTTCTTAGTGAGCACCTAGAAGCCAAGAGGAACATACGTGGCAAATTTCAAGTTTGTAGGCTTTACAGTTCTGGAGATTTCGTGATTAATGTGTGAGTGGTTTTTGCTTTTATATATAGAGAGAGATATTCAGTTAAATTAATGCCCCAATTTGCTCTGCCAAATCCTTAGCAGTCCCTCCCAATTCAATTGTTCCTGCTATTAAGCTTGGTTTCATCCAGTCTATATGTGTACTTTGGGTTTTTCTTCCCTAAGTGTAAGACTTTACTTTTCTCTACATTGAATTTTGTTTTGTTAGATACGGTGCTTCAGTCCGACTGATCTCCGGTTCCCCAGATCCTCCTCCAAGAACCAACATTTGAAGATAAGAATATCGTTATCAGATATGTGCTAGGCTTTGGATTTGTGGAATAAAAGGTATTTTGGACCATGGAGAGCTCAAGTCAACAGCTCTTAAAGCAGGGGTCTCCAACCTTGGTAACTTTAAGCCTGGTGGACTTCAACTCCCAGAATTCCCCAGCCAGCTGGCTGGGGAATTCTGGGAGTTGAAGTCCGCCAGGCTTAAAGTTGCCAAGGTTGGAGACCCCTGCTTTCAAGTGTAACTGTGCATTTTCCTGGGATTGTAGGATTGACTTTTGCAAAACAAGCTGGGAAGAAGCATGCTTTGATTTGAAGGATTCCTGACAGGTGTTTTGTGCTTATCCACCTGTGTTCCAAATCATATTTTCCACTTCCAATCTGAACTGACGGGCACAATTATTATAACTTTCTCTGCCCCCCCCCCCCCACATTTAAGCAGAATTGAACAGAATTAAAGACAACCTGAAAAGGGTACCACAGCGACAGTTTTTAAAGATCTCATTAGACTCCTACATTTTCTAATCATCCATTCGGGTCACCAATCAGTAGCTCCCCTTCTTATATTCAGCCCGGCTGCGACATTAAACCATTACAGATCTCGTGCATCTTTTCAAAAATCACACGCACGATTTTCAATAGTGATGTATATACAGTATTCAAAATATACTGCTCAAAAAAATAAAGGGAACACAAGCAGAAGACACCCGAGATCTGAATGAATGAAATAGCCTTATTAAATACTTTGTTCTTTACATACAGTAGTTTGTACACTGCTCAAACAACTAAAGGGAACACAAAACTACTGTATGTAATGAACAAAGTATTTAATAAGGCTATTTCATTCATTCAGATCTCGGGTGTCTTCTGCTTGTGTTCCCTTTATTTTTTTGAGCAGTGTATATAGGAAGGAAGGAAGGAAGGAAGGAAGGAAGGAAGGAAGGAAGGAAGGAAGGAAGGAAGGAAGGAAAAGAAAGAAGGGAGGGAGGGAGGGAGGAAGGAAGGGAAGAGTATGGATGGAAAAGAAGGAACGAAGGAATGAAGGAAGGAGGAGGAAAGAAGGAAGGAAAATGAGAGAAAGAATGAAAGAAAGAAAGAAGAAAGAGGGAGGGAGGGAGGGAGGGAGGGAGAGGGAGGAAGGAGGGAAGGAAGGAAGGGGCATGGAGGGAAAAGAAGGAAAGAAGGAAGGAAGGAAAAAAGGAAAGAAAGAGAGAAAGGAGGGAGGGCGGGGGATGAATGGAAAAGAAGGAAGGAGGAGGGAGGGAGGGTGGAAGGAAGGAAGGAAGGAAAAAGAAGGAAGGAAGGGAGGGAGGGAGGAAGGAAGGAGAGAAAGAAAGAAAGAAAGAAAGAAAGGAGGGAGGGAGGAAGATAGATGGATGGAAAAGAAGGAAGGAAGGAAGGAGAAAGGAGGGAAGAAGGAAGGAAAAAGGAAGGAAAGAAGGAAGAAAGAAAGACAGAAAGAAAGAGCTTTCTGTTGCCAGAATAAATTATTTACAATACGTGTGCCTCTCAAAACACATTTCAGAAATTAATAATTTAAAAAGCCCCGTTTCCTTGTTGTTGCTGAATTATGTTAATGGCGAAGTAACCGCTCTAAAGGCATAATTAAAGTCATGGCTTTGTGCAATTTCCCACGGATCGGGTTACATTAACAGCAAAAAAAAAAAAAAAGGCCGCCGTCTTTATCCTTCATCCTTGGAAAACCACCGCAGTTAAGGCCAGACAATTGTTAAAGCGGAAATTTCTCCACACGTGGGCCGAGGGGCGAGAAAAAGAAAAGAAAAGAAAAGAAAGATTGATAGGACTCTGCTCGTCCACACAACCTCTCTTCAAACACCTTCATGAGGTTTCTTAAATAAATATATATATATATATATCATTTAACACACCGCTAAGACACTTCTCTGTTTTCTATTCTTCACCAGATGAGAGCAAGGATAAAAGCCGAGATTGATCACCGATTCTAACAGCATTTCTCTCACGTAGAGTGTGTATTTCGGGGTTTTTTTTGGTTCAAAGGAAGGAGGCTTTTCTTCATCTTGGGGTGCGTTTGTGGGTCTCCAACTTGCAAAACTCTGTTATTAACAAATTCATTAGAGCAATAATGCAAGAGGGTGTCATCCATCGAGCAAAGGATACAGAAAATATCCCGTGTTCCCTTCCACGCTTCTCCAATGAAGCAGCAAATGCTCCAGAACCCGAAAATAAGAACCTAGCATCTCGTATAATCTCAAGAAGACCAGGTTGGCGCCTCCAGATACGTCCATATTTCAATATCCGGTTCATATTGGCCAACATTTCAACATTTTCCTCCCCAATCCGACCCCCTGAACTCTTAAGAACAAATTGTCCAGCAAGGGGACGAAGGGGGGGGGGGTGCTGAAGGCGCCGAGGTGCCCATTTAAGTGGGTCGGTGGCCGAACCCCGTCACAGCCCCCCCTCCCAGGACCCAACCAATCTCCGACCAAATAATCCACCTATAAAAAGCTGCAGAGGTACATGTTAGAAGTTGAAAGATTATTATCATGTATAAAAGATAAAGGTTCCCCTCGCACCTACGTGCTAGTTGTTCCTGACTCTAGGGGGCGGTGCTCATCTCCGTTTCAAAGCCAGAAAAGGCAGCGCTGTCCGAAGACGTCTCCGTGGTCATGTGGCCGGCATGACTCAACGCCAAAGGCGCACGGAACGTCGTTACCTTCCCACCAAAGGTGGTCCCTATTTTTCTACTTGCGTTTTTTTTACGGGCTTTCGAACTGCTAGGTTGGCAGAAGCTGGGACAAGTCACGGGAGCTCACCCCGGTTACGCGGCGCTAGGGATTCGAACCGCCGAACTGCCGACCTTTCGATCGACAAGCTCAGCGTCTCAGCCACTGAGCCACCACGTCCCGTTAATTATCATGTATACCTAAATATTATTATCATGGCTATTCGTATTCTGTTTGACGTAATTTGACCTGGACAATTACACCGTTCACCAAGCATTCGTGTAGGTTAAAGGAAAAAATATAAATACAATTTAAAAAGAAAAAAGCTGCCAGAGGGATCTTGAGGGATCCAAGACCCTCAAGATCCCTCCAGAGGGCTCTTGAGAGATCCAAGACCCTCCAATAGCAATTATTATCATTGCTATTTGTATTCTGTTTGACGTAATTTGACCTGGACAATTACACCATTCACCAAACACTCGTGTAGGTTAAAGGAAAAAATATAAATACAATTATTTAAAAAAAAAAAAGCTGCCAGAAAGATCTTGAGGGATCCAAGACCCTCCAGTTTCCTGCCGGTTTTTGCCAAGGGGAGAAGTCTACTCATGGAGGAAGTCTACTCACAGCGCAATTCTCCTTCGACCATCACCGTGGATCCAGCTAAGCCTGTCCAGCAGCTGTTAGGTGCCATGGCTTCAAAAAAAAACACCCCCAAAACAAAACGAGAGGCATCCTTGGCTTTTGATCACACTTTGGAGAAGAAACACGGGATCCTTCAGCCTGCAAAGACTGGCTTTCCTCAGACTCGGGGGGGGGGGGGGGGAAGCAAAGCAGGACAAAGGGGCAGCTCTTTGCTTATTCAGCACCGGATCTCCATAAATCCATCCACCGCCGCTCGCAGTTAAGTTTCTGACCTTACTCATTTAAGGGCAAGAAATAACGACAGTCTTCTCAAGCCGGCAGGTCGAAGCAGGCAGCTCGTTGGGGAGGGTCTTCCAGGCTCCCTCCACTCGCCCCCCCCTTCAGACCTTTGCATAGAGATCAGCACAAAGCGTATATCTCCCCTCCTTTCATTCCTCAACCAAGTCCCCACCCCTCTTTTGGAGAGCCCCCCCCCTCCCAAGCATCCCTAGGGAGTGGGGCTTGACAGCTCATTCATTCTGCATCAAGTTGGACCGATCAACTCTTCGCCAGATGTTCTAATTCCCCGCTTTGCTCAGTGACGGGGGGTGGGTGCGTGGGGGATGCAATCCAGAAAGATGCCGCTGGGGTTTTTTTTCTGAGCAACTCACCCGGCTTCCTCCCTGTTTTAAAAATCGCTTTTTTTAAAAAAAAAATAAAAAAATAAAAAATAACGATCGAAATCTCACACGCTTCTCTGTCTAGGAAAAGATCTCGGCCACTCCTCCCGCTTCGCCCTGCCCTCTACACATCTCTTATTATTCAATTATTAAAAGGTTCCTTTCTCCCATTTGATCGCCAGCTCAAATTAACTATTAAGTGCCCGGGATCAAAGTAAAAAAAAAAACCCCTCTGCAAAAGAAATACATGTGGTTTAATTGGCATGCATTCGTTGTGCAATCGTTTCTTTTGTCCAGGAAAGACTTAAGTTATTGTTTGAGGCTACTATTAAATAAAAGATCTTTTAGGTATGTATTTATTATTTAATTGTTACATTTATTTGCTGCTCATCTCATTGTGGTGGTACTCCAGCCGGAAATAAATTGAACAAATCTTCTATATATATAAAAATGGCTGTGTGCGCGCATGTGTGTATGTGTGTATGTTCCACCATAACTCTGGAACGCCTCGAGCAATTTCAACCAAACTTGGTACACAGATGACTTACTCTCTGGAAAAAAATACTGTGGGGGTAAGACACCCCTAACACCCCTAGGGGTGTGTGTGTGTGTGTGTGTGTGTGTGTGTGTGTGTTCGTTCCAGCATAACTCTGGAACGCCTGGGCCGCTGAAATGAAAAGGAATGAATTATATCTACAGTGTCAAATCACAGTACTTTTGACAGTGATAGTGTGCATATTGGATTCAAGTTCTGTTAAGATACAGCCTGTTGTGCCTTAACATGGCTTCTACTGTACAGCACAGTGGAGTTGCCATGGTAACGGCTTCACAGTACTCCACAAAAGGGCTCCCTCTGGTAAGGGGGATTGGGATAAATAAATACCTGGGCAACGCTGGGTTATCACCTAGTAATAAATAAATACTGGCTGGGGAATTCTGGGAGTTGTAGTCTGCCTATCTTAAAGTTGTCAAGCTTGAGAAATAGCCCTTTATTATCCAAGATCAGAAGGTAACACCTTTATTTTGGATTAATCCATTTTATTATAAGGCTCAAGCTTTGGGGATCCAGAGCTCTCTTTATCAGCTGCTAAATTGACACAGGATTTTACGGGAAGAAAGAGGGAAATATAGAGCAGTTACGTAGATGCAGATTACATGCAAAACAGATTTACAAGGGTTCATTGTTAAACTGCTTGCAAGGTAGTCCTCCACTTACGATCACAGTAGTGCCCAAAATTTACATTGCTAAAGCGAGACATTCGTTAAGTGAGTTTTGCCCCATTTTACGACTTTCCTTCCTTTCCACATTTGTTAAGTGAATCTCTACAGTTGTTAACTTAGTCACATGGCTGTTAAGTGGGTTTCCCCACTGACTTTGCTGGTCAGGTGGTCGCAAAAGGGGGAATCATGTGACCCCGGGATGCTGCGACCGTCATCAATATGAGTCGGTTGCCGAGTGTCCAAATGTCAATCACGTGACCCTGGGGACGCTGCAATGGTTGTAAGTCGTAGGGAAAATGGTCATAAGCAGTGGTGAGATCCAATTGTTTTTTACTACCGGTTCTGTGGGCGTGGCTTGGTGGGTGTGGCAGGAGAAGGATACTGCAAAATCTCCATTCCCACCCCGCTCCAGGGGAAGGATACCGCAAAATCTCCATTCCCACCCCACTCCAGAGGAAGGATACTGCAAAATCTCCATTCCCATCCCACTCCAGGGGAAGGATACTGCAAAATCTCCATTCCCATCCTGCTCCAGGGAAGGATACTGCAAAAATCTCCCTTCCCACCCCGCTCCAGGGGAAGGATACTGCAAAATCTCCCTTCCCACCCTGCTCCAGGGGAAGGATATTGCAAAATCTGCATTCCCACCCCACTCCAGGGGAAGGATACTGCAAAATCTCCATTCACACCCCACTTCAGGGGAAGGATACTGCAAAATCTCCATTCCCACCCCACTCCAGGGGAAGGATACTGCAAAATCTCCATTCCCATCCTGCTCCAGGGGAAGGATACTGCAAAATCTCCATTCCCACCCCACTCAGGGAAAGGATATTGCAAAATCTGCATTCCCACCCCACTCCAGGGGAAGGATACTGCAAAATCTCCATTCCCATCCTGCTCCAGGGGAAGGATACTGCAAAATCTCCCTTCCCACCCCGCTCCAGGGGAAGGATACTGCAAAATCTCCATTCCCACCCCACTCCTGGGGGAAGGACATTGCAAAATCTCCACTCCCACCCCACTCTGGGGCCAGCCAAAGGTGGCATTTGCCGGTTCTCCGAACTGCTCAAAATTTCCGCTACCGGTTCTCCAGAACCTGTCAGAACCTGCTGGATTTCACCCCTGGTTTCGAGAATGAAAAATGCTTCAAGGTCCCACAATGTTGTATGTTTGGGTTTAGGAGTGTGTGTGTGTGTCAAAAGGATTATAACTTGAGGAAAAAACGGATCCTTCAGCTTGGCTGTGTATGTAGCTAAATGGGAACATTTGCAAGAAATACCATTTGCCAACGAGCCCAAGAATAAAAAATGGAGGCCTTTGAACTCTGGTGCTGGAGAAGACTCCTGCGAGTCCCTTGGACTGCAAGGCCATCCAACCGGTCAGTCCTAGAGGAGATCAACCCTGACTGCTCTTTAGAAGGCCAGATCCTGAAGAGGAAACTCAAATACTTTGGCCACCTCATGAGAAGGAAGGACTCCCTGGAGAAGAGCCTAATGGTGGGAACGATGGAGGGCAAAAGAAGAAGGGGACGACAGAGAACGAGGTGGCCGGATGGAGTCACTGAAGCAGTCGGCGGGAGCTTCAATGGACTCCAGAGGATGGTAGAGGACAGGAAGGCCTGGAGGAACGTGGTCCATACTTCGCAACTAAGACCAACAACTATCTAGAATAAAATGCCCATATTTTGCCCATAGTTGACCAGAAGAGGACTGAATGATCGACAACGTAAGAGGAAGATTTCAGAACCGTTGTTGCTCTGATATTTTGGAAAAGGACATCTTAAGGCCCATGTTGGAGGTAGAATTTTGCTTCAATCAAATCTTTTCTGAGCTGCCTTTTCATGACAAGATAAAAGAGCTAACGGAATCTTGCTCGCTCCGTTAAATGTTAACACCGAAGCATCAAAAGACACCTGAAGCTTAAACAGCTTAAAATCCCAGCACCTTTTCAAAAAAAAAAATCAAGACTTTGCCAACATGCTTTAAAATGCAGGATCAAATATTTTCTCACTGACACCAAAAAAAAAAAAAAAACCCTCAAATAAATCCGAAGAGCAACCAGGATGATGAGGGGACCGGAGGCTAAAACATACGAAGAACGGTTGCAGGAACTGGGCATGGTTAGCCTAGTGAAGAGAAGGACCAGGGGAGACAGGAGAGCATCTTCCAATATTTGAGGGGCTGCCACAGAGAGGAGGAAGGGGGTCAAGCTATTTTCCAAAGCACCCGAAGGCCAGACAAGGAAGAATGGATGGAAACTGGACGATTTGCACAAGTAGCTAAGATCTAACTTTAAAAAATAGAATCTTGAAAATGCCAGAGGAGGAGAACAATGGGGAACGTTAAAAATTCAATGTGGTCACTGAATCACAAGGCTGTGAATGACACTGTTGTGATAACAAAGGCTTCCTTTGATCCCCGGGGACGGTCTCCAGCACTTACGAGACCCAACAAAGCTGGACAGAATCGCAAGGCAGAGCAGTGGAACATGGGATGGGGAGTGGAAAATCAGCAATGCAGAAAAGGATTGCCAGCAGACCTCATCTTGTCAAATATTATTAATTTACTGGAAGGCTAGAATATTGGAGTGGCTCGGATACCAAACAAGGAAAATATCCCACAACGAACGAGAAAGAAAGGAGAGAGGAGGAGAGGGTAAGAAGAGGAGAGGGAGAGAGAGAGGAATGGAAGAAAGGGGAAAGGAGAGGAAGGAGGGACAGGAGAAGGAGAGAAGGTGAGAAAGGGAGAAAAGTGGGGGAAAGGAAGGGGAACTTGGTGCTGAAAAGGTTCACCAACACTGCCCTAGTGCTTAGTTTTACATTACAGGTAATCCTCAGTTTGCAACCATTTGTTTAGTGACCGTTCCACGGATAAACGTGGTTTGTGACAGTTTTTCATACCTGGGACCGCTGCGGTGCCCCTTCCTCCCCACCCTATGGTTACGAGATCAAAATTCGTTATATGCTGCTTCACAGTGCTTTACCGACCTATTGCTAGTCCTTCCTTCCTTCCTTCCTTCCTTCCCTTCCTTCCTTCCTTCCTTCCTTCCTTCCTTCCTTCCTTCCTTCCTTCCTTCCTTCCTTCCTTCCTTCCTTCCTCAGTAAAACGAGGACCCAGATTATTGGGGGCAAGAGGCTGACTCTGTAAACCGCTTAGAGAGGGCTGTAAAAGCACTATGAAGCGGTATATAAGTCTAAATGCTATTGCTCTTCCTTCCTTCCTTCCTGCCTGCCTGCCTGCCTGCCTTCCTTCCTTCCTTCCTTCCTTGATAGCACAGTACTTAGAATGCAGTATTGCAGGCTAACTCTGCCAACTGGCAGCAGTTCGATCCTGACCGGCTCAAGGTTGACTCAGTCTTCCATCCTTCCAAGGTCAGTAAAGCACTGTGAAGCAGCATATAACTCTAAGTTCTATTGCTAGTCCTTCCTTCCTTCCTTCCTTCCTTCCTTCCTTCCTTCCTTCCTTCCTTCCTTCCTTCCTTCCTTCCTTCTGTCCGTCCGTCCTTCTTTCCTTCCTTCCTCAGTAAAACGAGGACCCAGATTATTGGGGGCAAGAGGCTGACTCTGTAAACCGCTTAGAGAGGGCTGTAAATCTATTGTTACTAAAATGAAATCAGGTCTCAATCTCTTCACCGTGGTTGTGCCAGAAAAGGAGACGAGAGAAGACAGCAGACGTTGGTGAGATACCTCCGTGTCATGATAAACCTACCGACGTACTTAAAATGCCATTTAGTCAACAACGAGAAGAAGAAGAACACAAAGATACATCCAAGAGGTTATCGGCGGCTACGTCTATCGGAAATACGCGCCTTAAGAAACGTCCATCTCGTAAAGAAAGACAAAAGATATTGCGAACTTACCGGCCATTATCTCGACCGACTCCCCAAACTCGGATGCTAACGATGGGCTGAGAATGAAGAATGCTACGATCCATGGGGTCAACCAAATTGAGCATATCGTTCTCCAGGATGAGATACATGTCTTTTCCCTAAGTAAAAAAAAAGAGAGACAGAGGGAGGGAGAGGGAGGGGGGAGAGAGGGAGAGAGAGAGGGAGGGAAGAGGAGAGAGGGAGGGAGGGAAAGAGGAGGGACAGAGGGAGACAGGGAGACAGGGAGGGAGAGGAAGAGAGAGGGAGAGAGAGGGAGGGAGAGGGAGAGAGGGAAGGGGAGGGAGAGAGAGAGGGGGAGAGAGATGGAGAGAGAGAGGGAGGGGCAGGGAGAGGGAGAGAGGGTGGAAGAGAGGGAGAGAGAGAGGGAGGGAGAGAGATGGAGAGGGAGAGAGAGGAAGGGGAGGAAGAGAGAGGGGGAGGGAGGGAGAGGGAGAGAGAGAGGTGAAGAGATGGAGAGAGAGAGAGAGGGAGGGGCAGGGAGAGGGAGAGAGGGTGGAAGAGAGGGAGGGAGAGAGATGGAGAGGGAGAGAGAGGAAGGGGAGGAAGAGAGAGGGGGAGGGAGGGAGAGAGAGAGAGGGAGAGAGATGGAGAGAGAGAGGGAGGGGCAGGGAGAGGGAGAGAGGGTGGAAGAGAGGGAGAGAGGGAGGGAGGGGAGGGAGAGAGAGGGAGGGAGAGAGATGGAGAGGGAGAGAGAGAGGGAGGGAGAAAGGAATTTTAAAAAATATTCAGCACAAATCTTTTTCACCTTGCAACACTTATTTCAGAAAAAGAAGGCGGGCATAAGAAAAATATAACCACGGGGTCCTGGTTTGCTCTCCAAGCTTGGTGGTTTTCTGGCAGATGTTTCATGACCCAACTAGGGAACGTTATCAGTGCTAGAAGGGAGCAGGGTTCAGAGAGCAGCATCTAGTCCTGGTGATGCTGGGATGGGGAATTCTGGGAATTGAAGTCCACAAATTGCTAAGGTCTAAGTTTAGACCCCGGTGTAAATAAAAATAGATGATCACAACTTTATGTGGAGTTCGGATCCCAGAATTCCCAGCCAGAACTACAGTAGCTGGGGAATTCTGGGAGTTGATGGATACCCATCTGGAAGTTTCCAGGCAGGAAACATTCCACTGAGGCTCTCCTAGAACCGTGAAGGCTCTCTGATGAAGTTCTCATCACCATCACGGATGACGAAAGCTAGAGAAAGAAGTTCCTGTCAGGGCTACAAACCGCAAAGGAGCCTTCCATCTCTCCATCCAAAATACAAATAGTCGTATCAAGATAGTAGGTGCGTTGTCTAAAAGATCTTCTCCCAGAGAAGGTTGGCGTGGCCCTTCAAAGAAGCGGGAAGACCCAAGTGGCCGGACAGAACGAAGGAAGGACTTACGGATAAAATGGCGACGTTGCTTACCTCTCCCCAAATGCCGACGGTGTCTCTTATGTCGTTTTTGCAGTACGAGAGTTGCCGGATGCAGTTGTTCACCGCAACGCTGCTTTTTCCAGGCGCCAAATCTTCCTCCCCCATCTCTACCCATCCCAAGGAACGAACAGCGAAGCACTGCAAAGAGAAAAGATCCCAGGAATAACGCTTCGGATCTTACGGATTTCCACCCAATTAGGTGAACATTTTCATTTCCTTAGATAAAGAGTTCGGCCAGAGGGCATAGTCCTCGTCTTATCGTCATCCATTTAGTGACCGTCCGAAATGACAACAGCCCTGATAAAAGCAACTTACAACCAGTGGTGGGATTCAAATAATTTAACAACCGGTTCTCTGCCCTGTTCTGTCCCCATCCCACACGCGCACACACCAACAGACGTCCAAGAGTTAAAAACCAAACCAGCCGACAAAATCCTTTTCCTTATGATAACAGAACTTGCCAACAACCTAGTGGCTGCTTGCCAAGAGTTTATTACTTACGAAGAGGAGAGATAACTTCTCCCCACTTCTGGTACATCAAAAGAAACAGCTCAATAATTACAGAGTCAATCAAGTCCAAAGATAATCCAGCAAAGTCTATAGCCAAAAGTCTGGCAATGCAGAATGGCGTGGAAGCTTTCAGCTTTGTTCGTCACAAGGTTTGACTGGCCACCATGCTCCCTTTTATATCCTGTGGGGTGTGGTCCAGTGACTCAGCCTAATCTCGGGCACGCCTTTTCTTCTGCTGCGCACGCTTTTCTCTGTGATGCTGGCGTGGATCCAGCCAAGACTCATTACCCTCATCACTGTCCACCTGTGGCTGCATGGACGTGCTTGGCCCCGGCCCTATCTCTTGCCCTTCGGCGGACACCGAAGGCATTGCCAGAGAGGAGGGTCCTGGAGAGGGAGGCCTTGCCAACTCCTCTCCTTCACTCTCGGAGTCCTCTCCTGCCGATGACACAGGCTCAGGTAATGGAGCCACAACATGCCCTAGTGACCTGGACATGGGTCAGTGGTGGATTGCTCCCGGTTCGCACCGGTTCGCAAGAACCAGTAGTAAAAATTTATAGTAGTTCGGAGAACCGGTAATAACATTGGCTGGCCACGCCCCCAAATCAGTCCCCGGTCCGGTTGTAAAACAAGGGCTTTACACTTAGGCAAGAAAAACAAAATGCACAACTACAGTTTAGGTGAAATAGCAGTAACTGTGAGAGGGACCTGGAGTCCTAGTGGACAATCCCTGCAATATGAGCCAGCCGTGTGCGGCAGCAGCCAAAAAAAAAGCTAATATGATCCTGGGTATTAGCGGATAAATTTATAGAGGGAATTTTAAAGAGAAAGATACAATCTCATTACGTATTGTATATATTAATAAGGGGGGAATTCTTAGGGGATGAAAATGAGGGGGGGGAGAAATGGAAAAGAAAATTATTAGAGTAAGATTAAGGGGAATAACTACAACTGTATTAATTGGAAAACTAATACGAAACAAACGCTTCAAAAGTTTAACTTACTTATACGTTGTTTGTTGTGTAAATGTTTTTATATTAGTGCGAGTTCAAATCACACCAGTCTCCAGGTTGACTCAGCCTTCCATCCTTCCGAGGTAGGTAAATTGAGGACCCGGATTGTGGGGGCAATAAGCTGATTTAGTAGAAACACCGCTTATGGGGGGGCCAAAAGCCCTAATAAGCAGCTATATACAAAAGAATGAAGGCTATTGCTGTAAGTGCATTGTAAGCTGCCCTGAGTCTTCAGAGGAGGCCGGCATATAAATTGAACAAACAAACAAACAAACAAACAAACAAATAAATAAATAAATAAAATAAATAACGAAACGTCTGCGAGGAAACAACCAAGCTCCGAGAGCACCAATAACCCCTCATCTTTTGGTGAATTTATAAAATACGGCGTGGTGAAAAGAAATTTAACAGGGATGTGCTATCGTGGGTAGTCCGTTCTTTCTAACAGTACAGCCGTTACCTTCATCATCATCATCATCATCAGTCAACAGTGAGAGAAAACCAAACTGCGGTAGTGAAAGGGTGAAGGACTCCCGAAATGGGACTCGGCTAAGCAGAAGCAGAATAGGAAGAAAAGACGTCAAGGAATCCAGATAACATAAATCAGTCTTGGGGGAAGGAACGAAGCAACTTCATGCAAGGATGAGAGTTATCGGGAGAAAGCTTTGAAGAAATCTTAATGCTTAATTAAAGCTTTTAGGTCATTGCCCTAAATCTGCACGAACGTTGGGCTTGACTCGAAGGAGAATTTATGTATCTATTTTTACGATCAGATGGAGAAGCAGGAAATTCTGAAAAAGTCCTAAGTAAAAAAAAGATAATAATACTAGACTAGACATATTCAATTCAGATGTGGGTTTCATATAATTTTACCACCGGTTCGCCACACACTGAAAATGTGAGTGTGCGCTTTGCTTTGCTTGTGCACGCGTCTTACATGCATAAGCGCGGCTTAGAAAATGTGGCTAAATAGGGCGGCATAGCGCCGGGGCGGACCCAACTGCAGGTTGCCACTATCAATTCGCCTGAACCGGTCTGAACCAGCTCAATACCACCTCTGATCCAATTCCTCCAATTGTTTTTCATATGTTTGAAGAATAGAATAGAATAGAATAGAATAAATATTGGACTGGACTGGACTGGACTGGACTGGAATAAATAGAACAGAACAGAACAGAACAGAATAGAATAAATATTGGAATGGGATGGAATGGAATGGAATAAACAGAACAGAACAGAACAGAACAGAATAAATATTGGATTGGATTGGATTGGATTGGAATGGAATGGAATGGAATGGAATGGAATGGAATGGAATAGAATAGAATAGAATAGAATAAATATTGGAATGGAATCGAATTAGAATAGAATAGAATAGAATAGAATAGAATAGAATAGAATAGAATAGAATAGAATAGAATAGAATAGAATAGAATAGAATAGAATAGAATAGAATAAATATTGGAATGGAATGGAATGGAATGGAATAGAATAGAATAGAATAGAATAAATATTGGAATGGAATCGAATTAGAATAGAATAGAATAGAATAAATATTGGAATGGAATCGAATTAGAATAGAATAGAATAGAATAGAATAGAATAGAATAGAATAGAATAGAATAGAATAGAATAAATATTGGAATGGAATGGAATAAATAGAATAGAATAGAATAGAATAAATAATGGAATGGAATGGAATAGGAATAGGAATAGAAATAGAAATAGAAATAGAAATAGAAATAGAAATAGAAATAGAATTAGAACGGAACGGAACAGAATATATATTGGAATGGAATGGAATGGAATGGAATGGAATGGAATGGAATGGAATAGAATAGAATAGAATAGAATAGAATAGAATAGAATAGAATAGAATAGATATTGGAATGGAATGGAATGGAATAAATAGAATAGAATAGAATAGAATAGAATAAATAATGGAATGGAATAGAAATAGAAATAGAAATAGAATTAGAATTAGAACGGAACAGAATGGAACAGAATAAATATTGGAATGGAATGGAATGGAATGGAATGGAATGGAATGGAATGGAATGGAATAGAATAGAATAGAATAGGAATAGAATAGAATAGAATAAATATTGGAATGGAATGGAATGGAATGGAATGGAATGGAATGGAATAGAATAGAATAGAATAGAATAGAATAGAATAGAATAGAATAGAATAGAATAGAATAGAATAGAATAGAATAGAATAGAATAGAATAAATATTGGAATGGAATGGAATGGAATGGAATAGAATAGAATAGTGCATATGCTCTCAATGTACATAAAAGAAAAGATACATTCATCAAGAATCATAAGGTACAACACTTAATGATAGTATAGGGAAACAATATCAATATAAATTGTAAGGATACAAGCAACAAGGTTACAGTCATACAGTCATAAGTGGAAGGAGATGGGTGGTGGGAACGATGAGAAGATTAATAGTAGTGCAGACTTAGTAACTAGTTTGACAGTGTTGAGGGAATTATTTGTTTAGCAGAGTGATGGTGTTTGGGAAAAACTGTCCCTGTGTCTAGTTGTTCTGGTGTGCAGTGCTCTATAGCGTCGTTTTGAGGGTGGGAGTTGAAACAGTTTATGTCCAGGATGCGAGGGGTCTGTAGATATTTTCCCAGCCCTCTTTTTGACTCGTGCGGTATACAGGTCCTCCATGGAAGGCAGGTTGGTAACCATGTTTTTTCTGCAGTTCTAATTATCCTCTGAATTCTGTTTTCTGTCTTGTTGGGTTGCAGAGCCAAACCAAACAGTTATGGAGGTGCAGATGACAGACTCCATGATTCCTCTGTAGAACTGTTATCAGCAGCTCCTTGGGCAGTTTGAGCTTCCTGAGTTGGCGCAGAAAGAACATTCTTCGTTGTGCTTTTTTGATGACGTTTTTGATGTTGGGTGTCCATTTTAGGTCGTGAGATGTGGTAGAACCTAGAAACTTGAAGGTCTCTTCTGTTGATACTGTGTTGTCTAGTATTGTGAGAGGTGGAAGTATGGGAGGGTTTCTCCTAAAGTCCACCACCATTTCTAAGGTTTTGAGTGTGTTCAGTTCCAGATTGTTCCGGTCGCACCACGAGGCTAGTTGTTCAACCTCCCATCTGCATGCGGATTCATCATTGTCTCGAATGAGACCGATCACTGTTGTGTCATCTGCAAACTTCAGTAGTTTAACAGATGGATCGTTTGAGATGCAGACCAGGAACTAGAAAACCCACGTTTAATATTTCTTATTATTGCAGTTTTCTTGGAATACTTCGGGAAAACATTATGTCCTGATTGAACCTTGCGTAGTTACTAAACGAAAAATTGGGAAGAGAATGGCGCCAGATGTTTGTTGTTCGTAATGTGTTTAGTTTTGTAGTTTTTTTTAAAAAAATGTTTTCAATATTATTTTTATCTTTGATTTAGAGATATCTGGCATTGGTTACGTGATGGATGGGAGACCTCTAAAAATGCTTTAAATAAAATAAATAAAAATATGGTCCATATGCAAGGATTTAAAACTGAGAAATATGTGATTTTTTTTTAAAAAAAGTATTAAATAGAAGTTCTCTCCACCTTGAAGAGATAAATTTACTACCAGAGACATATGGCTTACTTTGCAAATGTAACTGAAGGAAGAAAAATATATATGATCATATTATTAGTAACTACTGTTTGTTTCTCAGCTTTAATTGGGGAATTTATGCCTCAAAGCTGCCAATATTACAGACGTACAGGCGTATCTTAAATCTGGAAGGCGTGTCGGAAGATATATATATATATATAGATATATATATATATATATATTCGTATTTTTAGAATAGTGGCTGATGAAAGCTTAGTAAAATAAAATTGTAATTCTTTTAAAATTTTAAGTTCC
Source organism: Pantherophis vulpinus (assembly GCA_037215915.1). NCBI lineage: Eukaryota > Metazoa > Chordata > Lepidosauria > Squamata > Colubridae > Pantherophis > Pantherophis vulpinus. The sequence continues at coordinate 83,113,597 of JAXLNS010000008.1, forward strand.
AGAGTTCGTAGTATGTCTGCTTCTTTTTATACTATATATATATATATATATATATATATATATATATTATGTATAATATAAAATAATATATATATTGTTTTATATTATATATATATAATGTTGAATCAATACATAAATATGCTAAATGTATCGGTACGATGATACTGGATATTAATCAGTGGTTTAAAAGCACTGAGTTTCTGGGGTACGATTCATGCAAGATTAACGTTTATTTTTAAAGGCACAGAAATGTTAATTCTTACAAGCGTTTTCTTTAACGTTGCTGCCATCTTGTGACTCTCTCCCTGAACTGCGGCCAATGAGCGGCTCCCAAAATCATTTTAATTTGAGAGCATCTACAAGCTTTGACATATGATGTCGCTGTAAATGCCATTAAAAATATATATATATGTGAAGATGCCATTAAATGCCATTTAAAAAATACCGTGTTTCCCTTGAAAATAAGACCCTGTCTTATATATATTTGGTCGTAAATTGAGGATTGCTTGTAATTATATTTATGTCCTTTCTTTTGCAAGCAGAACCTAATAGCGAGAAATACTCCTTTTTAAGATTGACTATTTCCCAAATCAGCATTTTTTCTTCCACTACTTCAGTTAAAGGAACATTTCTTTTCCTTTCGTTTTATCTATTTTTACTCAAATCTGAAAAGATTAGTTTCTGAAGAGACAACAGCATATTGTTTCTGGCAGAAACATACAGGCTAAATGAGAAATCAATTTTTCTTGTTGTTCCATACGGGATATTTTGTTATACAAGAGATTATTTTATTCCTGTGTCAAACTTGTAGTATGTCGCATTAAGATAAAATATCTTCATTTTTTTCCGTTGCCAGTCGCCATAAATTTCTAGTATCCTACATTCAGATTCACTGTTCATTTTAGAACACATTTTAGCAATAACGTAAAATGGATTGAATGTAAACAGGACTGTCTTTGAACACATTTTTCTACTTCTGCATTCTCTCCTTGCTTCCTTCAAAGGTTCTTTTTTTTTTTTTTGCCAGATCGTGGGAGAATCCCACTTCCCTGTCATTTTCTCTACATCTTTAACAGATTTAAGTTGGAAGGGACCTTGGAGGTCATCTAGTCCAACCCCCTGCCCAAGCAGAACCTACACCATTTCTGACAGATGGCAATCCAGTCTCTTCTTGAAAGCCTCCAGAGATGAAGCTCCCACAACTTCCGAAGGCAACTTCTGTTCCATGGGTTCTGTTCTCACTGTCAGAAAATTCCTCCTTATTTCTAGGTTGAATCTCTCCTTGTTCAGTTTCCATCCATTGTTCCTTGTCAGGCCTTCAGGTGCTTTGGAGAATAGGTTGACCCCCTTCCTCCTCTCTGTGGCAGCCCCTCAAATATTGGACAATGCTATCCTGTCTCCCCTGGTCCTTCTCTTCACTAGACTAGCCATGCCCAGTTCCTGCAACCGTTCATCGTATGTTTTAGCCTCCAGTCCCCTCATCATCTTGGTTGCTCTTCTCTGCACTTTTTCTAGAGTCTCAACATCTTTTTTATAGTGTGGTGACCAAAACTGGATGCAGTAGTCTTGGTGTGGTCTTACTAAGGCTTTATAGAGTGGTATTAGTACCTCCCTTGATTTTGATTGTATCCCTCTGTTAATGCAATTTAGGATTGTATTGGCTTTTTAAAGTTGCCGTTGCACACTTCTGGCTCATATTTAGCTGATTGTCCACTAAGACTCCAAGATCCCTGTCACAGTTCCTGCTATTAAGCCTGGTTTCACCCAGTTTATATGTATGCGCTTTTGGTTTTTCTTACCTAAATGTAAGACTTTACTTTTCTCTACACTGAATTCCATTCTGCTAAGAAATGAAACATCAGAAAGCACAGGAAAAATTTCTTGTAATATTATCATCTTTGGTCATTCTAATTAGAGTAGACTTAAAAAAAAAAAGGAAAGGAAAGGAAAGATAAAGCAAGCAAAATTTCATTAAAAAGTCTTTCAAATTTACTGTGTTTACGCAAAGGGAAAACAACCCAACGACGTCCTGCTAAAATTAGTTTCGGCTCCCACGCAAATTGGCTAAACGATATTAAGCTGTTATTCATCCTTGCTCGATACAGAATGTGATAGACTCATGAGTGGCGTAAATATACTAAATCTATTTAAAAAAAATATTGAATAGAAGAATAACAGAGTTGGAAGGGGCCTTGGAGGTCATCTATTCCAACCCCCTCCTTAGGCAGGAAACCCTATGTCAGGTTTCGATGTCATCTCAAATAAATTGCACTCCCAAACAATTAATCTTTGCTGAAATATTCCATTTATTGAGTACGACAGATCTGGCCCCGACTTCGTCGTAGCCGATACTAACCCTCTGACCCCCAAACCCTTCCCTTTCCGTTCCCCAATTCTCATCTTCTCATTGGCCATCTTCCAAGTCAGTCTCCCCAGCTTCTGACCTCACCCCACAGGAATGTCCCCCTCCCATCCCATCTCCTAGGGGATATTATCTACAGAGAAAATAAGTAGGTGAAAAGTCAAGCCTCGTCTTTTTATGGCAGCATCAGAATGCTGACACCCTATACCACTTCAGATAAGTGACTGTCCAGTCTCTTCTTAAAAGCCTCCAGTGATGAAGCATCCACAACTTCTGGTAGCAAGCAGTTCCACTGGTTAATTGTCCTCTCAGTTAGGAAGTTTCTCCTTAATTCTAGGTTGTTTCTTTCCTTGATCAGTTTCCATCCATTGTTTCTTGTCCTGCCTTCACGTGCTTTGGAGAATAATTTGACCCCGTCTTTTTGGGGGGCAGCCCCTCAAATACTGGAAGACTGCTATCACATCGCCCTTAATTCTTCTTTTCCTTAGACTAGCCAAACCCAAATCCTGCAGCCATTCTTCCTATGTTTTATTCTCCAGAGGTGGACAACTGTTGTGCTTTTTCACAGCAGCACTACCGAAAGGGGAAATGGGCCCGTTCCTCGTAGACAATGCTTGCCACCACAATGCTTTGTTAAGTTGACAGCTTGCAAGAAATTGTAGATCTGCTCCAAAATAGGATATATGCTTCATACTTACGACGGTTGCAGTGTCCCTTTCTGACGGGCAAAGTCAACAGGGAAGGCAGATTCACTGAACAAGCATGCTACTAACTTAAAATTCACGTAACCTGTCACTGTGTTATGTGTTTGTCAGCCGAGCTTCCATCCTAAGACTTACGGTAGCCTGCCAGAGAACTTTATCACGTCTCTGCAGTAACAGAGATAAGACTGTCTTGTGATTTCTGAGCTACTGCGCATGTCCAAGCTTAAGGAAGAAACTTCCTGACTTTCTTTTTCCTTTGTCCGTCTGTGTGATAAAACTGCCAGTAACGATGTAGTTAGTAAGTTTGTTTTACTTCTTTATAATAAAATGTTTCTTAGAATATATTTCGCGTTTTCTTTCTTTAAAGTATACAGCATGGAAAACAAGATCCATCCGTCTCTAATTAAGTGCAATTACCCCAGGGGAGTATCGAAGCTGATTTACTCTTCGACATAACCACTGTCTCACTTAGTGACCAAAAGGTTGGGTTCAACTGTGGTCGTAAATGGAGGACCACTTGTATTTTACTGACCTTAGCCTCCGGATCGCTGTTGATGCTACAGGAATCATCATCATCACACTGCGGGACATTTCTGTTGAATAGAAGAGGATGATTTTCTGTTAGACCAAGGCTCAAATATAGGCCGACAAGTCAAAGAAACTCCAAGCTATTACACCAAGGAGGGGGAAATGTTTTAAATTTGACATAAGCGACTCCAAAATGCTGGGTAGACTTCACAGACTGGGCTGGAAAGGTGCTGATGGCACATCTAGGCACTTTTAAATGTGGTCCTGCACATTAGGCAGCTCCCACAGCACCACAGCCAAAATAGAACTGTGCATTTATACTGCGCCGTAAGACGCAATAAAAAATTAAGGGACGATACAGCAGTCAGGAAACTGAAGGCAGGACACGGGGCTCGATTCAGAATCTTTCAACCTAACCTCTGCAACTGACAAGGCAAAAAGAACAACAACGCACAACTGACAACTAAATGAAAATGAAACATTAACAAAATTCCTTTTGGTTTTTTTTTTCTAACACTCCTTGGTGGAATTAACATATCTGGGGTAAAATGGCAGCCAATAAATTAGACAGACAGACAGACAGACAGACAGATGATAAATGACAGTAGAGATAGATAGATGATAGCTAGATAAAAGATAGATAGACAGACACAGACAGTGACAGACAGATGATAGATAGATAGATAGATAGATAGATAGATATACAGACAGACAGACAGATAGATGATAAATGACAGTAGAGATAGATAGATGATAGCTAGATAAAAGATAGATAGACAGACAGACAGACAGTGACAGACAGATGATAGATAGATAGATAGATAGATAGATAGATAGATAGATAGATAGATATACAGACAGACAGACAGACAGATGATAAATGACAGTAGAGATAGATAGATGATAGCTAGATAAAAGATAGATAGACAGACAGACAGACAGTGACAGACTGATGATAGATAGATAGATAGATAGATAGATAGATAGATAGATAGATAGATAGATATACAGACAGACAGACAGACAGATAGATGATAAATGACAGTAGAGACAGACAGACAGGCAGACAAAGAGATAGATGATAAATGACAGGATAGATAGATAGATAGATATTTAGATAGATAGATGATAAATGACAGTACAGACAGATAGATAGATATAGACAGACAGGCAGACAGACAATGACAGTAGAGATAGATAGATAGATAGATAGATAGATAGATAGATAGATAGATAGATAGATAGATAGATAGATAGATAGATATAGATAGATAGACAGAGACAGGTGATAAATGATAGTAGAGACAGACAGACAGACAGATATAGATAGATGTATAGACAGACAGACAGATGATAAATGACAGTAGAGATAGATAGTCAAGGAATTTCTGTAGGAGGAGAAGAGGGGGCAGTGTCTGAAGGAGAAGAGGAGTCAAAACAGGAATTAGCCTAAAATCATTACGTTCCCGTAAGTGTTGTAAGTCTAAGCCCCATTGGATCTGTTGACTTCTATCTAACACCAATTGGCTTGAGCACTTAAATCACGGGTGTCAAACTCAAGGTTGGGGGGCGGATCCGATCCACGGGGTGCTTAGATCTGGCCCATGGGACTGCCCTGGAAACAGGGAAGGACCGGTCCACGATGCCTCTGCCAGCAAAATTGGAGCTTGGAAGGGCCGCGGGGTTGCAGGAAGCCGTCACAGCCAAAAACAGAGCTTGGGAGCCCGTTTTCGCTGGCAGAGTGGTCAGGCCGCCACAGGCGCCCCCAACACGAGTGATGTCGGGTTGGCCACGCCCCCCCTGGCCCCCTGAAAGTCAAACACAACCCTGATGCGGCCCTCAATGAAATCGAGTTTGACATCCTCGTGACTGAAATCATCTTAACCGGAATTAAACGCATGGTTTGTCGCACAACCCCATCGCCTTGCCCATCCATTCCCACTTTCTCACCGGAGCTTCAGGGACGCGTATCGCAAGGTCGCCCCTTCGAATTCTTTTAAACTGGGGTCCGGATTCACGGTGGCCGCGTGAAGGTCCTGCAGAACGACGGAAAACGGTGCGTTAAGCCCACTTTAAGAGAGCACCTCTCCCTTCTAAAGAGGAAAACAACAACGACGATGCTCGGTGGACACGCAAGCAGGCATGCACTGTTCGCAGCACAATTGTTAAGGGTGGGGGAATGAGAAATGAGCAAATTCGGGCTGCGTGAAAAGACCAGGTTCAAGGAGCATGTGGGGTTTTTTTCGGAGGTGGGGGGGGAGGTTGCAATCTGGCTTGGCAAAGCTCACATTCATTTGGCTGATTTTGTTATCGTGAGTGATATTTGTGGGAGGGAGAGAACAGCCGTACAGCTACAGCCATGCAAATGAGGCAGATCGCATTTTTTAAAAATGAAAATAATTTTTTTTAAAAAAAAGCTGAAATGAGTGTCAAAAGCTCTTCTGAAAATCTGATACTTGCCTTCCAAATGTCACTATTAATCTTTCCCCCATTCAGCACTGCAAAATCACTCCATGGCTCTCTCTAGATATATGCAATATATGTATATATATTCACACGGGAAGAAGCATATTGATTTAAAACAAAACAAAACAAAAAAATCATAACAAACAAAAAGGGGCATGGAAAGGGAAGGGAGGGAAGGAAAAAAAACACAGAACACCTTTGTTAGCACCGATATTTAAAGGCTGGGTTAGGGAACATAACAACACCTTAAATTAGACGGAAATATAATTTTACAGCAGAGCAGAGCTGGCTCAAAGCGTGGAGGGGAAGGCAATTTTGCCCCTCCCCAGGCTCTGGAGGCTTTTCTTGAACCTCCGGGAGGGTGAAAACGGCCTCCTGAGGCTCCGGAGGCCCTCCCCGGTCTTCCCAAACTTCCAGTAGGCCTGTTTTACGCCCTCCCCGAGCCTCCGCGTGCACCCTGCACTTACCTGCATCCAAAACGAGCCGCGTGGGGACTCCCGGGTGGGGCGGGGTGGGCAGGGCCAGCCAGGAGTGGGATTTGGGGGGGTTCTCCGAACTGCGCAGAATCTTAGCTAGAGGTTCTCCTGAACCCCTGCAAACCCCCAGCAGCCCACCCCCGATTACCATCCATGAATTCAGGACATCTCTGGGTTTATGTGTATCGAAAGAGCAAGACCTCTCCACATTCCTAGCACTTTTACTTGCAGGGTCCTTGGTTGCTCTCTGAATTTGGTGGTTTTCTTGCAGACGTTGCATGACCCAACTAGGGAACATCATCAGGGCACAAATAATGTTCCCTAGTTGATTCATGAAACGTCCGCAAGAAAACCACCAAGATCAGAGAGCATCAAGGACCTCACGGTTCAAGCTGGACTTTCAAATATTCTTGGTATTTTTACAATGCATTAGGATGCCAAAACTGAATTCTACATCCCTTCCTTCCTCCCTGCCACAGACTCTAGGTAGTCCTCAATTTACGACTACAACTGATTGGATTTTATTGTAGATTTTAGTTGTTATTTATTATTTTATACTAGAATTTTTAATGGTATCTTTACTAAGCGTCTCTATTTGTTCTGGTCTCTGGTCTAAGACTGCAATAAGCTAATCGATCGATTGATTACAACCAAATTTACGTTACTAAGTGAGACAGTTATTAAGTGAGTTTTGCCCCATTTTACGACCTTATTTGCCACAGCTGTTAAGTGAATCCCTGCCATTGTAAAGTTAAGTCAGTAACCTGGTTGTTAAGTGAATTCATAGACTTTGGCTTGTCAGAAGGTCGCACTGCAACCGTCATAAATATGAGGCAAGGTGCTAAGCATCTGGATTTTGATCACGTGGACCATGAGGATGCTGCCATGGTCATTAAGTGAGAAAAACGATCATAAGTCACTAAATTTCGAACTGTCCCTAAGCAATCTGTTGTAAGTCTAGGACAATGATGACTAATCTTTTCTGGAACAAGTGCCCAATGCGGCACACACACGCTGGAACCCACTAAATGCAATGTGCGTGCAGCCCCTGCGCATGTGTGTGTGTGGCTCCCCGCTTGCACCCCACCCCCTGCGCATGCATGCGCAGGCCCTCGCACGGGCCCTGCCCCCAGCGCATGCGCGGCAGAGACCTGACGACCAGCTGGCCGGCGGGAGGCACACAGTGCTGAACTGGGGCGACGGCTCGCATGCCCACAGAGAGGGCGCTTCGTGACACCTGTGGCACACGTGCCATAGGTTTGCCATCACGGGTCTAGGGCTCTCTGTATTTGGCAGGACTGCCTCTTGTGGAAAGTCTTCGAGACTATGTTAATGGCCGTCTCCAGTGAGGCCCGAGGATGCAAACAATTGTTGTGGCCCGTACGCGGCCTGTGCAGCTAGTATAGCTGATTCAGACAGCGAGGAGGCTGGTGTGGTGCTGCGCCAGCAGTCTGTGCAGCTGGCACTCGAGTCGGACAGTGAGGAGGCTGGAGAAGATGTGGTGCCAGAGGCGGGGATTCAGCCAGGGCCTTCAGAACCTCCAGAAGCTCCCTTAAGTGAAGAGGACGAAGAGGAGGAGCCTCTTCTCGATGCACGGGCGTGCAGAGCTGCCAAAAGGCAGGAGTGGTTCCTCAGGAGGAGGTCTCCTCGAGAGTAAGGCTTGGGGCTAATTGGCTACTCCCTTAGCCTATTTAAGGAGGAACGCCGACTGAAGCAATTTGCAGGGAACAACTTCATTCACATACCTTCGTGTCTTGTCTTGCTTATCTTATCAGCTTCCTGCAAATTGCTTTGGGGCATTCTGCCAACCATAGTAAGCTTTCAGTTATTATTCTTTGAATTCTTGGCGGCTGTTAATGCAATTAATTATCAGCCGTTGTTGTAAAAGACTGGTTTATTTAGTAAACTAAGGTTTGAACGGACTTTGTGTGTGCTGCGTTCCTTGGGGTCCATACCTGGGGCAGAACAACAGCCTAAGGATCAGTTATAATTAAATATTCTTTTCTAAATCTTTCCCACCTGGCCTCATGTGTTCACCCTGGTTGCATCTCCTGCTTCATTGCATCCTGCAAACCGCCTTGCAAAAAAAAAAAAAATGCAACTTTAACAAGAATGAGGTCAAACCGTCTGGCTATTCCACTCCTTCAAAGCAAATCAAAGCGACTCCCCCGAGGACAACTTAAATTAAGTTGTCTATCCACATAACGGATTGACGTCCATCAGTGCCAGAGGCCAGATATAACAAACATGGCAGCTCCTCCAAGGATTTATCCAGGAGACGTGAGGGAAGATAATCAATTGATTATCTCGAGAAACGTTTTCGTGATCATACATGCTCGCAAAGAGCCGAGCTCACCCGGATGAATATTATCTTCATATTCTATTTTCTGTTATGTAGAAAAATATTTAACATATTTTCTACTATCCCTCTCAGAAATGCCCGAACTAGAAAAAAGAGAAATTATTAATTTAATACAAGCAGCCCTCGAAATACAACAGTTCATTTAGTGACAAGTCACTAAAGTTTACAGCGGCATTGATAAAAAGTGACTTAGGACCATTTTTCACACTTAGCGACCGCTGCAGCATCTCCGGGGGGCGTGGGGGGGTGTCACAGGATCAAACAACCGCAGGTAATTCGTTTAACGACGGTGGCAAGAAAGGTGGCAAGACGGGGCAAAACTCACTTAACGAAAGTCTCACTTAACAACAGAAACGCCCGGCTCAATGGCGATCGTAAATTGAAGACTGCCTGTATTTTAAAAAAATTAAAATGATTAAAAATGATTAAAAACTATAATTGGATGTTTATTATTGTGGGGGGAGGGAATAGGAGGAGGAAGTTGCGTTGGGTATGTTCGCTGCCTTGAGTTATTTGTAAAAGTAATAAAGGCAGGATAAAATTAAATAAAATACATACCAGCAAACCGCCTACAATCCAGTCAGGCTGAGGGAGGCAGTAAATAAACCCTATCGATTAACAAAGCTATACATTTCATCCATTCATCATCCTCATTTAATGACCCCGTAATCCCTTGCGGGGTGGAGTCTGGGCAACTGAATGCAGCTAGCAGAGTGTTTACTGGCCAACTGCCCTTCCTGTCACCAATGCGGAGTTTTGTTCAGCAGATATATTCTCATCATGCCCAGAGAGAGAAATATCTGCCTCTACCTAGGATCGAACTCACAGCCTCCTGATTTTGAGGGCGAGAGCTCCACCTCTACGCCACCACACCGCTCGGTAGTCAGTACCACATCTTGTGTGTATAATGATTGCAAATCATCATCATTTAATGACCCCATTAACCCCTGTGGGGTGGAATCTTGGCAACTGAATGGAGCTGAGTGTTTTAATGGCCGGATGCCCTTCCTTGTCGCCAATGCAGAGTTTTGTTCAGCAGATATATTCTCGTTGTGCCCAGAGAGAGAAATATCAGCCTCTACCTGGGATCGAATTCACAGCCTCCTGATTGTGAGGGCGAGAGCTCCAACCTCTAGGCCACCGCACCATATGGACAGCTGATTGTTTTGCTTTAATTTGTCTAAAATAAATTTATGGAACTGATTTTTTTTTTTTAAATGACATATTCATTTAAAACAAGGTGTATTCTCCCTCTTCGATCACAGGAGGCATTCAACGCTTACCTCGGTTTCTGGAGTAGGCGATGAGGTGAGAGAACTCAGGGAACCTTTTCTCGAACATTGAAGATCCGTGGGCCCCGAGATGGGGCGTTCCCACTGAGTGGTCCCTGTGGGTATGTGCCAGTAATAGACTCCCGCTATATCGCTGATCTTCTTCCAACCCGGTGGAAGATCAGGATCGGATTGAAAGGAATGATCGCTCCAAATATCTGCTGGGAATAAAGAATCCACCAAACAGTCTCTTTAACAGCAAAGCTTACAACAAATGGAAAAAAAAAAGGGGGGGGAATCTAGGGTCTAATATTTTATTTATTATTTATTTATTATTAATAATTCAACTTATATATACCGCCCTTCTCCCCAAGGGGACTCAGGGCGGTGAACAGCCAAACTTAAAACACATATAATACAAAAATTAAGAGAAAACTAAAAATAAATTAAATCATCGGCATTTCCAATTTAAAATCCCAGATCTACAAAATCGAAAGTTCCCAATTTAAAACCCAGAATCAATAAAATCGAAAATTTAAAAACCCCATTAAAACCATTTTAAGCTAGGCCAGCTTGCTGGAATAAATAAGCCTTCAGGGCCTTTTGGAAAGCGCGGAGGTCCGGGATCAGTCGTATTCCAGGAGGTAGCTCGTTCCACAGGTTGGGTGCCCCCACAGAGAAGGCTCTCCCCCTGGGGGCCGCCAGCCGACATTGCTTGGCCGACGGCACCCTGAGGAGGCCCTCTCTGTGCGAGCGTACTGGCCGTACTGGCAAAATGACTGTTGTCTTATCAACATTCTCTCTCTCTCTTTTTTTAATGTTTCTTGTTTATTTATTTACTAATACCAAGATACAACATTACAGAAGAAAATAGTAGGGAGGGGAAAGGGAAAGGGAAAAGTGCCGAGAAAAGGGGGGGGAGAAAGAAAAGGCGTTGACTTCCGACTCCCTTTGGTGTAGTAGAATAAGAGAACAACATCAAAACTCAACTTTTTTACTTTTACATAATAGCATAAACTAGCCATTTCTATAATAACAAACCTATCTAATCGGTAAACCCAAAATCAATAATAAGCCCAATCGGGCTTTTGAGCGCGTGTGCTAAAATAAGCCTCCCCCCGAAAATAAGCCTTCCCCGAAAATATTTAAATGAAAATATTTCATTTAAAATTATTTAAACGAAATCAGATAATATGACACAAGGAGGCCCATCTTGCTCCACAAGAAAAAAAATAAGACCTCCCTGAAAATAAGGCCAAGCGCTTTTTTCAGGGTTCAAAAAAATATAAGACAGGGTCTTATTTTCGGGAAAACACGGTACTAACCATTTCTATAAGAACAAACCTTTCTAATCAGCAAAACCCAAAATCAAAGTTTTCATTTTTTTCCCCTCCCTCAAACGATGGGGCTGCTTTAAGAGTCATTTTACCAAACGGCTAAATTTTTTATTTTACCAAAATTTTACCAAAATTGGCTGTTAGGCACTCCCTGCTGTGTGACACACAAGAGATACGGCAACGTTTGGTCCCTTAATATTGCAAATACTAGCTGTGGAACTAGGAAAATGGATGAGTGCAATTCCGGCTCAAAGACGAACCGTGTGAAGGCAAAATATCCCCAGCTGCTCCTAATGAGGGATTTCTTCCGTATCGAGCAAATGAACAAAGATGAAAAGGAACACAGCAATAATTGTTCACGGTTTGTGGCACTGAACGCTACCAACAATCAGAAATTCAATTCCTTTCCCTTGGAAACAAAATGCAAAACAAGTACGGTGGCTAAGCCAGAAAAACAACATATAAATAAACCTAATAATAGGCAACGTGGCTCTGAAAGCAACTTCTACATTAGAGTCTTTCCAATTCCCCCATCCGCCCTCCGAAAAAAGGACAAAAATGTATTTTAGAGACCCTCGCTACGTTAAATCGCCAAATCAAAACTAGGACCGATTACCTTCGATATGTACAGCTAATCCTCAACTTACGACCACAACGTTTCTGTCGCTAAGCAAGGCATTTCTTAAGTGAGTTTTGCCCCGTTTTAAGACCTTCCTTGACCCCGCTGTTAATCTTGTGAATCTACCACAGTTGTGAGTAACATGGTTGTTAAGTGAATCCGGCTTCCCCGTGGACTTTGCTGGTGAGAAGGTCGCAAAAGGGGATCACGTGACCCCAGGACACTGCAACAGTCATAAGTACATGCCAGTTGCCACGTGTCGGAATTTGGATCACATGACTTTCAGGATGCTGCAAAGAGTAGAGCAGAGCAGAGCAGTGCAGATCAATGAATGGAATGGAATGGAATGGAATGGAACGGAACGGAACGGAACGGAACGGAACGGAACAGAATAGAATAGAATATTGGAATAAAGAATAGACTGGAATGGAATGGAATAGAATAGCATAGAATAGATTTGGAAGTTGACATTGGAGGTCATCTAGTCCAACCCTCTGCTCAAGCAGGAGACCCTATACCCGTGAGGGAGAACCTATGGCATGTGTGCCACAGGTGGCATGCGGAGCCATCTCTGCGGGCACGCGAACCGACCCCCAGGTTAGCTCCACCATGCATGCCTGCGTGCCTCCCGCCAGCCAGCTGATTTTTGGGTCTCTGCTGGGAGGCGTGTGCGCATGTGCAGGGGTCGCGGGGGTCGCTTCTGTTACACTGGATAATTGTTCCCATGGTTAGGAAGTTTCTCCATAATTCTATCTTAACCTATCCAGATAGCCTTGCTCCCAGGGGTGAAATGCTCCCGGTTCAGACCGGATCGCCCAATCCGGTAGCGATGGAGGCGGGTGGTTCAGAGAACCGGTAGCAAAAATCCCTGCCCCCCCCCCATGCCCAACTGAGGCGCATGACCATCAGAGGCTTTTTTTTTTTTTTTACTTTTAAAAGCATTTTTTCTACAACCTCTTCGGCCGAAAAAATGCTTTAAAAAAAAAAGCCTCTGATGATCGTGCAGCTCAGATGGGATCGTCAAAGATCCCAGCTGAGTTGCCTGATCGTCAGAGGCTTTTTTTTTCTTTTAAAAGCCTCTGACGATCCCAGCTGAGTTGCCTGATCGTCAGAGGCATTTAAAAGAAAAAAAGCCTCTGATGATCAGGCAACTCAGCTGGGATCATCTATTCCCTGAAGAGGTTGTAGAAAAAGTGGTTTTTAAAGTTTTTTTTAAAAAAATTGGCCACGCCCACCCAGTCACATTACCCCCCCAAGCCACGCCCACAGAACCGGTAGTAACAAATTTTAGATTTCACCACTGCTTTCTCCAGTGGCAAACTTTGCTATTTTAATGAAGGAAATACAATACTTTAGCCGCAGTTGATTTTTCTGGAATTTAATTAAGGATGGCGGTATAATTCAACAAACGTCTGTACGTTTTCAACGAAGGAAACCGACTGAAATTTCACACCAATATCCCAGAGTGTAATTAGATTAACTCTTCAACCCTAACTAATGAGATCTTTTCTCATTAATAATAAATATCTTCAAACACATGAATTCTTGTGACTAGCTATAAAATATAATTGTAGCTGGACAAAAATCCATAACTGATTCATATATCAACTTTTTTTCTGAACGGGCTTCTACCAATATTTATTCCAGGCTGATCAGTTTAAGAGGTGATTAATCCACCGGTGTGAAACAACTGTCATCTCGATAAAAACGGGATGAGAATAATTCCTGATTATTTATCAAAGCCATCTGACAGAAACCAATCAGATCTACCCACTAAACGCTGAGCGTTTCAAAACTAATCTTCCATTATACGGCAGGCTGACTTCACGTTGAAAAACTTGAGAAGACTGGACTCCGTTGACTTAAGATGATTTAAGAAAAAAGAGGCACCGGGAAGAGATCTGTGACACATGAAAAAAGAAATTATACAATTCGCAAAAAAAAAAAAAAATTCTTAAGACTTCTGTGCAAATGCACATGCTAGATTACAATTTTCAGACCAAAGAACTAATTGTATACAATATGAAGCTGCTAACAGCACCATTGTACAGATTTCTTAGACTCGCAAGATAGAGAGGGACTGCTTTTCCAAAACCTTCTCAAATCAAAGCTACAATGTTGTTTGTTTGTTTTTAAATAGCGCCTTTCCGCCCTCGTTAGAACAGGGTCACATGTAATGTTCATAACTTACATTTGCTAGAGAGTCCTCGGCAGTTCAATCTTGTCTGGTCCGCTATCGGCATCCTTTAGGTTCGCTCTGCACATGTTCTAACATCTTCATGGTTGCTTGTGGTTCCCCACTCAGCTAAGACTCCAGATCAGCCTGACATTTAAGCGGGGTGAGTGCGTGCGTGCATGGGTCGAGATCCTTCTGCTTCCTAGATGCCATTTAGTTAATTAGTCTAAGATGGAACGAAGTTGGAAGACCCAACCGTCATCAGATAATAGCTTGCCGAGGGAAAACACCACAGGTATAAATGAACGCCTTCTCTAACGCACCAAAAAAAGGAATGCCAACGTTGTGTTACCTGCAAGGCCTTCATTACGAAACCGATGTGAGATTGCCAGAGCTTTGTATTTCCTGACCGACTGGGTCCAACGTGACGCCTTTTCGTCCCATCTCCGTTTAAGGCACGGCTCACAATCAAGGTTGAACCGGCTCACCCAAGTTTCTTGCCACCCGTTTGTAAACGCGCATTAAAGATGCCTCGATATATATTGAAAAAAGGAAGAAGAAGGAGGGGGAAAAAAAGCAGGGCGGGAAAAGGAAGGGAATGCTTCCAAGTTCAATAAAAATTTATCGCAAAGGTTCGCTTCCTAAAAGCAACAAGCAAAATTCTGCATAAGGCTGCCGCAACCTTCAACTCCCTGAAGATGCGTTGCGGTAATGGTACGATTGATTTAGGGAAACGGTTCTATTAGGAAAAGTACTGCTCCCCACCCCCAAGTCCCTCCTCCTTGCTTCGATCGATAGTTTAAGCCATGCCAAGAACTGTGTCAGCCAAAAGGATCTGCATTTTGTTTTTTTTACTTTAAAAAAACACAAGGCTGGCATTGAAATTAAATTCAAGTTTACATAGGACGTTCTTTCAAAATATTAATTACGGGAATCTTATTTGTGTGCTGGACCCCTAGATCATTTTTTTGAGCTGTCAAAAAAAGCCCTCACCCACGTAGACGAACAAATAAAAATGCGGTTTTAAGGAATCTGCATTTTGTACTTGGCAACTTGAAGACTTGTGGACTTCAACTCCCAGAATTCCTGAGCCGGCCTGGGAACATGGCCCTTTTATGACTTGTGGACTTCAACTCCCAGAATTCCCGAGCCAGCATGGGAACATGATTCTTTTATGACTTGTGGACTTCAACTCCCAGAATTCCCGAGCCCGCATGGGAACATGCTCTTTTATGACTTGTGGACTTCAACTCCCAGAATTCCTGAGCCAGCGTGGAAACATGGTTTTATGTTTTATGAACGTTCTTTTATGACTTTCTTTCCTTCCTAACCTATATTATTTTCAGAACGCCGGTGATTTAACTGATTTTACCACAGAATTCACAAATTTCCAAGAAATCATAATAGGTGGTGGGGGGGGGGGGTGAGCGATTAAGGATGGTGAAATCACTTGCAGGGCATCAAAACTCTTCGGTTGTAACCTGAATAGCATCTCTGTGACCTCAAAATGACTAAGCCAACGGAAATAAAAAAACTAGATGACCTAATACAGGGCGTCAAATTCAAGGCCCGCAGGCCGGGGTCCTTAGATCTGGGCCGCCGGGCCACCCTGGAGACAGCTAAGGACCGGCCCGTAGTGCCTCTGCCAGCAAAAACAGAATTCAGGAAGGCTGTGTGAGGCCCTCCCAGGCTCCGTTTTCAGCCGCAACAGCCTCCTGCAGCCCTCTGCCAGCTAAAACAGAGCTGGGGGGGGGGGCGCTACCTAGGGCTCTGGATAGCCTGCGCCACCTTCTGTGGGTCCTCTGTCACATGATCAACATTCAGATGGCTCATATTTATGATGGTTGCGGTGTCCCAGGGTCACGTGGTCCCCTTTTATGACCTTCTGATGAGCCAAGTCAAGGGGGAGCCAGATTCACTTAACAACGGTGTGTCTAATTTAAGAACTGCAGTGATTCACTTAACAAATGTGTCAAGAAAAGTCGTAAAACAGGGCACTTAACAAATGTCTCACTTAACAAGGAATTTTGGGGTCAGTTGTGGTCAGAAGTCCAGGACTATCTCGATTTAGTCCTCCTTGCTATGCTGTGTTTCATCTTGACTATGCTGGGAAAGTGCAACCGTCATAAATACAGGCAGACCTGAACTTACAACAGTTCGTTTAGGGACAGTTTGAAGTTACAACAACACTGAAAAAAATTGACTCCTGTCTGTTTTTCACATTTATGACCGTTGCAGCGGCCCCATGGTCATGTGATCAAAATTCAGACACTTGGCAACTGACTCATATTTATGACCGTTGCTGTGCCCCAGGGTCATGTGTTCTGCTTTTGCGACCTTCTGACAAAGCAAAGTCAAGGTCAAATTCACTTAACAACCATTTTACTAATTTAACAACTGCAAGCGATTCACTTCACAACTGTGGCAAGAAAGGTGGTATAAATGAGGCAAAATTCACTTAAGAAATGTCTCACTTAGCAACAGAAATTTGGGGTTCAATTGTAGTCGTAAGTCGAGGAGTTGTTAGAAATAATCGTCCATCGAGCCAACAGTAGTTTCTTCTGCATATGTCACTGTCGCTTTGTATGATTTGTGTTGTAATTTCTTCAGATTCCTTTGGCCCTGCTGCTGTTTTAAATATATTTTACCTCTTGATATTTTTTTTTAATGCATAAAACGGAACCAAAAAAAATCTCCATCTTTACATCACCACTTATACCAAAGAAGCATCTGAGTTGTGCAAGACGACAAAACGCTGAATATATTCCTGGGTTATTCCTTAGAGTGCCGTTTATTATAACTCAGGTGCAACAACAAGCACAAACATACAGTATTTTCTCTCTCTACCCTTCTCTGCCCTATCAAAAATCAAAATTTACTACTTTGGGCTGAGGGGACTAATCGAAAGCAGCTGGCAAACATCTTACTTTGGAGAAGACCAAGAGAAGCAGAAACCGGATCTTACTCATCAATTTTGTTCACGGAGAAAAATGCGTTCACTGTTTCCTTCATGTATGTCTCCCTTGTGCATTCATTTCCTCCTAGCACCATCCAGCATCAGTTTTAACCTTCCAGAAGGCTAAATTTATGGAATGGTGTAGTGCCATGATGGCGAACCTATGGCACGCGCGGGGATCTGATTTTCGGGCCTTCTGGGCTGACCAGAAGTAGGAAAACAGGCTGTTTCTTGCCTCCGGAGGGCCTGTGGGGGAGCGGAAGGCCTGTTTTTCTTTCTCACCTAGCTCCAGATCCTCTCTATGCAACTGGGGAGGATGGAAACAGCCTTCCCCACCCACTCGGAGGCTCTCCAGAGGCCTGAAACGACCTGTTTCCCAACTTCTGGTTGGACAGAAAGTGATGTTTTTCCCTCTCTAGGGGTCTCTGGAGGCTGGGGACAGCAAAAAACGTCACTTCCTGTCCAACCAGAAGTTGGGAAACAGGCCGTTTCGAGCCTCCAAAGGGGTGGAGAAGGCTGTTTTCGCCCTCCCCAGATGAATAGATTGGATCTGAAGCCAGGGGTGAAATCCAGCAAGTTCTGACAGGTTCTGGAGAACCGGTAGTGGAAATTTTGAGTAGTTCGGAGTACCGGTAGCGGAAATTTTGAGCAGTTCAGAGAACCGGCAAATACCACCTCTGGCTGGCCCCAGAGCAGGGTGGGAATGGAGATTTTGCAATATCCTTCCCCCTGGAGTGGGTGAGAATAGAGATATTGCAGTATCCTTCCTCTGCCACACCCACCAAGCCACACCACGCCCACCAAGCCACGCTCACAGAACCGGTAGTAAAAAAAATTTGAATCTCATCACTGGTTTGGACCACAGAGCGAACAAGTACAAAAGAGGAGATACAGTACAGGTAGACTTCAGGCCTGCTCACCTGTCACGTGAAATGAGCTGTTTAGCAAAGTCACACCTTTTCTCCACCAAGCCAAGCTAGCAGCTCCAGCAAGGTTAATGTCTAAGCGACCATCTGTGGATCAATTGGACTCATCAGGCTGGGAGCGTGGCCTATGTTAATGGCTCTACTGTCCTTCCGGGACTTCAGAATCTTTATGTCTTTTAAGAATTGATCGGATCGCGATAAAAAGAGGGGGGAGGAAAGAATCACAAATCTGCAAGAACCTGAAGTTCCATTTGGCTTGCCTTATTGTGCGCCGTTAAACAGAGATGACCGCATAAGAACTTCAAACTCTGTAGATGAGGCCAGAGAAGACACCTTTTGGACAATGGTGGGCATTTTTTTTTCATTTTATAGGTAGTCCTCAATTTACAGCAGTTTGTTTAATGACCGGTTCAAAGTCACAACAGCACTGAAAAATGTGACTTATGGCCGTTCTCCCGAATTACGACCTTTGCAACATCCCCACGATCACATGATGGCAATGGGTTCATCTTTATGACCGTTGCTTTGTCCCAGAGTCACATAATCCCTTTTTGCGACCTTCTGACCAGCAAAGTCAATGGGGAAACCAGATTCACTTAAAAACTGGGTGACTGACTTAACATCTGGTGGCGATTCGCTTAATAAACTGTGCCAAGAAAGTTCACAGTAAAATGAGGGCAAATTCACTTGTTCCACTTAGCAACCGAAATGTTGGGCTCAATTGTGGTCGTAAGTCGAGGACCACCTGTATTTCAATCACAAGCCACCACACGGGACTGATCTTCCTGTTTGTGGGCCATCCAGAACATTGGTGGGTTCCTCTTGGTTCGGCCGGTTCAGCCGAGCCGGTAGCGGTGACAATATGAAGTCACTGAACCGGTTCTGGGCCCCCCCGCCGCCCTCCCGCCCCGCCCTCCCGTTATTCTTACCTTTTATTTGGCCCCACCCCCAATCTATTGCTGCCTCCTGAGTCCCAGCTGTTCGGCTAGAAGGAAAAAAACTGTTTAATTCTTGCCGCGGGGCTTCAAAGGGCTGCCCTACAGCTGATCAGTGTTTAAAAGGCAGTGTGGTGGTAGACGGATGCCTCCAAAAATAAATGGGTAGACCAGTGCCTCCAAAAACAAATGAGTAGACCGATGCCTGCAAAAATAAATGGATAGACCAGTGCCTCCAAAAACAAATGAGTAGACCGGTACAGCTCTACAAGCAGTTAAAAGTCTGGTAGACCAGTACCTCTACTAAATCCTAAAGAATTGTCACATGACCATCAAGCCACGCCCACAAAATAAGCCACACCCACAGAACCGGTAGTAAAAAAATTTAGAACCCACCCCTGATCCAGAAAACAGATGGCCAAAATGAAATACAATGAAGGTAGGCCTTGACTCAAAACCAGGTTTTTTTTAATGGCAAAAAAAGAACCCTCTTGGGAGAGTGGATTTGGACTTATGGCCTCGAGTTTCGCTTAACAACTGCTGTAAAAAAATGGTCCAAAAAGTGGGATCTGGTCATGGTGCCTTGACTTACAATGACTTATGATTCACAATGACTTACAACCAGAATTCTGATCCCATTTGTGCTTTTAAGTCGTGGACTACCTGTTCAAAAATGTGTCCTTTTCTCTCTCTCCCCCCTTTCCAGAATTCCGGAAAAAAACACAACTGGAATTTTGTAGACACGGAATGGCATTCTTCTACAGTCAAGTCATTTTGTGTGTTTTGTGCTGGCAACTGCAGCCCAGCTACATGTCACTCTAGAAGGCGAGAATTCTCTGGTGTTGTGGTCCGCCAGCAGCCTGTAGAGCTGGCAATGGAGTCGGACAGTGAGGAGGTTGGGGAGGACAATGGGCCACTCCTGGAGTCAGGGGAAGGCCCCGACGAGGGCTCTGCGTCGGAGGCAGAGATGGGGCCAGGACTCTGGAGCTTCCAGAGGCGGATAGCAGAGAGGCAGAGGAACAGGAGGAGCCTGTTCCTAGTGTACGCATGCGAAGAGCTGCCAGAAGGCAAGAGCAGCTAAAGCAAAAACACTCTGCTTGCTCCATTCAGTTGCCCGGACTCCACACCGCAAGGAATTATGGGGTCGTTAAATGAAGATAATGATACACAAGGATCTGGTCAATTAAAGTTCAACACTAAATTGTGGAACCAGGTAAGGGTCAATGGAATTCAAGAAGGGTTGAACATGGACCGACTGTGGGAACGTAAGGACTTTAAGACAAATTCCTTGTGTGTTAACCACACATGGCCAAGTGTTATCTTATGTTGCATTGCATTCCATTCCACTTTCTACTCCATTTTCTGTTCTGTTCCGTTGTTCTATTCTGTTCTGTTCTCTACTCTAAACTGATGACATGTTTCACTCCACCCTTCAGCTCTGTCTGCTCTTTTCCGCCATACCTCCATACCTTCACACTTAGTAAGGATGAAGGTACATCATATTTTGCACCTCACCTGTCCCCACCCAAAGCACATCAAAGAAGCATCCTTACCTGTTTCATCCGGAGAACTCAGAGAAGCGCTGTCTTGAGACAATGTGGTCCAGCTAGAGTCTTCATCACTCGGAGCCAGGTTCTGGATCCTGTGTAGCGCGCAATCTGTCTTGGCCCCCGTTTTAGGATGATCCTTTTTAGTCTCTGGACTGGAAGAGATGGTTGCTGCTGGCCCATCTTCAGGACTTGCTGCCTTGTTTTGCTTCTGAGTCAAGGTATCTCCATTCACCATGACCACGGAGGCTTGGCTATTGCATTGTGAAGGCAACTTCTCCTCCGCCGTCACTTGGCTCTCCCCATAATTCTGTTCCACCTCCCTGGCTGATGTCTCAAGATCTGCATAGTAGTTTAGGAAGCTCTTCGATCTTCGGTGTTGGGTGGGCAGGATTTCGCTGCTGGAAGAGTCCTGCTGGCTTGGTTCCTTCCCCTCCAACTTCTCAGAAGTTATGTTTAGACCCGTCGTCACTGACGGAGCAGCGAGGTTTTTATTGGGATCCTGCTGTCCTTGCTCAGCCGCTTTCCTAAGTTGGTTTTCTCCGTTTTTCACCAGCTTTATGTTGGAGGAATTGCTGCCCAGCAAAGGCTGGGCTGCAGGATCTGAAAGACCCATGGCCGTCTGAATGTTGGTCAGGGCGTATTTCTTCCTGCATTTGGGAGGGGTGCCATTCTTGACCTCCGTATGCTTGATTTCGGCATTCAGCAGTTCGTTGTGAGAGGAGCGCAGGTGAAGGGTGTTGGGGGGCGTGGCGGGTCCATTCCGATTCACAACGTCTGACGTGCCGTTACTTGCCATAAACCCCGCCAAGGTTTCCACACCGGAATCAACTAGAGGAGAAACACAAAGGCTGGTGAGAAACACAACGTCCGCTATCACCCGGTGCCAATCACAACGGTGCGCCAAAGCTTCAAGATGGTACATCTTCTGCACAGTCTCTAGTTGGGACCAAGGTCTTAATATGGTCATTTGGGACAGAGTTCCCCAACCTTTCTGGGTTGGTGGCCCGGAGGAGAGAGGAGGGGCAGGCACCTTTACACATGCATGCGCATATGTGAACGGGGTTGCGCACGGGGGGCGGGGTTGCTGCTAGAGCCCACACGACACTCGCAACGCTAAAGCCTGTGTGATGCTCGTGGTGATGCTAGCATGAGTGGGAAGTGTGCACACATGCACATGCATTGGCCTGCCAATCACGCGGCCCGGTGGCTAACAGGCCACGGCCCGGTAATGGGTCGCGGCCCACATGTTGGGGACTCCTGATTTAGGAATTCTCTCTTTTGTAGTGTTTGAGATGATGCTAATCTCCCCACCTGCCCAGTGGTGGGAGAATTCAAGACTCAGGACTGTCCAACCTTAGGAGCTTGAAGATCTGTGGACTTCAACTCCCAGAATTCCCACAGGTTTTAAAGCAGCCAATATTGAACCTCCCACCCTGAATTAAACATTTGATGCAGAAGACACCCTGGATTTACAAATTTGATCAAGAGGAATTCTGGGATGTTAGAGTGTGAGTATTTTGAGACAACCCAGGAGCAAATTACAGTAAACAGGTTTGTCTTCCAAATAGTGGTTTATCTACAAGGAATATATACATACACCTACTAGGCAAAGTCAGGCAATCAATCATCAACTATAGCATGGAAGCACACAGAGGGAGGGAGAGATATGCCCTCACAGGGCCTCTCTTGTATTACAGCCTCTTAAAGTGGCAGCAGTCAACTATCCCTGCTGACTCATTGCTACCATTGCATCATCATTACAGTATTACAACATTACAGCATCTCGTCAGGTATTAAATCATCGTTACCCTGACATGGGAGTTGAAGTCCACAGATCTTAAGTTTGCCCCAATTTACACATTTGATGCAGAAGAAACTACTAAGGATTTATGGTTTTTTCTAAGATACTCCTTCAGGTTTCTAACTTTTGGTGCCATAACCCCTACCCCAAACACGGTCTCCTATCCTTTTTTAACACCCACATCCTATTGTTGATTCTCCTTCAGTTTGCAATCTTCCAAATTCCTTTTCATAAAGATTTTTGCCAAGCCAAGTCACGTTTACTTCGTGCCTATCCATTTCGTCTGTGTACATCTAAGTCAGTACTGGGATTCAAATCCCGTTGCTACCGATTTATTTGTGGGCGCTCACGCGATGCTTCTGCGCATAGACATCTGGGCAGGTGGAAGGAGCCTCCCACCGCTGCCGCTACCAGTTCGCCCAGGATCGGGCAAACAGGTAGCGGTGGCGGGAGGCTCTGTCCACCTGCCTGGACATCTCTGCGCATGCGTAGAAGCATAGTAGCAACCCACCACTGATCTAAGTACACAGGAGATGAACTTCGTGTGATATGTACTGTTTTCGGCATTTCCCGTTTCTGGGAAATGAAAACGAGAATCTCGTATCCCCCATAGACAAAACAAAGAAGCTATTTACGAAAGGCCTTGATTCTGCCTTAGACCTGAATGTGGAAATCTCAGGGGTGAAGGAGAATAATAAACATCCCACCCTAAACCATAGATCTAGGGCAGGGGTCTGCAACCTTAAACACTCAAAGAGCCATTTGGACCCATTTCCCACAGAAAAGAAAACAACGGGAGCCACAAAACCCTTCCCGTGCCTGATTATTTCTTGAGCGGCCACAAAACTAGCATATGTAGTTGAATTAAACATTCTGTTTTCTTCTGAAACTTTTCTTTTCTTGGATTTATTCATGGTTGGCCTACCAGGGGTTGAAAAGTCAATAACTGAAGCCTGAGTGGCGTAGGAGGCTAATGCCTCCTACTAAGGCAGCATTTAACATCCAGTTGCCTGCAATTACTGCGAGTTCAATTCTCACCAGGCTCAAGGTCGACTCAGCCTTCCATCCTTTCTAAGGTGGGTAAAATGAGGACCCGGTTTGTGGGGGCAATAAGATGACTTTGTATAAAATATACAAAAGTATGAAGGCTATTGCTTAATGCATTGTAAGCCGCCCTGAGTCTCCGGAGAAGGGCAGCATATAAAAATAAATAAAAATAAAATAAATAAATAAAATAAATAAATAAATAAATTGCACACCGGCGGGTTTCGCATATTTTGAGTGACAGGGAGCCGCAGCAGAGGGGTGAAAGAGCCACATGTGGCTCCAGAGCCGCAGGTTGCTGATGCCTGATCTATGGCTATGAGGAACACGGGGAAGAGTGCAAATTTTTTTTAAGTATAGTTTTGCTACCAGAAATCAGGGTGGATTTGATTTAAATCAAGTCGATTTAAAACACAATTTAAATCATAATTTTTAACGAGCAACTATCATCTCTGTCCCGCAGCGGCTCCTCCTCTGACCCACCGTTGACTCACCGATAGTCCCAATATTGCAGAATATACAGCCTCATATGCTACATAACAAAGCTCAATTTCATGCTGAATAAACTAATTAACGTATCTTAAGTAAGAAAACTATCTTTACATAGATTTTTACTCCAAAAGCATTTTATTAAAATAAATTTGATAAAAATAAAAAAAAAATCCGATTTAAATTTTAAAAAAATCCAATTTAAATTGTAAAAAAACCAATTTAAATTTTTTTTTTTTTTTAAAAAAATCAATTTTTATCCACCCTGCCAGAAATCAAATTCTGTTCCTCTGGAACACGTGTATAGCAGCCCACTGTGTATGTAAAAGGGGCTGAGCTTGCTTTGCAGTGGGGCAACCCCGATTTATCGTTTGTCGTTTCCTTCTCCTGCAAACCTTCTGGATTAAATTCATCTTGCCCAGCCACCCTTTTCAGAAAACCAGGCGCCGGCCAGGCGCCACTGAAAACACCACAAGTAAGACACAACCTTAGGAGCTTGCCCTGAAGCGGTTTATCCTCAGTGATGATCAGCAAATCCAGGTAGTCCTTGATTTACAACCGCGGTGGAGCCCAAAATTTTTATTGCTAAGCGAAACATTTGTTAAGTGGACTTTGCTTCATTTTATGACCTTTCTTGCCACAGTTGTTAAGTGAATCACTGAAGTTCTTCAGTTAGTAACCCAGTTGTTAAGTGAATCTGGCTTCCCCATTGACTCTGCTGGTCAGAAGGTCTCAAAAGGGGTTGACTTGACCCCGGGACACTGCAATGGTCATAAGTATGAACCACTTGCCAAGCGTCTGAATTTTGATCACGTGACCTTGAGGATGCAACAATGGTCGTAAGTGTGAAAAACGGTCATAAATTACTTTTTAAAACTTTGAACAGTCGCTAAATGAACTGCGGTAAGCGAGGAGTGCCTATACAGCGGTCTACGCTTCGCTGATAATAAGCATTAGTTCCAACCACGACCGTAATTCCCTTTCAAAACTGGGGAGTCTCGTAACAATTTAACCGTCATCACACAACCTAACAGACAGGCCAGCATCTTAAAAGGAATCGCTGTTGTCCCAATAAATACAATAAACAAAAAACTCAATTTCATTGAGGGCTGCGTCAGGGTTGTGTTTGACCTTGGGGGGGCGGGGACAGGGGTGAAATGCTCCTGGTTCGGACCGGATCGCCCGATCCGGTAATGATGGAGGCAGGTGGTTCGGAGAACCGGTAGCAAAAATCCCTGCCCCCCCCCGCCCCCATGCCCAGCTGAGCCACGCAATCATCAGAGGCTTTTTTTTTAATTTTTAAAACCATTTTTTCTACAACCTCTTCGGCCGAAAAAATGCTTTTAAAAGTAAAAAGAAAAGCCTCTGACGATCGCGCAGTTCAGCTGGGATCATCAGAGGCTTTTGAAAGCATTTTTTCTACAACCTCTTTGGCCAAAGAGGTTGTAGAAAAAATGCTTTTAAAACTTTTTTTTAAAAAAAGTTAGCCACGCCCACCCAGTTACATTACCCCACCAACGCCACAGAACTGGTAGTAACAAACCGGTAGAGAGAGGGACAGAGGTGGAGCTTGGATTGCCTGTCAGCCCTCAGACGGACAGTCAACAGCCCCCAGGTCTGGAGGTGGCTGATGAGGAAGAGGAGGAACAGCTGGGTCCAGTGCGTGACGCATGGATGCACAGAAGGCAGAGGAGAGGAGAGCAGTGGAAATCTATGGGCTGGTCCTTAGGATGGAAGAGCCACCGCTGCTAGTGAAGCCTCACCCTAGCTCTGGGGATAAAAGGCAGGGGGCGGAGATGAATAAGTGTGGCAGACAACTATTCATCTTCTGGCCAGACAGACTTGTTAGCCTGCGAGATAAACTTTTTGCCGAGGCTGCCGGCATTCCTAATAAAGGAATCTTTTAAGTTCACGTCAGAGGGTTTGCCGTGTTTGGGGAGCCGAGTCAGAACAGTTAGTCACACGATTGTTAAGGAGATCGGGCTTCCTCCGTTGACTTCGCATGACAGAAAATCCCAAAAGGGGAATCACATGAGCCCTGGATACTGCAACCGCCGTAAATATGACTCAGTTGCCAAGTGGCAACATTTTGATTGTGTGAACACAGGGATTCTCTGTCACTGCGTTTTTTTTTTTTATTTACCAGCTGAGCTCTCATTTCTGGACTATCAGACTTTCCGTAGCTTGCCAAGAATCCTTATCAGTAAGCTAAACTGCGCATGTCTCTCCACCCACATTCCTTCTCACACTTCTTTTTCCTTTCTTCTCTTGCCAAGAAGTCCGACCACAGAGAGGTGGCCGGCACGAACTTTATCAAAAATGTAACTTATTAGATTAGTAAGATGTTTTATTTTCTTTATAACAAAATAAATGAGTTTTCTTAGAAGATATATCTTCGGGTTTTGTTTTCTTAAAGGATGCTGGCAAGGAAAGGTCTCGATCCACCCCTCTTAATCAAGGTGCGATTATCCCAAAGGCAGAATGGGATTAATCAGCGCCCTGACATACTCCACCGGCCATAAGTGTGAAAAACGGCCGTAAGTGGCATCTTTTTCAGCACCGTGACAACTTTGAATGGGTCGCTAAACGAACGGTTGTAAGTCAAAAACTACCTGTAAAAGGCAGAACCAAAACGAAGGAAGTTTTCTGCTCTTACTTTAACGCTTGGCCCACAACCCTAGTAAACTTCAACTAACTAGCTCTTACTGCAGCTGCCTGGCTGCAGCGAGTAGAAAATTTATTAGCTCTTTAAAAAAAAAAAAAAAAAAAAAAACTATGTCTGAAAGAATGCCAAATTCTAATCATGAAAGGTTCTCACTATGTAAGAATATTTACACCGTTCTCCTTTTTTGGAAGGATGTAAATCTGGATTCTCTAAATCTGTAACCCTGGGATTATTTTCTCTCTCCCCCCCCCTTCTTTTAAGGCTATAAAATGACTAAGGGAATTATCACAAAAGGGCAAGAGAAAAGTTGCAGCGTGTGAGAAGATGGATATTTTATAGCCGCTGCATGTCGGCACTCTTTTATTTACTGCAAATGAGTTAAGCCTCTAAAACTTTGCCTTTTTTACAGACGGGGAGGGGGGGAACCAACGGAGCTGGGACTTTAATTTTGGGTTTGCAACGCGAGGGCAAGATTTTTGTCTGAAAGTACTCGGTATTTACGGCGCGAGCCCACCCCTGGAGGCAGAGATTACACATCTTTTATTCAAATCTCTCATCCGCATTCTGAAAAGGTAAGACTTTATTTCGCTTTCTTATTTCCGTCTAGTTCTTCAACGCCACAAATCAAAATCGCGGTGAAATTGCCGACTGCACGGAGTTGGAATTCGATCTCTATAATACAAAAATTAAACATCTAATGTTGTGGTAGCCCAGGGGTGTCAAACTCAAGGCTTAAATCAGGCCCATGGGGGAGGGGGGGTGGAGAGGGGACTGGAAACAGTGAAGGACTTGGCCCGCGGTGCCTCTGGCAGCCAAAACAGGGCATGGAGCAGGGATGAAATGCTCCCGGTTCGGACCGGATCGCCCGATCCGGTACCGATGGAGGCGGGTGGTTCAGAGAACCGGGAGCAAAAATCCTGCTCCCCCCCCCATTGCCCAGCTGAGCCGCGCAATCATCCGAGGCTTTTTTAAAATTTTTAAAAGCATTTTTTCTACAACCTCTTCGGCCGAAGAGGTTATAGAAAAATGGTTTTGAAAGTAAAAAAAAAAAAAAAAGTTGGCCACGCCCACTCACTCATATTACACACACCCCACCAAGCCACGCCCACACAACACCACTGGCATGGAGGGGTAGCACGCAGCCCCTCTGCACCCCGTTTTCGGCCTGCACAGCCTCCTGTGGCACTTTGCCAGGCAAAATGGGGCACGGGGAAGGGGCGTGCACACCCCGTTTTGGCCAGCAGGGTGCTGCAGGAGGCATCCGTCCCGCCTCCCCCCCTCCAGGCCAGTCCGTGGAAGAGAACTACAATGCTGATCCGGCCCTCGAAGAAATCCAGTTTGACACCGCTGTTGTAGCCATTCTCAGTTTACAGAATTTATGTTGCATTCGTCAGTTAAGGTGGACAATAAACCCTATAGTCCAGATCAACTATATTCACCCATCTTAGCCTTGGTTAATTTTAATTACTGTTAGGGTTAAGGCAATCACGGGTCTATCAACTCTAATATTTCTAAAGTTCTAACAATTTGTAGGGCAATGTCTCTCAAACTTGGCCACTTCAAGATGTTTGGACTTCAAGTCCCAGAATTCCCCAGCCAGCGATGGTTGGCTGGGGAATTCTGGGACTTGAAGTTTACACAACTTAAAGTAGCCAAGTTTGAGAAATACTAACCAACTTGGAAGTAAATGCTTAAAAATTGCACCTGAAGCAGAGGTGGTATTTAGCCGATTTGGACCGGTTCAAGCGAACCGGTATCTCCAGCGATCAGTTGGCCCTGCCCACCTGCCCCGGCTCTATCCTGTCCTTTATTTCCTGCTTTGTAGCTCATCTCAATCATGTGGCACAGCTGATTCCTCCCCACACCGCCTCTCTAGGAGTCTCTGGAGGCTGGGGACAGCAAAAAAGTCACTTCCTGTCTAACCAGGAGTTGGGAAATGGGTCGTTTCAGGCCACCAGAGGACCTCCGAGGGGATGGGGAAGGCTGTTTTCGCCCTCCTCGGATGCATAGAGAGGATCTGGAGCCAGGTGAGAAAGAAAAATGGGCCTTCCCCACCCCCCACCCCCAGGCCTTCCGGAGGCAGGAAACAGCTTGTTTCCCTACTTCTGGTGGGCCCAAAAATCAGCTGGCCAGTGCACGCATGCGTGCCAGAGCTGAGCTGGTGTGCCCACTGATATGGCTACGCATGCCACCTATGGCACGCGTGCCATAGGTTCGCCATCACGGACATAGGGCTTATATTACAAGCATCTTGAAAAATCATGCTAGGGCTTATTTTCCGGTTGGGTTTTATTTTTGGGGAAACAGGGTAGGTACAATGGTTGTAGTGTCCCGGGGTCAACGGATCCCATTTTGTGACCTTCTGAGAAGCAAAGTCAACACCGAAGCCTGATTCACTTAACAACCGTGTTATTATCTTAACAACTTCCGTGATTTGCTTTACCTCAAGTCGTCAAATTCACTTCAGCAACTGTCTCACTTACCTTAACAGAAATCTTGGGCTCAACTGAGGTCGTATCGTGGTTTGTTGGGCTTTGCTAACTCGGTTAACCGGGAAAGTTTTTGCATACGTACATGAATTGCTTTGACGATAGTGGGCTCCCGGGTACCGCCTGCCCATAATGCTCGTCAGCACATTATCCGGCAGCGTCAGCTGTTTTCAAAGCACTTGATAGAAGAGCTTTCCTGGAGGAAGAGAAGGAAGAAGGAGAAGAATGCAAAGATTTAACACAATGCCTATATTGTTTTCATTAAAATGCTAATGTCCTTTTCCCTGGCTGTTGGATAACGGCTTTATAAATTATTCACCCTCCTGCCAGCGGCAGAGATGAACCGTTGGACTATCAGCCCTGAGCAAATTTACTACTTCGACTTCTTCTCGGCTGATAACTATAAATCACTTCCCAGCCAACATGGCATCCGATGTATGGGCTCACCTGGATTTTGGCAACCTTGAGACAGGGCGCAACTCTCCAGGGAGGGACTTCCGTCTCTTGGATGGGGAAAGGGTGGCAGAGGTAGCCCGGCACAGCTCAAGCTATGCACCATGGAAACGGGCTTGTTAGTGTCACGTGCGAAGAACCAGATCCACACATGAAGGTTCAAATTTGATGATTTATCACGCAAGTCTTTGCGGAGGAATCTTCCCACACTAACAATTGGCAGGTGGGTAAAACTAGGGATCCTTGGGGCACTCAGTTATTTTCTTGCAGACGTTTCAGTACCACACTAGGTAACATATCTGTTCCAGTACTACCTTGTTTCCCCGAAAATATTATTTATTTATTTATTTATTTATTTATTTATTTATTTATTTATTTATTTATTTATTTATTTATTTATTTATTTATTTATTTATTTATTTTATTTTATTTTATTTATTTATTCAATTTATATGCCACCCCTCTCCAAAGACCCAGGGCGGCTCACAATACACTCAAAAAATCACTATAAAAACACTTAAAAATTAAAAACATTAAAAACATTAAAACCCATTCACACCATTCATGGCCAGATCTCGTCAGATCGCAAAGCGAGATCAACGGCCCCAGGCCTGCCAGAAAAGCCAGGTCTTCACCGCTTTTCAGAAGGCCAATAGGGTGGGGATGGTCCGGACCTCAGGAGGTAACTGGTTTCAGAGAGCTGGGGCAGCCACAGAGAAGGTCCTCCCCCACAGGCCCACCGGCCAGCATTGTTTAGCTGACGGGACCCGGAGACCAACTCTGTGGGATCTTACCGGTCTCTGGGAGCTATGCGGTAGAAGGTGGTCTCGAAAATAAGCTCTGGGAGCTATGCGGTAAAAGGTGGCCCTGAAAATAAGACCTATCCGGAAAATAAGCCAAAGGATGTTTTACATGTGTGTCTGATATAACCCCTACCCCAAAATAAGCCCTACTTAAGAGCTTGCGGAACCAGCCAGCCAGCCACCCATTCCATCTGGTTGCTTGCGGTGCCACGGTCACAAGGTGAAGTGGGGGGGTGGAGCTGCCCCACACACCCTGCACCAGCTTATTTTAGGGCCTCCGCAGCCAGGCCATCCATGCCCCGACACCTGCCTCGCACCAGCAGCCATGTTCAGCAGGACCTCACATAGCCACCGGCCCACTTCTGCTTGCTCGTGGACACAAGAGAGCAGGAAGCTGAGTGGTATGTTGGTGTTGCGGCAACAAGGCGAGGCAGGTGTCAGGGCATGGATGGCCTGGCTGCAGGGGCCCTGAGGTAAGCCAGTGTGGGGTGCATGAGGCAGCTCCAACCCCCCTTGCCTTGTGGTTGCAGCACCAGCACACTGCTCGGCCTCCTGCTCCATTGCGGCCGCGAGTAAACAGGTGAGCCTCCCGTACATAGAAAAAAAATAAGCCCTAGTGCTTATTTTGGGGCTCAAAGGAAAACAAGACCCTGTCTTATTTTCGGGGAAACGCAGTAGTACAGATAGGCCTCAACGTACGACCACAATTGAGCCCAGAATTTATGTCGCTAAGTGAGAAATTTAAGTGAACTGTGCTCCATTTTATGACTTTTCTGGAAAAACAAAAGTCCAGGTGCCTTTCGAAAAAGCACCTTGGGACAGAGAGATCTCTTTCAAACACTATGATACCCATTTTCAAATAAAAATAGCGGCAAGGCATTCAAGATATTTTAGGATTGTGATAAAAAATTTTCAATCCGCACAATCACGTGGTGGTTTGTGATTTATTAGGATTGGGGGATTCTTTCTTTCTTTCTTTCTTTCTTTCTTTCTTTCTTTCTTTCTTTCTTTCTTTCTTTCTTTCTTTCTTTCTTTTTTCTTTCTCTCTCTCTCTCTCTCTCTTTTCTTTCTTTCTTTCTTTCTTTCTTTCTTTCTTTCTTTCTTTCTTTCTTTTTCTCTTTCCTTCCTTCCTTCCTTCCTTCCTTCCTTCCTTCCTTCCTTCCTTCCTTCTTTCTTTCTTATTGGTTTTCTATGCTGCCCATCTCACTGATTCAGCGACTACGAAGCAGGTGTGCATACCAAGAAGTCACCTTCAGAACAGTTTGAAAAATAAGAAGTTACCTATTTTTAAGAAGTTGGACTGCATGAAAACGGAAATAATTGGAATATTCATGTTCATATTTTTGGAATTTATATAAAGAAATATATGGGGACAGTTTTTTGGTTTATGATTAATATACAATTAACAATTAATATACAAAGAAAAAAGATAGTGATTTATACCAAAATGTTGGATTGTATTATCTAAGGAAATGTATGTTATAAATTAATTAGGTTTATTATTCCTATAAGAAATGAATGGTTGTAACACCACATAATTAATTAATTTGATGATGGACATAAAAATAGATGACAATGGGAAATATTAGTAATTATAATAAAGGAATATAAGGAAATACTAGGAATCATACTAGGTGAGATTTTATATTTGAGGGGTACAACATAGACTGGAAGAGAAAAATTGAATTTGGTTAAGATTAGAGGTGAGAATGAAGGGTAATATTGGTTTTTTTTTTTTAAAAAAAGAGAATAAATATCATGGCAAAAAGGAAGTACAGAAATTGTAAATTTAGTTGAAATGACTAAAAACTGTTTAAATTTGTGAATTGGCCAAATACGCTTTTCAGAAAAAATATATTGTATGTTTGTATGTGTGTTTGTGTAAAAAATAAAAAAAAAACTTTTTAAAAAAAGAATTAATGGTTCTTTAGCTACACTTAAAAAAAAAAAATACACTGCCCACTCTTCGAATAAAATAATAAAATAAAATATCAAACAAAGCAAAACCAAAAAATTAAATAATATAATAATGGAATGAAATACAATAAAATAATAAAATAAAATAAAAAATAAAATAAAAAAACAAGACACAGCCTAAACTATTCCTGCAAGAAAAACCCATATGGAAATTTTCTTTTCAAGAAATATTTGGCCTGTTATCCAAAAACGGCGGTTTTTGTTTTCCCTTTTAGGTTACAGGTTTCTGCTATTTTTCTTTTCTTGGAAATATCTTCTCCCAGCGGGACTGTTTTGCATAGTTAACAAGAGCAGAAGGCGGAGTAAACAGCAGCCACAATCTCTGCCTGGGACTTATTTTCACACTGTCGGTGTTGATCATTTCTCCACCATCCACACCTCTCCCCAAAGGTGTGGACAAGTTTCCACAGCACTTGGTATAATTGGTAACATCCTTATAAACACCTCTCTTTGAAAAGAGAGTGCTGAGTGCTCCAAGCCCTGCCCGAAAAAGGAATATGAAAATTATATATATATATATACATATACATATAAAAAGGTAAAGGTTCCCCTCGCACATATGTGCTAGTCGTTCCCGACTCTAGGGGGCGGTGCTCATCTCCGTTTCAAAGCCGAAGAGCCAGTGCTGCCTGAAGACGTCTCCGTGGTCATGTAGCCGGCATGACTCAACTCCAAAGACGCACGGAATGCTGTTCCCTTCCCACCAAAGGTGGTCCCTATTTTTCTACTTGCATTTTTGACCTGCTTTCGAACTGCTAGGTTGGCAGAAGCTGGGACAAGTCACGGGAGCTCACCCCGTTACGCGGATTCGAACCGCTGAACTGCCGACCTTTCAATCAACAAGCTCAGTGTCTTAGCCACTGAGCCACCGCGTCCCTTTTATATACATATACATATATATTCTTAGATAGATAGATAGATGGATGGATGGATGATAGATAGATAGATAGATAGATAGATAGATAGATAGATAGATAGATAGATAGATAGATTAGATAGATATGGATAGATATGGATGGATAGATAGATAGATCATAAAGATAGAAGAGATGATATAGATATAGATGATATGGATACGTAGGTATGTAGGTAGCGGTAAATAGATCATAGAGAGATATTAGATTGATAGACCATATAGATAGAAGAGATTATATATAGATATGGATAGAGATAGATAGAGGGATGAGGGGAAATGAATGGATGGATAGATGGAAGAAAGGAAAGGAGGGAGAGGGAAAATGGAAGGGAGGGAGAGAGGGAGGGAGGGAGGGAGGAAGGAAGGAAGGAAGGAAGGAAGGAAGGAAGGAAGGAAGGAAGGAAGGAAGGAAGGAAGGAAGGAAGGAAGGAAGGAAGGAAGCCACAGCTATACAACATTTGAGTAACTTTTTCCATAGACAGACCTGAAAATGTTGGCTTTCCAGACACAACCCTATGACACTCATTTCTTGACTGCAGACAAGAACGGACCCGACGTAGTAGAAGTTCTACCTAACGAGGTGCACCAAGCCCATCTACAAGTTTCTTATTCCAAAGCTCTAATTCCAGGCTTTTTCCTCCTACACTTCCGAATCAACAGATATTTAGCTACTCTTCTAGCATTTCGAAGGCCTTAGATCAGGGGTGTCAAACTCGATTTCATTGAGCGCCACATCAGAGTTGTGTTTGACCTCAGGGACTGGGATGGGCATGGCCAGGGGGGGCATGGCCAGCTTGATGTCACTCGTGTTGGGGCACCTGTGGTGGCCCGAGTGCTCTGCCAGCAAAAACGGGCTCTAGAGCTCCATTTTCGGCCGTGACGCCCACCTGCAGCCCTCTGCCAGTGAAAACGGAGCTTGGGTGGGCCGTGCATGCGCCCCCAAGGCCCCATTTTCAGCTGCAACGGCCTCCTGCAGCCCTCTGCCAGCGAAAACGGAGCTCCACTTTTGCTGGCAGAAGACTGCAGGTCATCGCGGCCGAAAACAGAGCCTGGTAGGGCTGTTCGCGGCCCTCCCAAGCTCTGTTTTCGCTGGCAGAGGCACCGCGGGCTGCTCCTTTGTTTTTTCCAGAGTTGCCCAACTTTCTAAGTGGATAACAATAAGGATACTCCGCTATACCTTTACAAAAAAAAAAGGTAAAGCATAAATTGTTAATCACTAGGAGCATTAAAACGATACAAATCAATCCTGATACCAAACAATTAGATTGAAGTCCACTCAGTAAGACTTATTATTCTGCTACTGTTAAAATCCCAAAAGGGAAATGCCTTTTGAAGGAAGGAAGGAACGTTGCTAAGAAAATGCAAGGTTGCATCAGCTTCCTTCAACAGGATGGTTATAAAACAATGGAAGTCTCGGCTTGCTAAACCACGTGTGCGCGAGCAAACCATGAATCACCAAACCAAGTCTGTTCTGCCTCGCCAGTGATCTTTTATTCTGCTACAAACGGGTCTCAGCCAAAGTCGAGTACGATGTGTACAAAGTCGGCGCTGAGAGCTTCTGCTTCTCAGCGCCTTTTGAACATGCCGCGCCCCACCCTCGGCAGCGCATCTCAACTGATTGGGAGATCGGCGAATTCCAGGACTTCTCCTCGCCGTGCAACCGCGTCATCCGCCGATGCCAGGAACCGCGGCTACTAGGACACCGATCCATTGTCGTTCCCTGCTCGCCCTCCCCTTGCCCCGCGAATCGTTACTATCTCCACTACCTCTGTGCAGCCTAAACATCTGGTGCAGCACCACTTCTGTGCAGCCTAAACACCTGGTGCCCAGCCCCCCCTCTCAGTAGTCATCGGTCCTTGAGGTGGTTTGTGCTGGCGTCTCGCGTTTCGTCCCCCCTCAGGGATCATGTGTCGAGCCGTGGCTGGGCTCGACAGGAAGGACTTTTAAAGCAGACCATGGACATGTTTGAGGATGTGTTAAACTACGTTAAGAGACGCGTTCGTAGGTGGTGTGTTTACATGTTTGACTGGCTGGCCAGCCAACTTCTCTGTTTTTCTTATATTCGGGAAGGACTCGATAGGTGGATGACAACAACGCCAAATCCATTCTAAACATCTGGATGACTGTGTGACCAACCGTAACGATAATCTCAGCTGCTAAGAGCTTCATTTGGGATCAAAGCCACATTTTGTAGGAGAAATTGATGTTATGGAAGAAATATGATGAACAGTTTTAGGAACTGGGTGTGTCTAGTCCAGTGATGGTGAACCGTTCTGGCACTGAGTGCCCAAACCAGAACACATGTGCATGTATGTCGATGTGCGTGCACGCGCGCGCCGGAGTGCCGGAAACCCAATACAAATAAAAGACACACGAGCAAACAGAAGGCAAATATATATTTTACCCTGCTTGAGCAGGCCAAGGGAGTCCGGTTTTTAAAAGCCGCATTAAATTTTGACTATGTGAAATAATGCTAGCCAGCCTGTTACGCTAATGGAAAGCCAATTCATCTCCAGAGGGAAGACGTATCATCAATCCAAAGCAATTACATCACCGACTCTTCTTAAGTAGCACAAAATATCAACCATTCAGATAGATAGAAGGCCAGTGGTGGGATTCAGCCTGTTCTGTCCGGTTCGGGAAAACCGGTAGCAGCGACTGCGGTAGGCCTCACCCACCCACCCATATGTAATGATGTCATATTTTGGAGACCGTGTGCATGCGCGGAAGGTGCGCACGTGAGCAAAGAGCATGCACGGAAAATGGCGCGTACGCTCACATTTGCAAACCAGTAGGAAAGTAAGTGAATCCCACCTCGGTGGAAGGCCGATAGCACTTGAAAATTGACAACTGAAATCATTTCCTGGCTGGCATCATCCACGTTTCCAGAACTCAAACTGAAATCATGTCCGAGCACTATTGAGGTAAACGAGTCAACGGTTGAAGTCAAACGTTATTGCGGCGAACGGCGATGATACAGTTTTGAAATGATCAGTTCCTTCTTAGCACTGATGTTACTCAGTTGGG
This sequence comes from Pantherophis vulpinus, assembly GCA_037215915.1. Classification (NCBI taxonomy): domain Eukaryota; kingdom Metazoa; phylum Chordata; class Lepidosauria; order Squamata; family Colubridae; genus Pantherophis; species Pantherophis vulpinus. Next base: position 83,149,929 of record JAXLNS010000008.1, read on the forward strand.
GTAAGGAAACACCTGCAAGGAAGCAACCAAGTTGAGAGATACTGTATGTAAAGAGGAAGCAAACCACACCCTCACTAGCACTGATGATGTTACCTAGGTGGATAATGAACAGTCTTCCACAAAGCAACTAAGTTGTTGAATATAAACAGAGAGTGAGCCAACACCCACTAACTAGAATGATGTCGTTAAATGTAAATGTTCCCCTCGCACATATGTGCTAGTCGTTCCCGACTCTAGGGGGCGGTGCTCATCTCCGTTTCAAAGCTGAAGAGCCAGCGCTGTTTAAAGACGTCTCCGTGGTCATGTGGCCAGCATGACTCAACGCCAAAGGCGCACGGAACGCTGTTCCCTTCACACCAAAGGTGGTCCCTATTTTTCTACTTTTTTTTAACGTGCTTTCGAACTGCTAGGTTGGCAGAAGCTGGGACAAGTAACGGGAGCTCATCCCGTTGCGCGGCAGTAGGGATTCGAACTGTTGGAATTTATACAAAGAAGTATATGGGGAAAGTTATTGGGTTTATGATTACGATCTAAAGAGAAAAGGTTGACTCAGCCTTCCATCCTTTCTAAGGTAGGTTAAATGAGGACCCAGTTGTGGGGGCAATAAGCTGACTTTGTATAAATATACAAAAGAATAAAAACAAAAAGTTTAGGCTCAACCATGGTCGTAAATCGAGGACTACCGCTATTATTCTCTTTCTACTGAAGGCTCGCTAAACGCCTAATACATTTGCTGCTGGTCTTTTGCACCAATACTAAACCTCGCTCCGTCTGCAATACACAACAAGATTGTCTATTTTGCGTCGAGCCGAGTTTAGGAATGACAACTATGTGGAGAATTTGGCCTGCAGGAGCCAGAGAACACAGGGTCACCAGCAGCCGTAAGGTCCACTTAGAAGAAAGAAAACAAAACATTAACCTTTTCCCCTTTAGCAAAGATTTAAAGCCTTAATGAGTTTTAGGACGGGAAAGAGTAGAAGATATCGAAACCTTCCTTCGTGATGGGCTGTAGACATTCCCGGTTTTTATAATCTTCAGACAAGCGCTATTTATTGTCCAAGATGCCCGGTGGCTAAAAGCTGAGGTGAGGATTACAGGCCTCGTCCTGCAGAATTGTTCTGCCCCAGCTACGGGCCCCAAAGAATGCAGCACACACAAAGTCCGTAGAAACCTTAAGTTTACTAATTTAGGACTACTAATGAGCTTTGTTAGTAGTTGTTCGAACACAAGTGCAATTTAAATCCGTCTTTTCTGAACAAGGGCTGTTAATTTAACTTCATTAACAGCCGACAAGAATCCAAAGAATAATAAACTCAATTCTGAGGCACAGTATTTCAGATAACCATAATCTTACTGTGGTTGGCAGAATGCCCAGAAGCAATTTGCAGGAAGACTGACAAGAGAGAAACAAGAGCCGGATCAAACGTTTCTGGAATCAAGACGCGAAGGGATGTGAACGAAGTTGTTTCCTGCAAATTGCCTCAGTCGTCGCCCTTCCTTAAATAGGCTGGGGGAGTGGCCAATTAGCCCCAAGCCTTACTCTCGAGGAGACCTCCTGCTGAGGAGCCACTCCTGCCTTTTGGCAGCTCTGCGCGCTTGTGCATCGAGAAGAGGCTCCTCCTCTTCTTCCTCTTCACTTATGGGAGCTTCTGAAGGCCCTGGCTGAATCCCCGCCTCTGGCACCACATCTTCTCCAGCCTCCTCATTGTCCGACTCGAGTGCCAGCTGCACAGGCTGCTGGCACAGCACCACACCAGCCTCCTCGCTGTCAGAATCAGCTACTAACTGTACAGGCCGCTGACGGGCCACAACAAGAATGGTTGAAAAATCAAAACCCAATGGAGAATTCAAAAGAGAGAAAAAGAAGATGTTTAGACACTAGAAAATATGTAGAGAAGAGCAGGTCAGATTGCACAGGATGGCTATGATCTGGAAGGCCAAGAATGCGATTCACACATCCCAAAGGAAAAGAGAATGCTTGGAAGCTTTTAAAATGGTTATAGTTCCGGTTTTAAGAAATCTTGTGTACAGATAGTCCTCAACTTACAACCGTTTCTTTAGTGACCGGTTCAAAGTTACATTAACAGCACTGAAAAATGTGACTTATGACCATTCTTCAAAGATACGACCTCTGCGGCACACCCTGTGGTCATGTGATCAAGATTCAGAGGCTTGGCATCTGGTTCATATTTATGACGGTTGTAATATCACCTTTTGCGACTTTCAGACAAGCAAACTCCATGAGGAAGCCAGATTCACTGAACAACAGTGGCAAGGAAGGTGTTCTGTCCCAGCTCCGGATTCCCAAGGATTGTGACACACACCAACGGTCCTTATCAAATTTATAACGTACCAAGAATAAACAAAGTCCAGCCAAAGTTGGCAACCAGCCCAGAAAACAAGATACGATAAGACACTCACTCTTCAAAAATGCTCTGTAATAATTACACGTTGTTTCCAGCAAGAAATTACTAACTGCATGTGACTTAAATAGGCTAAGGGAGTGGCCAATTATCCTCAAACCTTACTCTCGAGGAGACCTCCTCCTCCTGAGTAGCCACTCCTGCCTTTTGGCAGCCCTGCGTGCTCGAGCATTGAGGAGAGGCTCCTCCACTTCGCTCTCTTCACTTGAAGGAGCCTCTGGAGGTTCTGAAGGCCCAGGCTGAGTCTCTGCCTCTGGTACCACATTCTCTTCAGGCTCCTCACTGTCCGACGCGAGCGCCGGCTGCGCAGGCTGCTGGCGCGACTCCACACCAGCCTCCTCGTCATCGGGATCAGCCACGATCTGCGCAGGCCGCTGGTGGGCCACAACAGAAGGTGGTAAAATGGAGCAAAACCCACTGAACTGTCTACATTAGCAACAGAAATGTGGGACTAAATTGCAGTCGTACGTCGAGGACTATCTGTAATAGGGCTTCCTAGATGTGAACATGTCTATTCAAGCTTCTTCTTGAATTAATAACTCTACTTGAAGGAGACCAGAGAGTTAATGAGCTGCAGCTTGAGTTGGCCAGAGTTAATTTTGGGCATAAATGCCTCAGTCAGGAATCAATTAAGTGTTAAATGCAATATGTGATTCACTCCAACTTAGTTTTTGCTGAGACTCTTATGACCTCTATTCTCTCTCATATCATATTTTCCTATTGGTGAAACAGGTGAACCAGAGCTGAACAAATTTCGGCTACTAATCTCCATCACAAAACGATTTGCTTCCGAGTCTGGTCCAGGTATCTAAATGGGTTCATTCTGAACCAGATACATGAGCAATAAAGAAATTTATTGGACCTGTTTATGAACGTCAGCAGATGGCATGAGAATAAAACGTCCAACTGGAGAGGTTTTCTATTGTTATCCATAACAACAAACTAACTAATCAAAGAGAGAAGCAACCTGGAATTAAGGAGAAACTTCCTAACAGTGAGGAAAACTAAATTTAATAAAATTTTGGGTCTATATCCCCCATAATGCAGGGGTGAAATCCAGCAGGTTCTGACAGGTTCTGGAGAACCGGTAGCGGAAATTTTGAGCAGTTCAGAGAACCGGTAGCGGAAATTTTGAGTAGTTCGGAGAACCGGCAAATACCACCTCTGGCTGGCCCCAGAGTAGGGTGGGAATGGAGATTTTACAGTATCCTTCCCCTGCCATGCCCACCAAGCCACACCACGCCCACCAAGCCATGCCCACAGAACCGGTAGTAAAAAAATTTGGATTTCATCACTGCCATAATGCAATGCACGTGCGACCCCCCTCCCCATGCCCCATCCATGCACACGCAACTCCCCCCACTCCCCCCGTGCCCCGTTTTGGGCCTAGTAGGCCTCCCTGCAGCCTCCTGGGAGCAAAAATGGACCATGGGGGCCGCCCCGCACCCCCCCCCGTGCTCCATTTTGGGCCGTTAGGCCTCCCTGCACTTATAACCCATAATGCAATGCGAGCGTGCCCCCCCCGCACGTCCTGCCCACCCGCACATGCACATGCCACCCCCACACATGGTCCCCCTGCCCCTCATACATATGTGTGTGTGCCTCCCACATATGCCCCGTCTCCCACACATGCGTGGCAGAGACCTGAAAATTAGCTGGCTGGCGGGAGGTGGGCGCGCATGCACAGCGGAGCTGAGCTGGGACAACAACTCATGTTCTCTGAAGACACCGTCATATCACATGATGCCATGAAAATTAGCTCAGTATTGTTAGATCAACTAAACAATGAAACTCAAGAGATCGCAGTTCATGTTTTTTTCCCCGACCCAGGCATAAAAATCTAGGCTGAACGTAAAAAACTATTTGCTGAACATCTTCCAAGCTTATTCACAACAGAGGTAAACATCTCCCGTTAGGCTTGGATGGAGAATGTAAGACTAAAATCTCAGAGGTCCTTTTAGGGAACAGTTTCCGCTGCTTCTTCAAAGTCATCGTGGGAAAAACATAGCAGGAATAAAATTTGCCCCCCGAACTCCAAATCCACGCTAAATTCCTTTTCCTGAAGGAAAGGTTAATTACTCTGCCAGTCACCGCCAAAATCTCTTTTTAAAGAAATAACAAGTCCTCCTGAAAGTTAATTTAAGGAGAGATTGTAGGAATACTTTTTTTAAAAAAAATAATAATAGATATATCTTGGAAAGTGTTGGATTGACAATTACAGCAAGGAGACACAGCAGTGTCATACCATTTATTCCCAAATGACACCTTAGACGTAGACTATGCAAAACAGACAGACCAAATTAAAAAGTGTATCTCAGCACTATGCGGAAATTCATTTCCTTAATAATCACAGCCTCGCTGCGGTTTTTAATTCCATTTAAGGTTTTGTTTTTAATTTCGAAACCTATCTCGAATGAACGTCACAAATCGATGGAATATTCCGAGCGACATTGAATGGTCAATTGCAGGATTTTCCATCTGGAAATTCAGCAGGCTTCATATTTCAAATATTTTTTTTTTTAATTTCTAGCGAAAGAAACAATATTTCAGATATGCAGCTTTTGGCGTTGGGAAAATGCTGTCAGCCTTACGCCCAAATCACTTCAATTCTGCAGAAATAAATATTGCAGAAGGGCAAAAGTCATTTCAGGAGAAATTATGTCTTCTTGGGTAGAGCAAAAATAAAACTGACAGTCCTAATTTACCGATTATATTCACTCAAAACGCGAACATGGATTTTTAAGAGCTGTATGCAACAAAATTTCATTTTCATGCATGCCGATTAGTGTACATTCAAAGTCTCAGTAATGTCTTCGAAGTCTAAATAAAGTCAAAACTAGGGAGGGTCCCTTATCGGACCTTTAAAATGTTTCCATTTTTCTGCAGAGGATCAAGCTGATTGTAGCCCTCCCCTCTTGTGTTCCAAGGTCGTTCTCACATACTTCCGTGTTTCTCTGAAAATAAGACCTATCCCAAAAATAAGACTTAGCTTGATTTTTACACGTGTGCCCAATATAAACCCAACCTCCAAAATAAACTCTAGTTAAGACCCCACCCACTCTAGGGTGGGGTCAATCATCTCCTGGCCTTACTCCTAAGTCGTCCTTTTTGCTTTAGCTACTCTTGCCTTCTGGCAGCTCTTCGCATGCGTGCACTAGGAACAGGCTCCTCCTATTCGTCTGCCTCTCTACTATACGCCTCTGGAGGCTCCGGAGTCCGCGCATCGCTCCCCCAGATGGCCTTAGCCCCGTATCTGCCTCCGACGCAGAGCCCTCGTCCGGGCCTTCCCCTGACTCCAGGGCCAGCCCATTGTCCTCCCCAGCCTCCTCACTGTCTGACTCCGCTGCCAGCTCTGCTGGCGGACCAAAACAGAAGACAATTCTGGTCCCAACCCAGATTGGATCCTGCAATATTATGCTGAGACATGTATATTCGCCTTCATTCGTGAGAAAAAGACGTAAACAGCATATCTAGAAAATGGAGGGAAAAAACACAAATCTGTGCAAACAACAACAACTATTCAGAGGGGTGCTTTTAACCTGACTATTCTGAAGAGGAATTCCAGTGACGGAAATTGTCTCTACCAAGCAGGGAATTAGACCCACTCTATAATCATGCCTAAAATAACCTTCGGTTGATGAATCCAAGAAAGCAGGATTCTCCAAAATTGGTTGCAAAATAAACACTTCCATCCAGCCTCATTATGGCAAGATATCTCATTTCAACAATCACCTCAAGGCATGGATACGGCTTTGCTTTAATGTCCCTTCTGTGGCCAATAATAATACAAATAAAATCTGACTTCAGTTTTTCACCTCCGCAAACTTGCTATCCTGTTTCCCTGAAAATAAAGCCCAACCTGAAAATAAGCCCCAGTTAAGATCGTCAGCAGACAGAGGCATTTAGTACTGTATTTCCCCCCAAAATAAGACCTAACCAGAAAATAAGCCATAATGCGTCTTTTGGAGCAAAAATATTAAAGACCCAGTTTTATTTTGGTGAAAACACCAGAGGTGGGTTTCAGCAGGTTCTGACCAGTTCTGGAGAACCAGTAGCGGAAATTTTGAGTAGTTCAGAGAACCGGTAGTAAAAATTCTGACTGGCCCTGCCCCCATCTATTCTCTGCCTCCCAAGTCCCAGCTGATCCGGACGAAATGGGGATTTTGCAGTAACCTTCCCCTGCCATGCCCACCAAGCCACACCCACAGAACCGGTTGTAAAAAAAATTTGAAACCCACCAATGGGAAACACGGTATTGTATTTGTTATAAGGAGTAAGATTATACCCTAATTTCACTGTAAAAGGAAGTCAGTATAGTATTTTTTTTCCAAACATTATATACAATTCTGGTCCTCTTTTCTTCCTAATTTACATCCTTATATAAAAGTACTAATATTGTTTATGGAAACAATAAACAATTGTTTATTGCAGAGGATCAAACTGATTGTAGCCCTCCCCTCTTGTGTTCCAAGGTCGTTCTCACATACTTCCGTGTTTCTCTGAAAATAAGACCTATCCCAAAAATAAGACCTAGCTTGATTTTTACACGTGTGGGGCCAATCATCTCCTGGCCTGACTCCTAAGTCCTAGGGTGGGGCCAATCATCTCCTGGCCTTACTCCTCCTATTCTGACCTTAAATCCAATAACCAGTGCTTGAGGGCTCTCATATATATATATATATATATATATATATAAGCACGAAATCGAAAACACCAGCCTGAAGATGACGAATGAGACTTCGTCGAAACGTTGCCAAGATACTTCCAATTTTACGTGGGAGAAAACCCAAATAACCAAAGACCTACATACAAACACCCGCGAAAACTCAGAAAACAAATACATACATACATACATACATACATACATACATACATACATACATACATACATACATATATTTCTAATCATTGTCTATGAACTGCCCATTGTTTAGACCTGGGTGTCCAACTTTGGCAAATTTAAGACTTGTGGACTTTAATTCCCAGAATTCTGAGAGTTGGCTTGGTAGGGGATTCTGGGAGTTGAAGTCCAAACATTTTAAAGTTGACAAAGTCGGACACATCTGGTTTAGACTGATGTGTCAGACAATAGAATAACAGAGTTGGAAGGGACTTTGGAGGTCTTCTAGTCCAACCCCCTGCTTAGGCAGGAAACCCTACACCACTTCAGACAAATGGTTGTCCAGTCTCTTCTTAAAAACTTCCACTGTTGGAGCATTCACAACTTCTGGTGGCAAGTTGTTCCACTGATTAATTGTTCTCACTGTCAGGAAGTTTCTCCTTAGTTCTAAGTTGCTTCTCTCCTTGATTAGTTTCCATCCGTTGCTTCTTGTCCTGCCTTCAGGTGCTTTGGAGAAGAGCTTGACTCCCTCTTTTTTGGGGCAGCCCCTGAGATATTGAAACACTGCTATCATATCACTCCTACTCCTTCTTTTCATTAAACCAGACATACCCAATTCCAGCAACCAACTGTTGGTAATGTTATGTCAAAGGGCAGAAAAGGAAAAAAAAAACCACATCTTTTATTAGGTGCCAAATGTCACTTGGCACTTTGCGATTCTTCTGATGGGGGTTGGGGGACTTTGGATGATAGATAGACTGACCCAGGCCGTAAAAGCTGTTTTGACATCTTGAAACACGACATGGCGGAGAGAGAAAAAGCGATGAAAGAATTTTGAGAAGTCGGCCAACGAACCACCCTAAAATGTCGTTGGAAGATATTGACGGCACACCGTGTATTTTGGCCGTCTTAGACAAGAAAACAATCGTTCCCCAGAAATCGTTATAAAAATAAACATGCCCAGCCCTTGATTCGAAACAATTAAGATGTGTTTTGCTGGTGCCAAGCTGTGCTATCAACAATTTGGCCTGCCCTCCGGTTGAGGCTACCAGTGAACGGAGGAAAAAGTTAAACATTTGATAGACCTTTCAATTAAAATTAGAAGGACCCTCTTCTCTCCCTCCCTTTCCCCTCCTCTCTCTCTTCTCTCTTTTCTCTCTCTTCCTTCTTTCTCTCTCTTCTTTCTCTCTTCTCTCTTTCTTTTCTCTCCTTTTTCTCTTCTTTTTTTCTCTCGCTTCCTTCTCTCTCCCCTTTTTTTCTCTTCCTTCTCTCTCATTTCTTTTTCTCTCTCCCCTTTCTTTTCTCTCTTCCTTCTCTCTTCTCCCTCTCTCCTTTCTTTTCTCTCTTCCTTTCTCTCCTCCCTTTCCTTTTTCTCTCTACCTTCTCTCTTTTTCTCTCTACTCTTCTTTGACTTTCTTTTCTCTCTCTTCCCTCTTTCTCTCTCCTCTCTTGCCTTTTTCTCCCTCTTCCTTCTCTCTCCTTTCTTTTCTCTCTTCCTTCTCTCTTCTCCCTCTTTCTCTCTCTCTTCTGTCTCTTTCTTTTCTCTCTCTCTTCCCTCTCCTTCTCTCTCTCCCTCCTTTCCTTTTTCTCTCTTCCTTCTCTTCTTTCTCTCTCTGTTTCTCGCCTTTCTTTTCACTCTCTCTTCCTTCTCTCTCCTCTCTCCTCTTTTTCTCTCTTCCTTCTGTCTTCTTTCTCTCTCTCTCCTCTTCTCTTTCTCACTCTTTTCTCTTCCTTCTCTCTCTCATCTTTCTTTTCTCTCTGTCTTCTTTCTTTTTATGTTTTTTAACTTTTGTATTTATGTGTTTTATTTTGTGCCTGTTCACCACCATTCTCTCTCCTCCTCCTCTCTTTCTCTCTTTCTTTTCTCTCTGCTTCCTCTCTCTTCTCTCTCTCTCCTCTGTCTTCTCTCTTTCTTGAACAGACACTAAGTGAAATGTTGTAAGTTGAGAACTATCCTAGCCTGGGAAAACAATTATTTATTTGTGATTTCCAGCCGTGAGAAGGGGCTACAGCTGCTATTGTTCAGCAGCTGTTGTGACAGGAAATGACAAATTTGTAGCCCCAGCCTTTATTTGCACACCTCCTATTTCCAGTTATTATTCTTTACAATAAGCCAGGGCTACGGGAAAATATATATTTTTATGCTTATTGGCCTTGCTTTGTTCTCCTCCTCGGTGACATTTTGAACCAACAGCACAGCAAGCAAGCAGGTAAAAGGAAGCCTTGAAAATGTGATTTTTGGGAAGGACGCCCAAATCGTAAGGCTGAGAAGAGTTTTCTTTGCAGGCCAATTTCCCCCCCCCCCCCAGGCATAAAGATCATCTCTCTCGAGTCCAGAAAACCAAACAGGAAATGATAAAATATCTCAAGGAAAACGGTTTCCAATTAGGCCAGAAATGAATGCAATGCTTGGAGAAATAAGCAGAAAAATCAAAATAAATAAATAATAATAATCGGTCATGAAAAAGATGACTCTTGCAGGAGGATGAGCCAGAAATTATTGAATGAAAAGGGGGGGGGGAAATGCGCCCCCAAATAATAAGACCTCCCCAAAAATAAGTCCAAGCGCTTATTTCAGAGTTCAAAAAAATATAGGACAGGGTCTTATTTTCAGGGAAACACGGTATCTATCTATCTATCTATCTATCTATCTATCTATCTATCTATCTATCTATCTATCTATCTATCTATCTCTATCTATCTATCTATCTATCTATCTATCTATCTATCCATCTATCTATATCTATCTATCTATCTATCTATCTATCTATCTATCTATCTATCTATCTATCACTCTATCTAACTTTCATCTATCTATCTGTCATCTATCATCTATCGTATATCCATCCTTCATCTATCTATCTATCTATCAATCATCTATCTATCATCTATCTATCTTCTATCTATCTCTATCTATCTAGCTATCTATCTATCATCTATCTATATATAAATCATCTATCTATCTATCTCTATCTATCTATCTATCTATCTATCTATCTATCTATCTTCTATCTCTATCTATCTATCTATCTATCTATCTATCATCTATCTATTTATCTATTTATCTTCTATCTATCTATCTATCTATCTATCTATCTATCTATCTATCTATCTATCCTCTATCTATCTTCTATCTATCTTCTATCTATCTCTATCTATCTACCATCTATCTATCTATCAATTATCTATCTATCTATCTATTTATCTTCTACTATATCTATCTATCTATCTATAATTAATTGATTTTTATTAAGATGTTGGAGTGTATTATTTGGAATAAGATTTAAGAAAATGTATGGCATAAAATGTTTTGGTTTATTGTTTTAATAGAAATGATTAAGGTGGATTACATTTACGTATTTTTGATAAAAATATTTGAAAATGAGATAAAATCTAAAGAAGCAATTTGATTTATTATTATATAAAGAGGAATTTAAAATGCAAAATTTAAAATGCTTTGACGTACAATAGTTCTCCCAGTGGCCATTCAAAGCTGCAAGGGCATTGAATAAAGTGACTTATGGCCGTGTTTCACACTTATGACCATTGCAGCACCCCCATGGTTACACGATCAAAAGTTGGAGGCTTGGCAACTGACTCGTATTTATGACGGTTGCGGTGTCCCGCGGGGACTCTGCAATCTCCTTCTGACCCGCAAAGCTAATGGAGGAGCCAGATTCACTTAACAACCACGTCACTAACTGAAGAACTGCAGGGATTCACTTAGTAACTGCGCCAAGGATGGTCGCAAAAGGGAGCAAAACTCACTTAACGAATATCTCGCTCAGCAACATAAATTTGGGGCTTAATTGTGGTCGTACATCGAGGGCTACGATTGTCAATGGGGAAGCCAGATTCAGTTTACAACTATGTTACTAACTTAGTATTTATAGTAAGTTAATTACTATAGTAAGTTAGTAACAAATACTAATCTGTTTTTATAGCATTTATAGAGCAAATACTCTATAATTAGTATTTCTAGAGCAAAATATCTCTTTTTTCCCTCCTTCCCCACCCCTTCTGAACCAGCCCCACAATCTTGGCCTCGGAGTTCAAAGGAAACTTAAGAGAATTTGGATTTCAAGGCCTGCCAGACGAAGGGGAAAAAACCGCACCGTTTGAACAATTCACTGTGATCAATAGGCCACGTTGTTCCTCCCACTCCGTCTCTTTCCTTTGTGCAAGTCAGTGCCATATTGTTCCATATTGCTCATGGAAAGCATGATGGGTCTGAGGGACCGGTCAGTTATCTCTGGAAACCAAGACACAAATAAGGACAAATGGCTCAACACACCGTACTCACAAGCCAGCCGCACCGACACAAACCACTGCAGCATCACACGGACGCGTTTTGTCAAGGGGAGGCCCTTCTAACACACGGGGGGGGGGGAGGGGTATGTGTTCCCAATCGATCACGATCAAATCCGATTCAATCGAAGATCCCTCTGCTAAGCAGAAAATCCAAAGGGATCCATGCAGAAAAGGGGAAAAAAGGAGGACGCGTAATTTGTCAGGAATAGTATAGGTCTAGTATAGTATTAGTATGGTATATAGTATAGTATTAGTATTCGTATCAGTATTAGTATAGATTAGTATTAGTATAGTATTAGTATATAATATAGTATAAGTATAGTATAGATTAGTATTAGTATTAATGTATAGCATAAGTATAGTATCTAGTATAGTAGTATCTAGTATAGTATAGTATCTAGTATAGTATTGGTATTAGTATTAGTATCACTATTAGTATCGATTAATATTAGTATTACTATTGGTATATAGTATACTATTAGTATAGTATAGATCAGTATTAGTATTAATATATAGTATAGTATCAGTATAGTGCCTAGTATAGTATCTAGTATAGTATAGTAAGTATAGTATTGGTATTAGTATTGGTATTGATATTAGTAATAGTATTAGTATAGATTAGTATAAGTATAGTATTAGTATAGTATAAGTGTAGTATAGATTAGTATTAGTATTAGTATATAGTATAAGTATATAGTATAATATATATATAGTATAGTATTAGCATAGTATAGTATTGGTATTAGTATTAGTATTAGTATTAGTATCAGTATAGATTAGTATTAGTATATAGTATAAGTATATAGTATAATATAGAGTATAGTATAGTATTAGTATAGTATAATATTGGTATTAGTATTAGTATTAGTATTAGTATTAGTATCAGTATAGATTAGTATTAGTATTAGTATTAATATATAGTATAAGTATAGTACCTAGTATAGTATCTAGTATAGTAAGTATAGTATTGTTATCAGTATTGGTATTGATATTAGTAATAGTATTAGTATAGATTAGTATAAGTATAGTATTAGTATATAGTATAGTATAAGTGTAGTATAGATTAGTATTAGTATTAGTATATAGTATAAGTATAGGGTATAATACAGAGTATGGTATAGTATTAGCATCAGTATAGATTAGTATTAGTATTAATATATAGTATAATATAAGTATAGTATCTAGTATAGTATAGTATTAGTATAGTATTGGCATTGGTATTAGTATAGCAGGAGGTTGGACTAGATGACCTCCAAGACCCCTTCCAACTCCATTACTGTTTAATCCCTGGCAACTTGACCTGCGGACTTCAACTCCCAGAATTCCCCAGCTGGCATGGATTTGCTTAATGACCCCATGATTCAGTTAACAAGCAGTGATTTGAGCTACGAATACTCTCTTCTTAGCGATATCTATTTATCTGCGAAACACATTTGACGCACCAAATATTCCCACCAGCTGCTTGTTTAGCGGCTTCCACCCGCCACACGAGCTTACGTGGCCTTTAATCCTCAGAGAAGGCAGAGTCCACAGTCATTGAGCAATATCAAGCCGACGGCATTATTTATCAAGAAATACATCTTTATTATTATTATTATTATTATTAACTCAATCATTAGCCATTGCCTAGCAACCCCCGGGCCTGCTAAATCCAAGTGGAAAGATGGAACCTGACACGATGCATTTTATCATCTTTTGACATATTCATCCTTTTGCAACTCCCGGAGTAATGCAATGTCACTCTAGAGGTTACGGCTGTCACTCACCAAAATCACTCTTCGTTTGACTTGCTGTAAAGACACTAATAATCCCCTCATTTTCGCTGAAGCAAACTAATAGCAGGAACCTTTCAAAAGAGTTTACCCTAATTTTATGAAATGGACCGTATCTGCTTGAACGCACCCTCTGGAGATCGTTTGAGGATATCTATTTTAATACCAGTAGTAGAGGGTGTGTAATCTTGCCACCTCTAGGTCTTCATCTACTGGGACAGATTGACCAAAGTATGTATTACAGATAGTCCTTGACTTTACAATCATTCATTTAGTGACTTAAGAGTTACTTAAGTGAGATTTACTAAAGATTTACTAAAGATTTACTTAAGACTTACAACGGAACTGAAAAAAGTGACTTACGACCGTTATTCGCACTTACGACCGTTGCAGCATCCCCGCGCTCACGTAATTAAAATTCAGATTCTTGGAAACTGATTTCGTATTTATGACGGTCGTAGTGTCCCGGGGTCGCGCAGTCTTCATTTGCGACCTTCGGACAAGCAATGTCGACGGGGAAGCCAGATTCACTTAACAACCGGGTTACCGACTTTACAACTGCAGTGGTTCACTTAGCAACGGAGGCACGAAAGGCTCTTAAAATGGGGCAAGACTCACCTAGCGACGGAAATTTTGGGTTCGATTGGGGGCGTAAATCGAGGACTACCTAAATTGTTTCTTCCAAATTGCGTGGATTCCTGATAATCCGACGATGCTGATAGGCTTAATATCTGTTTTTCCTAACGTTTTACATATATTTCTGTCGTAAAGGCAGGCAGCTCACAATGCTTCATCCGTTACAATTCCCTTAAGTGCAATTCTTCAGGGATTGGATGTGAAAACATTTCCTTGGGGCTCCTAAGTAAAATAATCTGGAAGCCGATTTTTGTTTCAAGTCTTGCCAAAAACGCATTGGGCTTCCTTAAGAATAATACATTTTTAATCGGCCAAGTGAATTTTAAATTACTTCTTTCCAGGTTGAATGTCTCCTTGATCCGTTTCCATCCATTCTTCCTTATCTGGTCTTCAGGGGTTTTGGAGAATAGGTTGACCCCCTCCTCTCTGTGGCAGCCCCTCAAATACTGGAAGACTGCTACCCTGTCTCCCCGAAAGTAAGACATCCCCTGATAATAAGCCCAATCGGGCTTTTGAGTGCATGCGCTAAAATAAGCCTCCCCCCGAAAATATTTAAACGCAGAGCTGGAAATCAGGTAAGATGGCAAGAGGAGCCCCGTCTTGCTCCACGCGCCCCAAAATAATACCTCCCCCAAAATAAGGCCAAGCGCTAATTTTGGGGTTCAAAAAAAATATAAGACAGGGTCTTATTTTCGGGAAAACAAGGTATCATGTCTCCCCGGTCCTTCTCATTCTCCTTCTTTTCCCTTCTTCTCCTTTCTCCCTTCTCCTTCCTTCCTTCCTGTCTTTTCCTTCTTCCTCCTCTTCCTCCTCTTCTCCTTTTTCCTTTCTTCCCCTCCTCCACCTCTTCCTTTTCTCCTTCTTCTCCCTTTTCTTCTCCTTCCTCCTCTTCTTTCTCCTGTTCCTTTTTCCTCCTCTCCTCCTCCTCCCTACTTCTCCCCTCCTTTCTTTTCTTCTTCTCCTTCTCCGTCTTCTTCCTCTTCTTTCCCCTCTTCTATTTTTTTCTTTTTTCTCCTCCTCCTCTTCCTTCTCCTTTTTCCTCTCCTCCTTCTCCTTCTTCCTTCTACTCCCTTTCCTTCTCTTTCCTCCTCCTCTTTTTCCTTCTCTCCTCCTCCTCCTATTTCTCTCTTTTCCTTTCTTTTCTTCTTCTCCTTCTTCCTCGTCTTCCTCCTGTTCCTCTTTTTCCTCTCTTTCTCCTCCTTCTCCTTTTCTTCTTCTCTTTCCTCCTGTTCCTCTTCTTTCGCCTATTCCTTTTTTCTCCACCTCGTCCCCCTCAAAACCTGAACAACACACTAATGAATTGAGGAAGGCAACCAAATGAAATAATAGTAATAATAATAATAATAACAACAACAATAATAATAATAAATAAATAAAATCACAAAGTACCGGGACTTACAAATTGAAGTTGAGCGACTGTGGAAAAAGAAATCGTGTGTTGTCCCGATTGTAATTGGAGCCCTTGGAGCAATACCCAAAGGGCTACCCCGCTATTTAGAAATTCTAAATTTGCCGGACTTGAACATTTTGACTCTACAAAAAACCACCTTACTCGGAACAGCTTACATCCTCCGACGATACCTTAACAGTTCCTAGGTCCTTGGTTAGGACTTGAGCTGCTGAGCTATTAACCAGCCTCAAAGGCTGTGAATCTCACTAAAGATTAACCAATAATAATAATAATAATAATAATAATAATAATAATAATAATAATAATAATAATAATAATAATAATAATAATAATTGTGTTGTCCCGATTGTAATTGGAGCCCTTGGAGCAATACCCAAAGGGCTACCCCGCTATTTAGAAATTCTAAATTTACCGGACTTGAACATTTTGACTCTACAAAAAACCACCTTACTCGGAACAGCTTACATCCTCCGACGATACCTTAACAGTTCCTAGGTCCTTGGTTAGGACTCGAGCTGCTGAGCTATTAACCAGCCTCAAAGGCTGTGAATCTCACTAAAGATTAAATAATAATAATAATAATAATAATAATAATAATAATAATAATAATAATAATAATAATAATAATAATAGCAATAGCATAGCAATAGCATTTAGACTTTTATACCGCTTTGCGGTGCTTTGCAGCCCTCTCTAAGCAGTTTACAGAGTCAGCCTCTTGCCCCCAACAATCTGGGTCCTCATTTTACCCACCTCGGAAGGATGGAAGGCTGAGTCAACCTATAATAATAATAATAATAATAATAACAATAATAAAAAACCCGGAAGCATGTCGGCTAGGGAATTCTGGGCATTGAAATCTACCCACATCTGAAGGTTGTCACGCTTGAGCAATTCTGCCCTAGAGAAGGGCTCCTGTCAATCCAGTTCCAACCAGACCCATAGATCTTGCTTGGCTACTCCGCGAAGCTCAATCCCGTTAACACATTCGGCTCATTCTGTTCAAATTCTAATCCGCCGACAAAAGAGACAGCAGAGCCCAATGGCCGATGTCTCTGTTTCTACTTGACGGTTGTTAAAAAGCTGCGCTGGGCTTTTATCCTGGTTTAATCGCGTGCAAAATCTCAAAAAGTGACCCGCCTGCCCGGCCAATTCTATGGCGCATCAAAAGAGCAGTTCCTTTTTCAGATCCGTTTAACGGAGGCAAATAAACTAACCCCTAAACTTATAGAAGAGCCATCCTTGGGGTTATAATTTCCAAAGTTAACAGATGAACAGAATTGGAAGGGACCTTGTAGGTCATCTAGTCCAACCACCCCTCCAAGCAGGAGCCCTACACCATTTCTGACAGAGGGCAGCCCAGTCTCTTCTTGAAAGTCTCCAGGGATGAAGCTCCCACAACTTCTGAAGGCAACTTCTGTTCCATGGGTTGATGGTTCTCCCTGTCAGAAATTTCTCCTCATTTCTAGGTTGAATCCCTCCTTGATCAGTTTCCATCCATTATTCCTTCTTCTGGCCTTCAGGTAGTTTGGAAAATAGCTTGACCCCCTTCCTCCTCTCTGTGGCAGCCCCTCAAATATTGGAAGATGCTCTCCTGTCTCCCCTGGTCCTCCTCTTCACTGGACTAGCCATGCCCAGTTCCTGCAACCGTTCTTCATATGTTTTAGCCTCCAGTCCCCTCATCATCCTGGTTGCTCTTCTCTGCACTCTTTCCAGAGTCTCAACGTCTTTTCCTCTTAGATTCGATGTTATGTGGCCATGAAGCCACACAGGCGAGTGCCACAAACACATCCGAGTTAGTGACTTTGACGACGGTTTGTTCGGTCCCTCAAGAGCAAATCACGGCATTCTTGTGCGAGTCCATACAGGTAATCCTCGACTTACGACCGCAATTGAGTGTAATATTTCTGTTGCTAAGCGAGGCGGTTGTTAAGTGAGTTCCCCCCCACAAATTTAGAACCTTTTTCTGCCACAGCTGTTAAATGAATCACTGCAGTTGTTAAGTTAGTGGCACGGTGAGAGGAGGGTTTCACATAATTTAACAACTGGTTCGCCAAGAATTGAAAATGTGAGAGCCCGCACGATTGGTGGGTTGCTCGCGGTTCTGTCCAGTTCTTGCGAACCGGTAGTAAAAGCAGCAGGAGGCTCCACCCATCCGCCCAGACGTCATAATTGATGACCTGCGCATTTATTTATTTAGTTCAATTTATATGCCGCCTTTCTCCGGAGACTCAGGGCGGCATGCACAGAAGCTCCTGTTGCGAACTGGTAATAAAGGTAATTAGAACCCACCCCGGTGCGCATCTTGCGCAGATGCACACTATGTCAGAAACACAGCAATTGTATAGGGCGGGATAGGTTCGTGCTTACGCGCGCCTTGCGCACAGGTGTGCTGCGTTAAAAACACGGTGATTGTATAAGACAGTGATGGCTAACCTTTTTGCCGTCGCGTGCCAAAAGAGGGGCGGGTCCAAGGGGGGGTGCATGCATGCCGACACCCATAATTTAATGCGGCCCATCCCCTGCGCATATGCACGCGACTCCCCCACGCATGCACACACTACCCCCCCAAGTTCCCCCTGCTTTTGGCACGCAATGGCACGGTGAGCCCAGTAGGCCCGCTTTTTTTGCCCTCCCCAGGCTCCAGAGGCTTTCTTGGAGCATGGGGAGGGCGAAAATGGCCTTTCCCAACCCCCTGGAGGCCCTCTGGAGGCCGGAAACGGCCCATTTCCTGACTTCTGGTGGGCCTGGAAGGCCCAAAAATCAGCTGGCCGGTGCATGCATGGGTGCTGGAGCTGAGCTAGGGCAACGCTCGCGTGCCCACAGATATGCTCCGTGTGCTACCTGTGGCATGCGTGCCATAGGTTCGCCATCACGGGTATAAGAGATAGCGCCAGGACAGGTGGGCGGACCCAGTAACTGTCCGTAACTATCGGTTTGCCCGAACTGGTCTGAACCGGCTGAATCCCATCCCTGGGCATGGTTGTTAAGCGAATCGGGCTTTCCCATTGACTTTGCCGGTCAGACGGTCGCAAAAGAGGATCACATGACCCCGGGACACCGCAACCGTCGTAGCCCGTTGCCAAACATCTTGAGCTTTTGATCACATGATGCTGCCACGGTCGTAAGTGTGAAAAACCGTCGTGAGACACTTCTTTTCCAGTGCCGTTGTAACTTCGAACGGTGCTTGTCAAAAGGGGATCACTTGATATGGGACTGTGCAACGGTCGTAAGTAGAAGTCAGTTGCCAAGCATCTGAATTTTGATCACATGACCGTGGGGAGGCTGCGACGGTCGTTAAGTGAGAAAAACGGTCATAAGTCACTTTTTTCACAGCGATGTTGTAACTTTGTATGGTCACTAAGTGAACTGTTGTAAGTCACGGACTATCTGGATCACTTCGTTTCTTAAAAAAAAGTCTGATTAAAAAACGGGGCTTATTTCTTTCTGTTGGCATCTTAAAATATATGCATATTCTTTCTATCCAGGTTTTACCTACGTAAGCTAAGATGTTATACAGCCCTGGTTCTGTGAAATCTCATTCACAAGTTTCTGGGCTTTTTGTTTCTTGCTGACAGACAGCAGACTCTGTGCTGCCCTTTGGGAGACTCAGATAGCTATTTCTGCCTTATAAGCTATCTGAGTCTCCCAAAGGGCAGCACAGAGTCTGCTGTCTGTCAGCAAGAAACAAAAAGCCCAGAAACTTGTGAATGAGATTTCACAGAACCAGGGCTGTATAACATCTTAGCTTACGTAGGTAAAACCTGGATAGAAAGAATATGCACATAAAAGCCTAGGAAAAAGAAAGAAAAAGAAATCTAAATCTGGACTGCCGGTGTTTTAAAAAAATGCACTCCTATAAAAACAGATAACCTTTCATTTGCTTTTCTTCAAAGGTGCCTTTTTTAAAAAAAACTTCTCCTGGGGCTACAATTTATCTTGCGTTCTTTAGTGGCTAATTCCCTTCTTTTTTTAATTGAAATTACATTCCACCAAATTTTGTCTATTTGTTTTGAACGTTTGTAGGTCTCCCTTTTAAGTCAGGGAGAAGACGGGGAAAGCAATCCGAACAGCGAAACGAGTTCTGAAAAGTTACTTGTACGGCGTCGCTGTCAAAATAAAATAAAATGAAGGGGCGAGATTTTAAGGCGAGCGAGATTCTTAAAATGAATAGACGGCGAGAAGAACTGAAATATAAAAATGAGTATAAAACTTTAAAACGAATATCAAACTGAAGGCTGGATCAGGAACATGAAAAAAGAAATCTGGAACTTAGTTGTTGTACGCTTATTTATTTCTTAATTTTTTATGACACCCAGGCCCCATATAATGTGACTCTGGGTGGCTTGCAACGTTATAAAACAAATAGGAAGCTAATTAAACAGATATTAAGACAGCAAGAATTCTATATGCACAACAATCTGCTTGCAATTACTGCTGGTTCGAATCTCGCCAAGGCTCAAGGCTGACTCAGCCTTCCATCCTTTCTAAGGTAGGTAAATTGAGGACCCAGATTGTGGGGGCAATAAGATGACTTTGTATAAATATACAAAAGGATGAAGGCTATTGCTTAGCGCATTGTAAGCCGCCCTGAGTCTCCGGAGAAGGGCGGCATATAAATCAAATTAAAAAAAAAACAATTGAAAAGCAAAGTAATTCCCAGGATGGGAGAAGAGCTGGAGCTAGCAGAGACGGCCAAACTAACCATCCAAGAATTGGACTCTTTTAATACAAGAAAAGATCCATTCAACTTTAATTTTTACTTAGAAACCCATCTAGATTTTGGAGTCAAGACAGGAAAAAAAAAAAAAAGAAATTTTTGACTTTGGGATTTGCGGATGTACAGTTTATACTATAGTTATGGCTAGTATATACCAAGTATACAAAAATAAAAACTTGAGGCTGTAATTTCATTAGTTTTTTTCCCACAGCACTGAAAAGCTTTGGAAGTTAACTTTTTCTCTCTCTTTTTTTCCCCCCCATTTTCCCTTTTACACTCCATCCCCCAGCTATCTTTACTTTGCCATTTTTCCGTTCCGACTGTCTTTATTTTTGCTTTTAAATTTGCATTTTGATCATCTCCGTAAAATGAAAACACAACACAAACATAAAATAGAGCCATGAGAACTTCCCTGCATGGAGAAGAAAACACTATCATTGTTTTTTGCATCTATTTTCTATGTTGATAATCTCAATAAAATATATATAAAATTGGAGCATTTAAAAAAATCCCCCATATGCAGAAAATATTAGATGATGTCTTTATTTTTGCTTTTTTATATTTTGATAATATCAATAAAATTATATATATATAAAACGGTAGGTAGGTAGGTAGGTAGGTAGATGATAGATAGATAGATAGATAGATAGATAGATAGATAGATAGATAGATAGAAAGAAAGCCAGAGAGATAGAAAGCCAGAGAGATAGAAAGCCAGAGAGATAGAAAGAACACCAGATAGATAGATAGATAGATAGATAGATAGATAGATAGATAGATAGATAGATAGCCAGATAGATAGAAAGCCAGATAGATAGATAGATAGATATAGTCAGATAGAGAGAGAGAAAGAAAGCCAGATAGATGGAAAGAAAGCCAGATAGATAGATAGATAGATAGATAGATAGATAGATAGATAGATAGATAGATAGATAGATATAGATAGAAAGAAAGCCAGAGAGATAGAAAGAACACCAGATAGATAGATAGATAGATAGATAGATAGATAGATAGATAGATAGATAGATAGATATAATCAGATAGAGAGAAAGAAAGCCAGATAGATGGAAAGAAAGGCAGATAGATAGATAGATAGATAGATAGATAGATAGATATAGAAAGAAAGCCAGAGAGATAGAAAGAACACCAGATTGATAGATAGATTGATTGATTGATAGATAGAAAGCCAGATAGAGATAGATAGATAGATAGATAGATAGATAGATAGATAGATAGATATAGAAAGAAAGCCAGAGAGATAGAAAGAACACCAGATTGATAGATAGATAGATTGATTGATTGATTGATAGAAAGCCAGATAGAGATAGATAGATAGATAGATAGATAGATAGATAGATAGATAGATAGATAGATAAAGCCAGATAAATAGATAGAAAGCCAGATAGATAGCCAGATAGCCAGATGATATAGATAGATAAGATATAGCCAGATAAATAAAAGCCAGATTAGATAGATAGATAGATAGAAAGAAAGCCAGATAGATAGATAGAAATATAGAGATATAGAGATTAGACAGATATATAGAGAAAGAGATAGAGATAGATACAGAGATTAGATCCAGATATAGATATAATTAATTGAGCAGTAAAATCTCCCCTGCATGCAGAAGGAAGCAGATGCCCTCCAGCCTCGGTTGAAAATAGCTTTTAGTTTTGGGTCTGCTGTTCATTTTTTCACCTTACCCCAATCTTGCATGTCAAAGAACAGCTACACTCACGGCTTGACTTCCATCCGGTCTCCAAAGATTCCTTGAAAACCTACAGTCCTCCTCCATCCGAATCCCTTGATGCATTTCTCCCTCCGGCAAAACCCGGCACAGACTGTCGGCCTCACATCAAGCTAGCGGTATCCGTATCCGAGGCCAGCAAGAGAGGAAGTGTGCAGAGCGGCGGATGCCAAAACAAGCAAGCAAGCCAGCCAAGGGGGCTGGAATTTGGGAAACCCAAAATAGAAGCGGCTCAGCAAAACCTCTCACAGCTCGTCCCCTCTGCGCTGGCAAGAGCCCGAGATGCAGATCAGCTGTTTTACCCGAGCTAGCGCTTTTCTGAAGACCAGAGGAGCAGAAAGGGAGGTGAAAAATTGCAGCGAAAAAGGATGGTGCTGCAGCCCCAACTCTATAAGTTCTTTTCTTATATATCGGAAAAGGAAACTCCCCAGGGGTGAAATGCTCCCGGTTCGGACCGGATCGCCCGATCCGGTAGCGATGAAGGCGAGTGGTTCGGAGAACCGGTAGCAAAAATCCCTGCCCCCCACCACATGCCCAGCTGAGCCGCACAATCATCAGAGGCTTTTTTTTCCTTTCAAAAGCAATTTTTTCTACAACCTCTTCGGCCGAAAAAATGCTTTTAAAAAAAAGCCTCTGATGATCGTGCAGCTCAGATGGGATTGTCAAAGATCCCAGCTGAGTTGCCTGATCGTCAGAGGCTTTTTTTTCTTTTAAAAGCCTCTGACGATCCAAGCTGAGTTGCCTGATCGTCAGAGGCATTTAAAAGAAAAAAAAAGCCTCTGACGATCAGGCAACTCAGCTGGGATCGTCAGAGCCTTTTGAAAGCATTTTTTTACAACCTCTTCGCCAAAGAGGTTGTAGAAAAAATGCTTTTAAAAGCCTCTGACGATCAGGCAACTCAGCTGGGATCGTCAGAGGCTTTTAAAGGCATTTTTTTTCGCTACAACCTCTTCGGCCAAAGAGGTTGTTTAAAAAAATGCTTTTAAAAGCCTCTGACGATCCCAGCTGAGCCGCGCAATCATCAGAGGCTTTTTTTTTTAACTTTTAAAAGCATTTTTTGTATTTTGTATTTAAAAATGTTTTAAAAGTAAAAAAAAAAAGCCTCTGATGATCGCACGGCTCAGCTGGTCATCGGGAGGGTGGGGGGTGAGCAGGGATTTTCGCTACCGGTTCTCCGAACCACCCATTGCTACCAGATCGGGCGATCCGGTCCGAACCGGGAGCATTTCACCCCTGGTCTATACCCATGATAACAAGCCTATGGCCAGAGGTTGCACGCAGAGCCCTCTCTGTGGGTATGCGTACCGCCACCAGCTGCTTTTCCGGGTTCCATTGCGCACATGCACGCAAGCCAGCTGATCTTCATGCCTGCGGTCAGCTTCAGCCAGCTGGTCTTCACGCGAAGACCAGCATGAATGCCGGAACCCAGCTGGCCAGTAGACGCCGGCCAGCGATCTGACCGTGCCTGCGGTCAGCTTCGGCCCGCTGCTCTTCGCACGAAGACCAGCGGGCCGGCGTGCATGCGCATACCAGGACCCAGAAGAGAGCAGCTGGGCAGTGCGCATGCACGTGATGGAAGCCGGAAGAGCAGCTGGTCACCGCGCGCATGCACACCAGCCAGCTGCTCTCTTCTGGGTCCCGGTGCACTCCAGTTTCAGCACCCAGCGCTGAAAAGATTAAACATCACTGGTCTATACATAAGTCTCTACTAACATTTGCACAAAAGAACACCTCCAGTTGATGCTGGACCAAACGTTTTTTAGGATTATCATTCAAAAAATTCTACTACCGCTTTAAAAAGCCTTAGTTAAGGCATGCACACTTGGAATATTGCATCCAGTTCTGGTCACACTATTAAAAAAAAGATGTGGAGACTCTAGAAAGAGTGCAGAGAAGAGCAACAAAGATAATTAGCTGGCTGGAGGCTAAAATATATGAAGAACGGTTGTCGGAATTGAGTACATATAGATTTTTATATATTGTTGGTGTATATATTCTCTTTATTTTATTTTTTTAATTTTTAATTTGATTTATATGCCGCCCTTCTCCGGAGACTCAGGGCGGCTTACAATGTGTTCAGCAATAGCCTTCATCCTTTTGTATATTTATACAAAGTCAGCTTATTGGCCCCACAACTGGGTCCTCAATTTACCTACCTTAGAAAGGATGGAAGGCTGAGTCGACCTTGAGCCTTGGAGAGATTCGAACCTGCAGTAATTGCAGGCAGCTGGTCTTAATAACCAGCTTAATAACAGGGTGCCTTAGACCACTGTACTACCAAGGCTCTTTATAATTCTTATCGGAGGAGTTATGGATTTCTTAGCCATGGGCAGTGGCGGGTTTCAAAAATTTTTACTACCGGTTTTGTGGGTGTGGCTTGGTGGGCGTGGCTTGGTGGGCGTGGCAGGGGAAGAATAGTGTAAAATCTCCATTCCCACTACTCCAGGGGAAGGTTACTGCAAAATCCCCATTTCCTCCCAATCAGGCAGAGAATAGATGGGGGCAGGGCCAGTCAGAATTTTTACTACCGGTTCTCCAAACTACTCAAAATTTCCGCTACCGGTTCTCCAGAACTGGTCGGAACCTGCTATCTCCTCTGGCCATAGGAGATAGCAAAAATAATTATTCTACACTTTTTTTTAAAAAAAAAAGAATTAAACCAGACTTATAGGCATGCTCTTACTTTCAATTTCTGAAACAGTAGCAATCGATGTAACGGAAAAGCTAATAATGCATTTTAATTTGATATCCTCAAGGATTGATAATTTATCAATTAGACTGAAGGATATATTCTGTAAATAACTGTCTTTTTGCAGGTATTATTCCTGTTACATTAAGTATTTTTGTAAAAAAAAAAAACTACATTATGCATTTAATAGTAATCCCATTGTCAATGAAAATGGGATCATCAGGAGAAAAAAACACCTTCATTCTCAGCTCATAAAAAAAAATAAAAAAACTTTGAAATTGCTTCCTTTTCACTCCGATAGTCTAATGTGCTCTGGGCCATATTTTTGTCATTGCCAATTTAGGAGCGCATGTGGGCGGATTCAGAGATCTTACAGTACCATTAAAACCAGCACCAGAAACAACATCGGCCAAGCCAACTCATCACACAGAAAATGAAAATTTCTATCCCCGGGGCCTTTAATTTCAAGAATTTCCTTGGACTTTGTAGAAGTTAACCTTTGTCAATAAGCTGGTGTGCATTAGCTCACTGACTTGTGTGTGCAGCATGCAGCAAAAATTTGCATCCACAGCATTATTTTGCAAAGCTAGGACTTACATAGGATTAATCTGGAGACTAAAACATATGAAGAACGGTTACAGAATTTGGGTTTGGGCAGTGGTGGGA
Organism: Pantherophis vulpinus; assembly: GCA_037215915.1. Taxonomy (NCBI): domain Eukaryota; kingdom Metazoa; phylum Chordata; class Lepidosauria; order Squamata; family Colubridae; genus Pantherophis; species Pantherophis vulpinus. Next base: position 83,175,144 of record JAXLNS010000008.1, read on the forward strand.
TTCGCACCTATTCGGGAGAACCGGTTGTTAACTTTCTAAGCAGTTCGGAGAACCGGTTGTTGGAAGAAATCTTATTTTGTTTTTTCCCATTTTACAGGGCTAATCCTGTAAGGAAGGCAGGAAGGAAACATTCTGGTGTTATTTCTAGACTAATCTTTATTGCCCTGCTTACAGAAACTGCCTCTCCGGTTAACCCTTATTACATTGTAACAGCTAAGGCGAAGCGCCCATTCACGTGAGTGACGTTGAGTTGGCCACGCCCACATGGTCACATGACCACCGAGCCACGCCTACACATCTGGTCATTAAGGCAGAGAACCGGTTGTTAAATTATTTAAATCCCACCACTGGGTTTGGCTAATTTAGAGAAAAGGACTAGAAAGGAAGGACTTGTCTAGCGAAAAGAAGGGACATGATAGCAATATTCCAGTATTTGAGAGGCTAAAGAGGAGGGGGGTCAATTTATTTTCCAAAGCACAAGAAAGCAAGATCAGAAACAATGAATGGAAACTCATCAAGGAGAGAAGCAACCTGGAAAACTAAGGAAAAACTTCCTAACAGTGAGGACAATTAACCAGTGGAACAGAAATTGCCTTCAGAAATTGTGAGTGCTTCATCACTGGAGGTTTCTAAGAAGAAACCGGTCACTAAAGAGACTGTTGTAAGTTGAGGGTTACCTGTGTAACCTTACCTATGGCTTGTACACAAAGATCATCTTCTTTTAATGACCCCACAATCCCTTGCCGAGTGGAGTCTGGACAACTGAATGGAGCTGAGTGTTTATTGGCCGGATGCCCTTCTTGTCGCCAATGCGGAGTTTTGTTCAGCAGATATATTCCCAATGTGCCCAGAAAGAGAAATATCTGCCTCTACCCAGGATCGAACTCACAGCCTCCAGAGAGAGAGAGCTCCGCCTCTACATCACCGCACCACTCCAGGCTTGTACACACAGATGGCTGGCTATTTCATCAAAAATTAAGTGAATGTACTGGTAGATGGAAAGTGGCTCTTTTCAAGGTTGACTGTAGTTGCATCCACACATTCATTCTACACTATAGTTTCCTTAACCATGGTTTAACAACAACAGGTGGAGTTTACACATCACCCTAAACCATTAACCCCAATTTATCCATCAGAATGGTTCATACATCAATGTTCTTTGCTTTCCTTGGCTTCAATGTGGACTTAGCCAATGGCCCTCAACTTCCTTCATTATGAGCAACTCACATATTTAATGATGGATGGACACGAAAAGGTATTTCTAGCAAGTATTCCTAGAGGTATTTCTTTGCTATGGATCAATTCGCATAATATCCCAAAATAATCTGCTTGCTTGAAGTTTAATGTGTGATGAGAATCCGGCCAATGTGGGTTGGGAACCATTTTTGAGGATTCTTTGCAAATCATAATCTTTTAACGACCCCATAATCCCTTGCGGAGTGGAGTCTGGGCAACTGAATGGAGCTAGCAGAGTGTTTACAGGCCGGATGCCCTTCTTGTCACCAATGCGGAGTTTTGTTCAGCAGATATATTCCCAATGTGCCCAGAGAGAGAAGTATCTGCCTCTACCTAGGATCGAACTCACAGCCTCCTGATTGTGAGGCGAGAACTCCACCTCTAGGCCACTGCACCACTCTTGAGGATTCTTTGCAAGTTTATGAAACAAATTGCTAATGGTTTATATACGATAAAGCATGGTTCAACCAATCACAACTTAGAAGGCTGGGTGGTTGCAGAAAACATATGCTCGGAATATGTTTTCTAGAGTAGCTATAATAGGTGATTGCTTTTACTAATAAATTGACCAATTGGGTTGCACTAAATCATGTTTCGCTACACTAAGATGTAAACAAAGAAACGTCTCCACTAATACCTGATGTAGTTGCAAATGTGAGCTTTGTTAAAGTTCAGTTTAGCGTTAGTATCACTTTATAACGCCTTGGGAAGACAACATTCGGAATATTGCATCCAGTTTCAGTTGCCATGACAAAAAAATAGATGTTGAGACTCTAGAAAGAATACAGAGAAGAGCAACGAAGATAACTAGGGGACTGGAGGCAAAAGCATACGAAGAACGGTTGCAGGAATTGGGTATGTCTACTTGAGGGGTGTCAAACACAAGGCCTGAGGGCCGGATCCCGCCGGCGATGTGGTAGGGCCGTCCTGGAAAATGTAAGGGGCCGGCCCGCGTCGCTTCGGCCCAGTCTACCCAATGCATAGAGTAAACATACCAGCAGTTTGAGGAGTGGTGTCAAGCTGGCCACGCCCACACAGTCGGCCACATCCAGTGAGTGGTATCAAGCTGGCCATGCCCATCCAGTTGGCCACACCCACCTAGTCGGCAAGGCCTGCCCGGCCCCCCAAAGTCAACTACAGCCCTCAATGAAATGGTATAGGGCCGTGATGATGATGATGATGATGATGATGATGATGATGATGATGATGATTATTTAATCTTTAGTGAGATTCACAGCCTTTGAGGCTGGTTAATAGCTCAGCAGCTCGAGTCCTAACCAAGGACCTAGGAACTGTTAAGGTATCGTCGGAGGATGTAAGCTGTTCCGAGTAAGGTGGTTTTTTGTAGAGTCAAAATGTAGAGTCAAATAATAATAATAATAATAATAATAATAATAATAATAATAATAATAATAATAATAATAATAACAACAACAACAACAACAACAACAACAACAACAACAACAACTATTATTATTATTATTATTATTATTATTATTATTATTATTATTATTATTATTATTATTATTATTATTATTATTTCCAATTTATATACCGCCCTTCTCCCTGAGGACTCAGGGCGGTGTACAGCCAGAATTAAGAACATGAAATACAAATATTAAAAAACAATTAATATATATATAAATTTGGCCCAAAAATTAAAAATCACAAACCAATTAAAACATTAAAAAATTTCTTCTTAAACCAGCCCGGCTTGCTGGAAAAAGTGGGTTTTAAGGGCACGGCGGAAGGCACTGAGGTCTTGGATTCTCCTTATCTCTGGGGGCAGCTGATTCGAGAGGGTGGGAGCCCCCACAGAGAAGGCCCTCCCCCTGGGGGTCACCAGCCTACATTGTTTGGCTGATGGCACCCCGAGGAGGCCCTCTCTGTGGGAGCGCACGGGTCGATGGGAGGTCGTCGGTAGCAGCAGGCGGTCTCGAAGATAGCTAGGCCCTATGCCATGGAGCGCTTTAAAGGTGATGGCAAACCTATGGCACATGTGCCCGAGGTGGCATGCAGAACCATCTTTCCGGGCACGCAAGCTGTCGTCCAACTCATCTGCAGCTACGCATGCGGGCGCCCCCCCCAGCTGGTGTTTGAACCTCCGGTGCGCATGCGCACAATTCAGGGGACCCAGCTGGTCTTCAGCGCTCTCCTGCGCATGCACGCGCATTTGCGCATGAGTGTGAGAGTACTTGCACGCAGAGCGCACATGCACAGGTGGCATGCATGCGTGAAAACCACACACATGCGCAGATGGTGCAATTGTGCACGCAGAGCACGGGGGAGCTGCGTGAAACCTGCACGCATGCGCAGATGGTGTGATTGCATGCGCAGAGCATGGGGGCATGTGCAAAAGTTGTGCACATGTACAGATGGTGCGGTTACACACGCAGTGCATGGGGAGGAGCTGCGCGTTAGCGCGGATGGCACATGCGCGCACAAAGCATGCAAAGTGCGTACCTGTTTGGCACTCAGTGAGTACAAGGTTCACCAACACTGGTATAGGGTTTCCTGCCTGAGCAGAGGGTTGGACTAGAAGACCTCCAAGGTCCCTTCCTACTCTGTTCTTTCGTTATTATTTCAACATGGCAGCTGGCTTTTCTCTCAGGTGTGAACTATTGTTTCTATACTGCACACGCAAACCCTCCGTTAAATGAGTAGGTTGTGGCAGGGGTGAAATGCTCCCAGTTCCGACCGGGCTCAGCTGGGATCATCAGAGGCTTTTAAAAAAAAGAAAACCTCTGCCGATCAGGCAAGTCAGCTGGGATCGTCAGAGGCTTTAAAAAAAAAGAAAGAAAGCCTCTGCCAATCAGGCAAGTCAGATGGGATCGTCAGAGGCTTTAAAAAAAAGAAAACCTCTGCCGATCAGGCAAGTCAGCTGGGATCGTCAGAGGCTTTAAAAAAAAAGAAAGAAAGCCTCTGCCAATCAGGCAAGTCAGCTGGGATCGTCAGAGGCTTTAAAAGCATTTTTTTACAACCTCTTCAGCGGAAGTGGTTGTAGAAAAAATGGTTTTAAAATGGTTTTAAAGTTAAAAAAAAAAAGTTGGCCATGCCCACTCAGTCATATTACCCCCCCCCCCCCAACCAAGCCATACCCACAGAACCGGCAGTAACAAATTTTACATTTCACCACTGCCCAGAACCCTCCGTTAACTGAGTAGGTTGTGGTTTCTTATGCATAGTGCATTTCAAAAAAACTGAAGTTGGATCCAAGTCTTTGGATTTTGCTAGTTTTCAGCACAAATTAGCTCTCATGCAACTCTTAAGAGGGAACTGTTCCTAATCTAAGGAACTTGGTCCTCCAAGCAAATTTCCTACCTTCAAAATTCAAAGAGATTGTGTTGAGAAATGTTCATTTTTTAAAAAAAAATTAAAAAGCCACAACCCTTTCAAGCAGCACGCTGTTAGAATTTGTCGAAGTGAAGTTAAAAGCAGAAATGACTTCTACAGGTTTAATTGCTCCGTAAGATCCTCTCCTCTGTTGGGAATGCTAGTTAAAGAAAGATGGGGGGGGGGGGGGGGAAACGCTGAACAGATTTCTAAATCAAATCTGTAATTAGCAAAGGTAATACTTTTGGTACCCACAAAATGCCCCGAAGCTATTCAGAATTTCTATTAAGGGCTTTGATTCTCCCTTTAAAATTCGTTTTGAAAGCAACTGTGAATGCAACGGTTTTATTTCTATTAAGCTTCAAAATCTGTTCCATAGGCCGAAACATCACAAATGAATCGCACCCCCAGGCACAAAAGGTATAAAGAAGTTAAGAAATCACGCTGAACACAGGGAGTCCTCGATTTACGACAATTAAGCCCAAAAATGTATGTTGCTAAGCGAGACATTTGCAAAGTGAGCTTTGTCCCATTTTACCACCTTCCTGGCCACGGTTGCTAAGTGAAATCGCTACGATTGTGAACTCTTGCTGTGAGTCAAGGACTAACTGTATAAATGAGGCAAGTAACATCGCAAGCATGAGATATCAAGCGTTGAGTGGCAAGTGTCAGGACACACTTGATGTCACAAGCTGGGTACATCATGCAACTATAAATAATAGAAAGATAAAACCGAACATCAGGATATCTGAGGACAGAAATGTCAGGTAGGTAAAATTGTTCAGTTCCCGGGCTGTGAAACAAAGGGCCAAGATTGCAGTAGTGGGTTGCACATTATGTTGCTACCGGTTCGCCGTGTGCGCGCATGTTCGGTTCGTGTGCGCGCTTGCCTTCCGCGCATAATAATAATAACAACTTCATTGTCATTGTACGTCAGTGGTGAAATCCAAATTTTTTTTACTACTGGTTCTGTGGGCGTGGCTTGGTAGGCGTGGCAGGGGAAGGATACTGCAAAATCTCCATTCCCACCCCACTCCAGGGGAAGGATATTGCAAAATCCTCATTCCCTCCTCACTCCTGGGGGAAGGATATTGCAAAATCTCCATTCCCACCCAACTCTGGGATCAGTCAGAGGTAGCATTTGTCGGTTCTCTGAACCACTCAAAATTTCCACTATCAGATGAGCATCGCCCCCTAGAGTCGGGAACGACTAGCACTAGAACCTTTACCTTTAATTCTAGTTTGCAGTAATAATTTTTATTTAGCGGCCTCCAAAAAAACTTCAACAGAGACCAAGTCTACCGCCAATCGAAGCCATCAAAAGATGAAGGCCTGAGATTTCACAGCCAAAACTTGACAGTTTTATAATGGCTGGGATTCACACTTGCGTTGGAAAATGAAGCAAAGGAATTACAAGGAAGCCCAGCCAATATCCACCATATTCTGGCATGGAAATCTCCTGTCGTTTGAAACGGCAAGGGCCGTTTCAAACGACAGGAGGGCTAATCAAGGGCTAATTAGCCTATGCTGAAGCTCCGGGGGCTCCAGGGGATTATAAACGCTTCGCTGAGTGAGGGTGACTTTCCCGCCGCCTTGAAAGAGGCGGTGGTGAGGCCTCTCCTCAAGAAGCCTTCCCTGGACCCGGCAATGTTGGTAAATTATCGTCCGGTCTCCAATCTTCGCTTTGTTGCGAAGGTTGTTGAGAGTGTGGTCGCGCAACAGCTCCCCCAGCACCTGGATGAAACGACGTATCTGGATCCGTTCCAGTCGGGCTTCAGGCCCGGGTACAGCACGGAAACGGCATTGGTCGCGTTGGTTGATGATCTCTGGAGGGCTCGGGACAGGGGGTGCTCCTCTGTCCTGGTCCTGTTAGATCTCTCAGCGGCTTTTGATACCATCGACCATGGTATCATGCTGCACCGGTTGGAAGAGTTGGGGGTGGGAGGCACTGTGTTGCGGTGGTTCTCCTCCTTTCTCTCTGACCGGTCGCAGTCTGTGTTGACAGGGGGACAGAGGTCGACCCCGAGGCCCCTCATATGTGGGGTGCCGCAAGGGTCGGTCCTCTCGCCTCTCCTGTTCAACATTTATGTGAAGCCGCTGGGCGAGATCATCCGTGGTTTCGGGGTGGAGTACCATCAGTATGCTGATGACACCCAGCTGTACATCTCCACCCCGGATCACCCCAACGATGCCCTTGAAGTGATGTCCCGGTGCCTGGAGGCCGTACGGATCTGGATGGGGAGGAACAGGCTCAGGCTCAACCCATCCAAGACTGAGTGGCTGTGGTTTCCGACGTCCCGATATAGTCAGTTGACGCCATCACTGACTATTGGGGGCGAATCATTGGCCCCCACGGAGAGGGCTCGCAACTTGGGCGTCCTCCTGGATTCACGGCTGTCTTTAGAAGAGCACTTGATGGCCGTGACCGGGAGGATTTTTCATCAGGTTCGCCTGATTCGCCAGTTGCGTCCCTTTCTGGATCGGGACTCTTTACGCACGGTCACTCATGCCCTTGTCACCTCCCGCCTGGACTATTGCAACGCTCTCTACATGGGGCTCCCCTTGAGGAGCACCCGGCGGCTCCAACTGGCGCAGAGTGCGGCCGCGCGGGTGGTAATGGGAGCGACATGGCGTTCCCATGTAACACCTCTCCTGCGCGAGCTGCACTGGCTCCCGGTGGTCTTCTGGGTGCGCTTCAAGGTTTTGGTTACCACCTTTAAAGCGCTCCATGGCTTAGGACCCGGGTACTTGCGGGACCGCCTACTACCACCAATAGCCTCCCACCGGCCGGTACGCTCCCATAGAGAGGGGCTCCTCCGGGTGCCGTCAGCCAAACAATGCCGACTGGCGGCCCCCAGGGGGAGAGCCTTCTCTGTGGGGGCACCTACTATCTGGAATGAGCTCCCCCCAGAGATACGGAGGATCCCGGATCTGCGCACCTTCCGCCGCGCCTTAAAGACCTTACTATTTCACCAGGCCGGCCTGGCCTAATTTTCCCCCTCTTTTATAAAAGATTTTTAAAATTTTAAATATCTTTTAGTATTTATATATTCAATTTTAAATTGGTTTTAAAAGTTTGGGGTTTTAAATTTGTCGGGGCCAAAATTATTTAATTTGATTTTATTCTATTTTTTAAATTTTGTATTGTATGTGTTTTTATTGTTTGGCTGTGCACCGCCCTGAGTCCTTCGGGAGTAGGGCGGTATAGAAATCTAATAAATAAATAATAATAAAAATGGAGCTCGGGAGGGCCTCACGCGGCCCTCCCCAGCTCCATTTTCTCTGGCCGAGCGCTCGGGCCACCACAGGTGCTCCCGACATGAGTGACGTCAAGCTGGCCATGCCCTCCTGCCCAGTGGTGAAATCTGAACCGATTTACTACTGGTTCGCTTGCTGCGCACACATATGCAGTGCGCACCATACATGCCAAAAGGAGGCATGAGGTAAGTAGAACAGTGCAGGGGGGATGTGACCAGCTGTGGCGCGTGTTTTTTTTTTTTTTTTTTACTTTTAAAAGCAATTTTTTTACAACCTATTCAGCCGAATAGGTTGTAAAAAAAAATGCTTTTTAAAGTAAAAAAGAAAAGGCTCTGACGAGCAGGCAGCTCAGCTGGGATCTTCAGAGCATTTGTTTTCCCTTTTAAAAGAATTTTTTTACAACCTCTAGGTTGTTAAAAAAATGCTTTTAAAAGTAAAAAAAAAAAGCTCTTTTTTTTAAAAGAAGCGGCAAGTGGGCGACCGGGCGATTCGGTGGACATGGGCTCGGGGGGGGGGGCAGGGATTTTTGCTCCCGGTTCTCCGAACCACCTGCCCGCATCGCTACTGAATTGGCCGGTCCAGTCCGAACCGGGAGCATTTCACCCCTGCTCCCATCCACCCCCCAAGGTCAAAAACAATCCTGATGCAGCCCTGATGACACCACTGATGTAGAATATCATAGAATAAGAGTTGGAAGGGAGCTTGGAGGTCTTCTAGTCCAATAAATAAATAAATAAATAAACCCCCCGCTCGAGCAAGAAGACCTTGTGAATGCCAGTTCCCAGAATTCCTCAGGCAGCCACTATTTCAAGCTGAAGTCCACAAGTGGCCAATTTTGGAGACCCTTGAGGTATTAACCATCCTTCTCCTCCGAAGCTGTGCTGTTACTAGACCTGGACTGTGGCGGTTGTGAGGTAGATGGGATTTACCTCAAGAAACCCGAAGCTTTGATTGAGGTGAGACGCAGATGGTGAACTAATGAAAACATGAACTACAGGGAATAGGTAACACCTGCACCTCAAGTTTAAGACCTGGTCTCCATAGCAACCATGCAACAAGTCAACAAACTCATCATGTTCTAGGAATTAAGGGAAAACATTGGGTCTACATTGCAGCAAGTCAGAATGTGATTGACGTCTTCATGCAAGGAATGAAACCTGCCCTGGGTGGCTGATCGAACGAAGCATGGTTAAACTATGGCTTAATGCCCTGTGTCAGCAATGAGAACAAGGTTATGTTGGCCAGATCTTCACTCATTCATCTAATTCCCTAAGTTTTTAATCAGTTAACTATCAGTTAATAGCACCAATGTGTTAAAAAAAAAGTCAAAAAAGGTAAATATATTTGATATACCGTGCTTCCCTGAAAATAAGACCAGGTCTTATATTAATTTTTGCTCCAAAAGATGCATTAGGGCTTATTTTCTAGTTAGGTCTTACTTTGGGGGAAATACAGTACTAAATGCATCCATCTGGCTGACAATCTTAACTGGGGTTTATTTTGGTGGTAGGGCTTATATTACGAGCATCCTGTTCAGCCCCAGCTCCGGATTTCCGAGGATATTGACACACACCAATGGTCCTTATCAAATTTATTAAGAAACAAGAATAAACAAGACCAGCAATATTGCTTATTGCTTATTGCTTAGCGCATTGTAAGCCGCCCTGAGTCTCCGGAAAAGGGAGGCATATAAATCAAATAATGTATATGTATGTATGTGTGTGTGTGTGTGTGTGTGTATATATATATATATATATATATATATATATATATATATATATATATATATATATATATATATATATATATATATATATATATATATGTTTTCTCAGGTTTTCGCGGGTGTTTGTATGTAGGTCTTTGGTTATTCGGGTTTTCTCCCACGTAAAATTGGAAGTGTCTTGGTGACGTTTCGACGAAGTCTCATTCGTCATCTTCAGGCTGGTGTTCTCGGCTTCGTGCTTCTAGGAGCAATGTGTGTGATCGCAGCTGTTTCTTCCTTTTAACTGCCAGTGGGGGTGTGTTGCCAAGACACCTCCAATTTTACGTGGGAGAAAACCCGAATAACCAAAGACCTACATACAAACACCCGCGAAAACCTCAGAAAACATATATATAGATATAGCTATAGCTATAGATATAGATAGATATATAACTTTGGCCACTTTTGGGATTCGACTTCCAGGGAATTCTGGGAGTTGACGTTCACAGGTCTTAAAATCACCAAGGCTGCACACACCTGTTATTATGTACATGCAGCTTGGCTTTAAGGCCTTCCAGTGAAATCTAGACCCACCCTGCTCATTTCCTTAAGTATGGAAACTATGAGATTACTCATTCCTTCAGCTTTCCTGTTTTTTCATGCAAGAAGCAAAAGGGTTTGGAGCTGCAGCCTGTCCATAAATCACCCTTTCTCCTGCCTTGCAAGACTCAAAGTCTTCTGGAGATTGTGAATTTCCGGCATTCCTAATCCCTCACGTGGATTTGCTGCCTTTTGGTCTATTCGTTTTATTTAACTTACGCCATGCCTATCAGCTTGTCCCAAAACTCAACGAACGGGAACAAAAACCTTAAGTGCAAAGCGCAGATAATCCTCGATTTACAACACTTCACTTAATGACCGTTTAAAGTGACACAGCCGTTTTTCATACGTCAACAACTCTTGCGGCATCCCCATGTCACGTGATTCCACATTCAGATGCCACGCCCACCCAGGTTTTGTAGCTCCCGGTGTTTTCTTTTCCGTAGGAAACGGGTCCAAATGGCTCTTTGAGTATTTAAGGTTGCAGACTCTTGGCCTAGCCTATATCACATGAGGTTTTTACCCTAGAGGCTTGTTTGAACTTAGCCAATGGCATCTGACTCACCAAGAGTCAATGAACAGCGTTGAATTAATCACGTATGTATAAACCCAACCCAGCTTTCCGGGTGGAATTCAGTAGCTGGAGGGGACAATTTTCTCAAGGAACTCCTTGACATGTCAAGTTGGTTTCCACGTGGTCATGGGAACCATCTGGTTTTTTGTCTTTAACAGCAGCAGATATTAGACTGGCTGTCCGCTAAGCCTTTTGGAGGAATTTAAGCCAGACTGCTAAATTGCAAACTTTGCTTTTTATGGCTTGGCCTGATATGCAAACCCCACCCATCGTGAGTTTTCCAGCACCCCATGCTTTACTACGAGCCCAACCTCATTCAGACGAGTGAATCACTTTCCTGTTGATGCAATTGAACTCTTAGGATCTAGGTATTTATTTATATATTATATTATATTATATTATATTATATTATATTATATTATATTATATTATATTATATTATATTATATTATATTATATTATATTATATTATATTATATTATATTATATTATATTATACTATATTATATTATATTATATTATATTATATTATATTATATTATATTATATTATACTATACTATATTATATTATATTATATTATATTATATTATATTATTATATTAATTATATTACATTTATTATATTATATTATATTATATTATATTATATTATATTATATTATATTATATTATTATATTATATTATATTATATTATATTATATTATATTATTATATTATATTATATTATATTATATTATATTGTATTATATTAATTATATTATTATATTATATTATATTATATTATATTATATTATATTATATTATTATATTATATTATATTATATTATATTATATTATATTATATTATATTATATTATATTATATTATATTATATTATATTATATTATATATTATATTATATTATATTATATTATATTATATTATATTATATTATATTATATTATATTATATTATATTATATTATATTATATTATATTATATTATATTATATTATATTATATTATATTTCTATTCCTCCTTTCTCCCGTAGGACTCAAGGCGATGTACAGTCAAGAAACATATAAATACACAAACATCATAAAATTGCTAATTAAAATTATTATTATAACATAGTTTGGCCCAATTCAATAGAACCTAAAATTAGATAACATTTTAAAAACATTCACATCTTCATATGTTTAGCCCCGCTTGTTGGAACATCAGGGTTTTGAGGGCACGGCGGAAAGCACGGAGATCTGGGATATTTCATACCGATAGTCCGTGTTGCAGAATATACAGCCTCATGCTGCATAACTAAGCTCCATTTCATGCTGAATAAACTAAATTATTTATGTATCTTAAATAGAAAACTATCTTACGATAGATTTTTACCCCAAAAGTTTTTTATTAAAATAAATTCGATAAAAATCAAAAAAATCCGATTTAAATCAAAAAAATCCAATTTAAATTTAAAAAAAATCTGATTTTTTTTATTTTTTCAAAAAAATCATTGATTTTTATCCACCCTGATTATCATCCTAATTCTCTTTTTTTTTTTCTACAGCCTGATGGAATTTCTCTTTTTGATCTCTTGAAGTATGAGAAGATCTGACATTTGGGGGGGGGGTTAAAGTTATATCCCTCCAAGTGTACACCTCACACAGTAGAACTAGTAGTAAGATCTCCTATTTCAAAGTGGCAAAAAGATCACGCAAGAAAACCATCACTGATCTTAAGGAAAGCGAGCTGCAGAAAGCTTATTGGAGATTCTCCATCATCCAGGTCATAGTTGTTCTAAAAGTGCTTTTTTCCCAAAATGCAACTGGACTTTCTCGCGGTTTTTTTCCTTTGAAAATGTTTCGCTTCTCATCCAAGAAGCCCCTTCCCTTCCCTTCTTCATCCATTTACTCTCTTCCCTTGCCTTGCCTTCCATTCATTTCTCTTTTCTTTTCTCTTCTCCTCTTCCCTTCTTTTCCCTTCCCTTCTTCATCCATTTACTTCCTTCTCTTCTCTTCCCTTCGTCCATTTACTTCCTTCTCTTCTCTTCTCTTCCCTTCTTCGTTCATTTACTTCTCTTCTCTTCCTTCCCTTCCCTTCCATTCATTTCTCTTTTCTTTTCTCCTCTTCTCTTCCTTTCTTCTTCATCCATTTACTTCCTTCTCTTCTCTTCCCTTCCCTTCATTTCTCTTTTCTTTTCTCTTCTCTTCTCTTCCCTTCCTTTACCTTCCCTTCTTCATCCATTTACTTCCTTCGCTTCTCTTCCCTTCCCTTCTTCATCCATTTACTTCCCTTCCCTTCTCTTCTCTTCTCTTTTCTCCTCTCCTCCCCTTTCCTTCTTCATCCATTTACTTCTCTTCTCTTCTCTTCTCTTCTCTTCTCTTCTCTTCTCTTCTCTTCTCTTCTCTCTTCTCTTCTCTTCTCGCCCCTCCCCTCCCTTCCCCTTTGCTTCCCTTCAAAGAAGCTTCTTGGATGAGAAGTGAAATGTTTTCCAAGAAGGAAAAAAAAAATCCAAGAAAGTCCAGTTGCATTTTGAAGGGGGGAAAAATACCTTTGGGACAAGTTTCTGAAGCCACCAAATTGGATTTGGGGCCAATGAATTACTCACTCTTGTCCTAAAATGGGAGATAACGCATACAATCTGTGTTTCCCCATCTTAAAAACAGTCCTTCAAATTCTTCTTTTCATCTTGATTTGAAAAAGTGGGGCTGCTGGACCAAGTGATCTTTTTTTTAATTAAATCACTCGATCTCCCAAACAGATTTCCTCTGGAGGAGATCATCCAATAAGTGGATAGAGCTGCCTCTCAGGAAAATACCCCTGCAAAGCCATGTTTTTTCCCCCCCTGCCTTACTAAGAAGAAATCCTATGATTAACAGCCTTGCCATAATACCACTACCCAGGATTAGATGACATGCTAAGACAAACCACTATGTGTTTTCCATGCAGCCATCATGGTTTGTGAGTTACGGTTTGTGGTTTAAGCTGCTGCCCGGAGAATCTTGGGCTTGTTACAGTCTGCAGATATTCTTAAATCTCAGGCTGAGTGGGGAATTACATAGACCTACCTTAAGCCTACTTATTTAATATTTGTGCAAAGTCTTGCATAATACCTTTTACACAGACACCAAATACCAATAAAATCAGCTCCATTCCCCCCAAAAATAAAAAACCAGCAGCCATTTAAAAAAAAAGAAAGAAAGAAAAATCCGATGACAAAGACTTCGCTCACAATGCTGCATCCTGTCTGGATTTTTTTGGGAAGGAACGGGTGGAATCAGACACTATTAATCAATGAAGAACAGGAAACATCAGAACATAAGCAATATATCTCAACGTTGCTTAGCGGACTATTTTTTTAAAAATAAACATCGGCTAACATCGGCCGAGCTATTCATATCCTTTCTATGTTACTTGATTGTTTGTCCTTACTATTTTCGTACTGGACTTTCTGCCTGAAAGTTGCACGAAAATACATCCAGTGGAAAGACACACAAACAGACGCACTTAAAAAAATAAAAAAATAAAAAAATAAAACCAGAACACACACACACAATCCCAGGAGAACATTTCAGCAAGCAAAATGCTGAATAACAATCCCTTATTTCTGCATCTTAGCTCTCTGTACTGATATTGGGCAGGTTTTAATTTTGTCTATTTTATTTATTTATTTATTATATTTCTATACCGCCTTTCTCCCGTAGGACTCAAGGCGGTGTACAGTCAAGAAAAATACAGATACACAAACATCATAAAATTGCTAATTAAAATTATTATTATAACATAGTTTGGCCCAATTAAATAGAACCTAAAATTAGATAACATTTAAAAAAAAATATTTTGGTTGGCTTTCTAATCCCAGAATGCTCCATTGTTCAGAAAACATCAGATGCAGTCATATAAGTGGGGTACAAGTGTTAAAACCAGAGGGGGGGGGTTGTTTCCAACATTGGCCGGTTTTTAAAGACCTATGGACTTCAACTCCCAGAATTCCCTAGTCACAGCACATGGCTGGCTGGGGAATTCTGGGAGTTGAAGTCTGTTAAGTCTTTCAATGGTCCAAGCTGGAGACCCTTGATTTAAACACGGTCTGTGCTTTTTTTTCCCGTTTGCCCTTGAATTCTGAACTCGGTTCTGTATAATTCCTGGATTGGCAGGTTTGCTGCCTTCCTGGAAAGCCCACCCCCCATTGCTCCCCAAAGAGGAAAGTCCCAGGCCCCCCAAATCCCAACATCGAAAGCATCCAAGGTGATGGAGAAAGGAGGAAGGGGGGGGCTGTCTGTAAAGGGGAACGATGGGGATGCCCAGGCTAGAGAGAGGGACCGGCAGATGTCCCCCCTTCTCCTCTGGGCGGAAAAGGGGTGTTGGTAATGGAGGAAGGAATTGGGCGGTGGGTGAGAGGAAGGAAGGAAGGACGGAGGGAAGGAGGAGGGTTAAAGGAAGGGAGGAAGGAAGGAGAGAAAGGGAAGGAAGGGGGGAGGGAAGGAAGGAAGGAAATAGAGATGGGAGGGTTAATCGAAGGGAGGGGAAGGAAGGAAAGAAGGTGGGAGGGAGGGAAGGAAGGAGGAAAATAGAGATGGGAGGGTTAATGGAAGGGAGGAGAAGGAAGGAAGGGAAGGAAGGAAGGAAGGAAGGAAGGAAGGAAGGAAGGAAGGAAGGAAGGAGGGAGGGAGGGAAATAAGAGATGGGAGGGTTAATGGAAGGGAGGAGAAGGAAGGAAGGTGGGAGGGAGGGAGGGAAGAAAGGAAGGAAGGATGGAAATAGAGATGGGAAGGGAGAAGGAAGGGAGAAGGAAGGAAGGTAGGAAGGTGGGAGGGAAGGAAGGAAGGAAGGATGGAAATAGAGATGGGAAGGGAGAAGGAAGGGAGAAGGAAGGAAGGAAGGAAGGAAGGTGGGAGGGAAGGAAGGAAGGAAGGATGGAAATAGAGATGGGAGGGTTAATCGAAGGAAGGGGAAGGAAGGAAGGAGGGAGGGAGGGAAGGAAGGAGGGAAATAGAGATGGGAGGGTTAATGGAAGGGAGGAGAAGGAAGGAAGGGAAGGAAGGAAGGAAGGAGGGAGGGAGGGAAATAAGAGATGGGAGGGTTAATGGAAGGGAGGAGAAGGAAGGAAGGTGGGAGGGAGGGAGGGAAGAAAGGAAGGAAGGATGGAAATAGAGATGGGAAGGGGGAAGGAAGGGAGAAGGAAGGAAGGAAGGAAGGTGGGAGGGAGGGAGGGAAGAAAGGAAGGAAGGATGGAAATAGAGATGGGAAGGGAGAAGGAAGGGAGAAGGAAGGAAGGTGGGAGGGAAGGAAGGAAGGAAGGATGGAAATAGAGATGGGAGGGTTAATGGAAGGGAGGAGAAGGAAGGAAGGAAGGAAGGAATGAAATAGAGATGGGAGGGTTAATGGAAGGGAGGGGAAGGAAGGAAGGAAGGAAGGAAGGAGGGAGGGAGGGAGGGAGGGAGGGAAGGAAGGATGGAAATAGAGATGGGAAGGGAGAAGGAAGGGAGAAGGAAGGAAGGAAGGAAGGTGGGAGGGAAGGAAGGAAGGAAGGATGGAAATAGAGATGGGAGGGTTAATGGAAGGGAGGAGAAGGAAGGAAGGAAGGAAGGAATGAAATAGAGATGGGAGGGTTAATGGAAGGGAGGGGAAGGAAGGAAGGAAGGAAGGAAGGAAGGAAGGAAGGATGGAAGGAAGGAAGGAAGGATGGAAATAGAGATGGGAAGGGAGAAGGAAGGGAGAAGGAAGGAAGGAAGGAAGGAAGGTGGGAGGGAAGGAAGGAAGGAAGGATGGAAATAGAGATGGGAGGGTTAATCGAAGGAAGGGGAAGGAAGGAAGGAGGGAGGGAGGGAAGGAAGGAGGGAAATAGAGATGGGAGGGTTAATGGAAGGGAGGAGAAGGAAGGAAGGGAAGGAAGGAAGGAAGGAGGGAGGGAGGGAAATAAGAGATGGGAGGGTTAATGGAAGGGAGGAGAAGGAAGGAAGGTGGGAGGGAGGGAGGGAAGAAAGGAAGGAAGGATGGAAATAGAGATGGGAAGGGGGAAGGAAGGGAGAAGGAAGGAAGGAAGGAAGGTGGGAGGGAGGGAGGGAAGAAAGGAAGGAAGGATGGAAATAGAGATGGGAAGGGAGAAGGAAGGGAGAAGGAAGGAAGGTGGGAGGGAAGGAAGGAAGGAAGGATGGAAATAGAGATGGGAGGGTTAATGGAAGGGAGGAGAAGGAAGGAAGGAAGGAAGGAATGAAATAGAGATGGGAGGGTTAATGGAAGGGAGGGGAAGGAAGGAAGGAAGGAAGGAAGGAGGGAGGGAGGGAGGGAGGGAGGGAAGGAAGGATGGAAATAGAGATGGGAAGGGAGAAGGAAGGGAGAAGGAAGGAAGGAAGGAAGGTGGGAGGGAAGGAAGGAAGGAAGGATGGAAATAGAGATGGGAGGGTTAATGGAAGGGAGGAGAAGGAAGGAAGGAAAGAAGGAATGAAATAGAGATGGGAGGGTTAATGGAAGGGAGGGGAAGGAAGGAAGGAAGGAAGGAAGGAAGGAAGGAAGGAAGGATGGAAGGAAGGAAGGAAGGATGGAAATAGAGATGGGAGGGTTAATGGAAGGAAAAGGGAGAGGAAGGAAGGAAGGAAAAGAAAGGAAGGAAGGAAGGAAGAGGCGCCGCAGTTTCCTCAGCAGGCCCCCCCACCCTCGGGGCTCCCCCTCTGCAGAAGCCCCCTTCCCTCCCCTCCCCTCCCGGCTGCCCTCCGAGGGCGTCCCGGGGCGCGTGGCCTGTGCCGGGCCCGGGCTGCGGAGGCTGCGGGGCTTCCCGTCCTTACCTGCGGCTGCTCCCCTCGCCGGATGGCGGCTCCAGCAGCAGCAACGGCGGCGCCTCCGGAAACGCCGCGCAGCCTCTGCGCTTTCCCGGCCAGCAATTCCGGCCTCCGGCCGCGGCCTCGCCTCGCCTCCTGCGCCGCCTCCCGGGGAAGGGCCGGCCGGGAGAGTCAGGCGGGCGGGCGGGACGGAGGGCGACGCGGTGCGGCCGCGGGGGAGCCTCGCAAGGAGGAGCCGCTGGAAGAGGAGGAGGAGGAGGGAGAAGGAGGAGAGGGTCCTTCAGAAGCCCTGCCTCTCTTTTTTTTCTCCTTCCCTTCTTTTTTTTTTCTTCTTCCCCCTTTTCTTTTCCCCCTTCTTTCTTCCCTCTCTTTTCCTTTCTCTCTTTCCCTTCTTTCTTCCCCCTTTCCTTTCCCTTCTTTCTTCCCTCTCTTTTCCTTTCTCTCTTTTCTCCTACCCTTCTCTTTCTTTCCCTCTTTTTCTTCCTTTTCCTTTCCCCTTCTTTCTTCCCCCTTTCCTTTCCCTTCTTTCTTCCCTCTCTTTTCCTTTCTCTCTTTTCTCCTACCCTTCTTTTTCTTTCCCTCTTTTTCTTCCTTTTCCTTTCCCCTTCTTTCTTCCCCCTTTTTCCTTCCCTCTCTTTCCCTTTCTCTTTTCTCCTTCCCTTCTCTGTCTTTCCCTCTTTTCGCTTCCCTCCCTTTTCCTTCTTTCTGCCCCTTTTCCTCTTTTCTCCTTTCCCATCTTTCCTTCCTTTTTCCTTCTCTGCCTTTTTTTCCCTTTCCCTCTCTCTTTTCTCTTTCCCCTTCCTTTCTTTTTTCTTCCCCCTTTTCTTTTCCCGCTTCTTTCTTCCCCCTTTTTCCTATCCTCTCTTTTCCTTTCTCTCTTTTCTCCTTCCCTTCTCTTTCTTTCCCTCTTTTTGCTTCCCTCTCTTTTCCTTCTTTCTGCCCCTTTTCCTCTCTTTTCTCCTTTCCCATCTTTCCTTCCTTTTTTTCTTCCCTCCCTTTCTTTTCCTTTCCCCTCTCTCTTTTCTCTTTCCCTTTCCTTTCTCTTTTCTTCTTCCCCATCTTTCTTCCCGTCTTTTTCTTCCCTTCTTTCCCTTTCCTTTCTTTTCCTTCCCTCTTTTCCTTTTCTTCCTTTTCCTTTCCTTTTCCCTTTCCTTTCTCGCTTTTCTCCTTCCCCTTTCTTTCCCTCTTTTTTCTTCCCTCCCTTTCTTTTCTTTTCCCTCTTTTCTCTTTCCCCTTCTTTTCTTTCCCCTTTCCTTTCTCCTTCCCCATCTTTCTTCCCCTCTTTTTTCTTCCCTTTCCCTCTTTTCTCCTTCCCTTTTTCCTTTCCTTTCGTTATCCTATTTTCTTCTTCCCTTCCCTTTCTTTCCTTTTTCCTTTCCTTCACTTTTTCCTTTCCTCTTTTCCCCTTCCCATCTTATCCACTCAAATGGATATACATTTCCCAAGAAGGGAAGGGAAGGGAAGGGAAATGTATATTCATTTCCCTTCTTTCCTTCCCCCTTCCATCCTTCTTCCTTCCTTCTATCCATCCATCCTTCCATTCATCTATCTATCCATCCTCTATATATCCCTTCTCTTTGCAGTTCCTTTTGAAAAATGGAGCAATGACTTAGCTAAATTAGGAGATAGAGCTCACCATCTCCTGGTCATCAACCCAAGGTCACCCAGCTGCTTTCACGCCTGAGGCAGGACTAGAATTCACAATCCCTGGTGATTGGCCCAAAGGCACAGAATCGGCTTTCACACCTGAGAAAGCGGGACTAGAATTCACAATCCCTGGTGATTGGCCCAAAGGCACAGAATCGGCTTTCACGCCTGAGAAAGCGGGACTAGAATTCACAATCCCTGGTGATTGGCCCAAAGGCACAGAATCGGCTTTCACGCCTGAGAAAGCGGGACTAGAATTCACAATCCCTGGTGATTGGCCCAAAGGCACAGAATCGGCTTTCACGCCTGAGAAAGCGGGACTAGAATTCACAATCCCTGGTGATTGGCCCAAAGGCACAGAATCGGCTTTCACGCCTGAGAAAGCGGGACTAGAATTCACAATCCCTGGTGATTGGCCCAAAGGCACAGAATCGGCTTTCACACCTGAGAAAGCGGGACTAGAATTCACAATCCCTGGTGATTGGCCCAAAGGCACAGAATCGGCTTTCACGCCTGAGAAAGCGGGACTAGAATTCACAATCCCTGGTGATTGGCCCAAAGGCACAGAATCGGCTTTCACGCCTGAGAAAGCGGGACTAGAACTCACAATCCCTGGTGATTGTCCAAAAGTCACCCAGCTGGCTTTCATGCCTAAAGTAGAACAAGTTGAACTAGAATTCCCATTCTCCCAGTTGGAATGGGACTCATTGGGAGAATCTTCATAGGCCTGGAGGATTCTGGGAAATGGTAGCATCCGTTATGAAGAAGTTTAAAACAGATTATTATTAAGAAGCATAAAACTGTGTTTGTTATTACGAAACTCTGACTAACATATGCAACATGTCTCCACGCTCAGCCTTCGAAGTTAATTTTTTAAAAACTGGCTCAGAAAGAGAGATCCAATAAAATTATAGGCTGCCTTGTTTAACATCATTTTAGGGAAGATGATACCGAAAATTGCTATTAAAGATTAAAATTGCTCAAGAATACCCAACAAAATAAAATTAAGGGAAGAAAGGCCCTGTCTGACTAATCTAACTAGAGGTTTTTGAGGGGGTTCATGAATAAGTGGGTAAGAGCATATGTATCCAGGTAGTCCTCGATTTACGACCACAATTGAGCCCCAAATTTTGGTTGCTAAGCGAGACCATTGTTAAGTGGGTTTTGTCTCATTTTATGACCTTTCTCGCCACAGTGGTTACGTGAATTGCGGCACTTGTTAAATTAGGAACACGGTTGTTAAGTGAATCTGCCTTCCCCGTTGACTTTGCTTGTCAGGAGGTCGCAAAAGGGGATCACGTGACCCCCTCCCGGGACACTGCAACGGTCGTAAATATGAGTCAGTTGCCAAGCGTGGGGATTTTGATCACCTGACCATGGGGAATGCTGTTGTGTGAAAAATGGTCATAGCTCACTTTTTTGCAGTGCCGTTGTAACTTCAAATGGTCACTAAACGAACTGTTGTAAGTCAAGGAATGCCTATAGTTGGAAACAACGGATGGAAACTCATCAAGGAGAGAAGCAACCTGGAATTAAGGAGAAACTTCCTGACAGTGAGGACAATTAGCCAGTGGAACAGCTTGCCACCAGAAGTTGTGGGTGCTGCATCACTGGAGGTTTTTAAGAAGGTTGGACTAGAAGACCTCCAAGGTCCCTCCAGCTCCTATCCTATCCTATCCTATCCTATCCTATCCTATCCTATCCTATCCTATCCTATCCTATCCTATCCTAATTCTAATTCTATTCTAAATTATTTTTATATTCTATTCTATTCTATTACTTTTTCTATTCTATTCTACTCTACTTTATTCTTGTTTCTATTCTATTCTTTTTTCTATTCTATTCTAAATTATTATTCAATTCTATTCTTTTTCCTTCTACTCTTCTAAATTATTATTCTATTCTTTTTTCTATTCTATTCTAAATTATTTTTCTATTCTATTATTTTTTCTGTTCTACTTTATTCTTGTTTCTATTCTATTATTTTTTCTATTCTACTCTACTTTATTCTTGTTTCTATTCTATTATTTTTTCTATTCTAAATTATTATTCTATTCTTTTTTCTAGTCTATTCTAAATTATTTTTCTATTCTATTATTTTTTCTGTTCTACTTTATTCTTGTTTCTATTCTATTATTTTTTCTATTCTAAATTATTATTCTATTTTATTTTTTCTTCTATTCTACTCTATTCTAAATTATTTTTCTATTCTATTTTTTTCTATTCTATTCTAAATTATTATTCAATTCTATTCTTTTTTCTTCTACTCTTCTAAATTATTATTCTATTCTTTTTTCTATTCTATTCTAAATTATTTTTCTATTCTATTCTTTTTTCTATTCTACTCTATTATTTTTTCTATTCTATTCTAAATTATTTTTATATTATTCTTTTTTCTATTCTATTCTAAATTATTTTTATATTCTATTATTTTTTTCTATTCTATTCTACTCTATTATTTTTTCTATTCTGTTCTAAATTATTTTTCTATTCTATTCCACTCTCCTCTGTTCTATATTTGAATAAATACATTCTGATATTTATTTGGAATAAAGAGACTAAAATACTGGCAGCAAAGTTACTCTCTCAGCTCAGATCCTTCATTATGATTTATGCAGTGGGCCCCAAGTCCAAATCTGGAGATCCTGAAGCAGATTTACAACCAGCTCTTATTATATTTACTTTGAAATGAGATGATTTCACTAGAACAGAGGTCTGCAACCTTAAACACTCAAAGAGCCATTTGGACCCGTTTCCCACAGAAAAGAAAACACCGGGAGCCACAAAACCCTGACTATTTCTTGAGCGGCCACAAAACTAGCATATGTAGTTGAATTAAATGTTCTGTTTTCTTCTGAAACTTTTCTTTTCTTGGATTTATCCATGGTTGGCCTACCGGGGGTTGAAAAGCTCAATAAATCGTGTGCCGGCAGATGTTGCACATTGGCGGTTGTGGCGCATATTTTGAGTGACAGGGAGCCGCAGCAGAGGGGTGAAAGAGCCACATGCGGCTCCAGAGCCGCAAGTTGCTGACCCCTGCACTAGAATATAACAAATATATTATTTTTGTAAAGTATTACTTGTTAGCAAATGTAGCTCAGGGAAGAAACACTTGTGTTGTCAACAAGGTGGTTTTTTTGAATCATGCAAGACCCTAGTGACTGACTCAGGTAGTCCTCGACTTATGGCCACAACCGAGTCCAAAATTTCTGCTAAGCAAGACAGTCGTTAAGTGAATTTTACCCCGTTTTACGACCTTGCTTGCCACAAAACAGCATTGAAAACAGTGACTTGTGACCATTTTTCACACTTACGACCATGTCAAAATCAGAACACTTGTCAACTCACATTTATGACTGTTGTGGGGGTGCCCGGGGTCACGTCATCTCCTTTTGCGACCGTCTGTCCATCAAAGTCAATGGGGAAGCCAGATTCACTTAACAACCGGGTTGCAGGGATTCACTTAACAACGGCGGCAAGAAAAGTCGTAAAATGGGGCAAACCTCGCTTAACAAAAGTCTCACTTAGCAACGGAAATGTTGGGTTCAATTGTGGTCGTAAGTCCAGGGCTACCTGTATAATAAAATCAAGGCAATTAGAATAAAAAAATAAAATTAACGCTAGATAGATAGATAGATAGATAGATAGATAGATAGATAGATAGATAGAGAGAGAGAGATATAGATATATATGTAGGTCTTTGGTTATTCGGGTTTTCTCCCGCGTAAAATTGGAAGTGTCTTGGCGACGTTTCGACGAAGTCTCATTCGTCATCTTCAGGTTGGTGTTTTCGGCTTCGTGCTTCTAGGAGCAAATGGTTCCTAGAAGCCATTGCTCCTAGAAGCACGAAGCCGAAAACACCAGCCTGAAGATGACGAATGAGACTTCGTCGAAACATCGCCAAGACACCTCCAATTTTACGCGGGAGAAAACCCGAATCACATCATTCAGCGTACAAATTGTTCTTGGAGGATTTAAATCAGGATACGGGGTTGGCTGTCATCCTCCACCTTAACGTGGTATTTTCCACAAACTCAAGGAACGTGGCTCGTAGAAAGGAGGCCTTCAGACCCTCGGCTCCATTGTGGTCGTTAAGTCGAGGACTACCTGGTCAGAGAAACCAAATGGAGATTCCACGCTATACTCAACTCCAAAAGATCTGAAGACACGGATTGTGAGAATAGGAAAGTCAGTTTGGTCTACTGGTTAAAGATACCAGGCTAGAAACCAGGCGCCGGTGAGTTCTAGTCCCAGCTTAGCCATGAAAGCCACCTGGCTGACTTTGGGCCAGTCTCTCTCTCCCTCCCTCTCTCTCCCTCTCCCCTCCCTCTTTCCTTTCTTCTTTCTCCTTTCTTATCTCTCTCCCTCTCCCCCCTCCCTTTCCTTTTTTCTTTCTCTCTCCTTTCTTCTCTCTTTTCTTATCTGTCCCTCCCTTTCTTCTTTCTTTGTTTCTCTCCATCTCTCCCTCCCTCTTTCTTTCTTCTTTCTTCCTTTCTTCTCTCTCCTCTCTCCCCTTTCTTCCTTTTCTCCCTCCCTTTCTCTCCTTTCGTCTCTCTCCCTCCATCTTTTCTTTCTTTCTTCTTCTATCTCCTTTCTTCTCTCTCCCTTTCTTCTCTCTCCTATCCCTCCCTCTCCCCTTTTGTCTCTTTCTTCTCTCACTCCCTTTCTCTTTCTTCTCTGCTTTGTTTCCCTCCCTCCCCTTTCTTTCTCAATCTCTCTTTTTCTTCTTCTCTTTCTTCTCTCCTTTGTCTCCCTCCCTTTCTCATTCTTTCTTTCTTCTCTCCTCTCTCTCTCCCCTTTCTTCTTTCTTCTCTCCCTCCCTTTCTCTTTCTTCTCTTTGTCTCCCTCCCTCCTTTCTCTTTCTTTCTTGTCTCCTTTCTTCTCTCTCCCTTTCTTCTCTCCTGTTTCTCTCCCTCTCCCCTTTCTTCTCTCCCTCCCTCCCTCTTTCTCTCTCCTTTCTTCTCTCCTTTGTCTCTGTCCATCTCTCCCTCCCTCCCTCCCTCTTTTCTTTCTCTCTTTCTTCTCTCTCCTTCTCTCTCCCTCCCTCTCTTTCCCAGCTCATCTCACAGTTGTTGTTGTTGTTGTTGTTGTGGGCGGGGGGGGAAGAGGAGGGGGAAAGTGTGTTGGATACGTTAGCCGCCTTGAGTTATTTATTAATTAAAAAAATAATAATATAGGATGCAAACAAAACAACAACAACAAACAATAAATGGAAAGTGGGCTGCAGGCGTAGTGGGCAGGCTGACATTTCCCCAGAGAAAGCTCCAGCCCAGCCCTTTTGCAAAGCGTCCGGAGGAGGTGGGGGGGAGGGAGAGAGAGAAGGGCACCCCCGAGGGCATCTAGGCGGCCCCGCAAGTGGGGCTTTCCTCGCCTCTTTCCTCCTGGCCCAAGCTTGGCTTTGCAATATAGGCACCGGCTCCCCTTCTGGATCAGCCCACCGGAGGGCTGTACTACCCAACCCCGGGGATGTGGCGGGGGGGGGGGGGGAGGAGAGCCCACCTTCCCACTCGACGGGGGGGGGGGAACCTGAGAAGATCAAAGGGCCTGGGAAGGGAGGGGGGAGGGAGGGAGGAAAAGAGGGAGGAGTGAAGGACGGAACCATCTTGAAAAAAAAAAGGGGGGGATCAAAGGGCCTGGGAAGGGAGGGGTAGGTGGGTGGGTGGGTTTAGGGGTGGCCCCCTCCTTCTTGCCCCAGCTGGCCAGCCCAACACTCCTCCCCCCCTCGACCAAATGGGCCGGTCCGGTGGCAAGCTCTATATAAAGGGTGGGCGGGCGGCTGCTCAGCCCCAGAACTGGATTCGGCAGGCGGCGGCTTTGCAAGTGGCAGGATGGCGTGGCAGCCCATGGAGATCAACCCGGAGGTGAGAGAAAGCGAGGTGGGGGGTGGTGTGTGAGCAGGCTGGTCGGCTTTAATGGGTGGGGGGATTCCTGGTTAGCTGCATTGGTGGTCCTGGGTGGGTGGGTGGGTGGGATTTCTGCATTGGTGGTCCTGGGTGGGTGGGGGGATTCCTGGTTAGATGCATTTGTAGACTTGGGTGGGTGGGTGGGTGGGATTTCTGGTTAGATGCATTTCTGGTCCTGGGTGGGTGGGTTTGCAACCTCTGCAAAGAGGCTGCCTGGGTGGAGGGGGAGAGAGATGGGGGGGGGTCTCCCATGCTTTGCAGCCCTGGAAAGAGGCGGGGGGGGATGGGGGGGTGGAGAGATGGGGGAAAGACCCCTAAGGGGGGGAAGGAAAATGGAGGAGGAGGAGGAGTGGGGGGGCTCCCTCCCTTGAGGCCAGGCTGACTTTCCCTTCCTCGCCCTCTCCCTTTCTTGTCTTTTCAGATGCTGAACAAAGTGAGTAGGGGGTCGGCTAGAGAAAGAGAGAGAAAGAGACGCCTCTTCGCCAGGCTGGGCGTTTCCACGCTCGCATTGCACCTGTTTTAATTCTTTCTCCCCCTCCCCACTCTTGCAAACGGTGGGAGGAGGGGGTTAGGGTCCGCAGGGCCCCCTCCCCTCCCTTGCCCTGTTGGAAGCGGGTGGGGGGGGCCCAGGGATAGACATGGGGGGGGGAAAGAAGAGGTGGGGAGGGTCTCCTTTCAAAGCCAAGAGAGGCTGCTCCTCCAAGTCTGGGCAGGAGGGGGCGCTGCGGACCGCAGGTTTGTGCTGTGTCACGCCAAAGCGAAGGGCTGGGTCCCGGGTGGGGAGGGGCTGCTTGGAGGGGAGGGGAAGGAGAGGGGGAGGATTGCCAGACTAGGGTCTTATATATCCCCTCCCTCTCCTTACTGTGGTAGTGGTCCTGCTGCTTGCCATTGGGCCCTTCCCGACATCTCCATCAACATCTGGGAAGTGTGAGCATCTTTTTATCTGTTCTGGGTACCGCTCCATCATCTTGGAAACTCACCCGCAACGGTGGCCGTGTGCAAACACACCCTTTTCTCCTCCCGGTTGCTGATGCAAACACAATTCTTTAGGGATAAAACTTCCTATTTGCTCCAAATTGCATCTGGAAAAAAGGGAATTTTTTTTTTTGGCTTCTCTTTTAATTTGGGATTATTTCACATCCCTACTTCACAGGGATGTTTGGAGCGGAATTGAAGGTTATCCCATTTTCCTTCCTGGCTCTCTTAATTCGTGCATGAGGAGCAGAATTGCTAAATTTACACTTAAAAGCCAGAGATGGGTTCTTTAGGACCCTGCGGACTTTAGGTCCTTGCGGACTGCAACTCCCAGAATTCCTGAGCCAGCCATGCTGGCTCAGGAATTCTGGGAGTTGAAGTCCACAGGAAGTCGATGGTTACCCGCACCTGTTTAAGGCAGGTGAGCTTAAAAGCCCAATAGCTTGAACAGAGCAGGGTATCCTGTAAAAGGTGAGTCATCTACCCGATTGCTGATTCTTCGTCATTCCCACATCTGGGTTTGTTTTATTTAGTCAATGACCCGTGGCACGAAATGGAAACCACAGGATCACAGAGAGAGAACATAAGTTTCATTACTATATTTTCTCTTATTTTCCCTCAAATTAGATCCTGCGGTTTTTTTTGTGTGTTTTATTGATAACAGTAGTAGGAACAATCAAGCTTCCTATCTACCCCTGGAGTTTGAATGAGAAATTTTGTTCCTTTCTCATTTATTTGCCAGAATAAACAGGCCTCGGATGTGCAGAATGGGATGGCTGTGTTAAAATCTAGTAAATACCGTAGATTTCATTTTGCTAGAATCTGGTAAACCCCAACGTAGAATATGAGGATGCTGCCAGCTTGGACCCAGAACAAGATTCAAGTTTTGCTCCCGAGACTGTGTTGTTACTTACCATTTTAGCCATTGTCTATCCCTGTGATACGGACGTGGTGGCTCAGGGGCTAAGACGCTGAGCTTGTCGATGGAAAGGTTGGCAGTTCAGCGGTTCAAATCCCTAGTGCCGCATAACGGGGTGAGCTCCCGTGACTTGTCCCAGCTCCTGCCAACCTAGCAGTTCAAAAGCAGGTAAAAAATGCAAGTAGAAAAATAGGGACCACCTTTGGTGGGAAGGGAACAGCGTTCCGTGCGCCTTTAGCGTTGAGTCATGCCGGCCACATGACCACGGAGACGTCTTCGGACAGCGCTGGCTCTTCGGCTTTGAAAGGGAGGTGAGCACCGCCCCCTAGAGTCGGGAACGACTAGCACATATGTGCGAGGGGAACCTTTACCTTTACCTATCCCCGTGATGATGAATCTATGGCACGCGTGCCGGAAGTGGCATGCAGAGTCCACCTCTCCGGGCATGCAAGCCGTCAGCCATTGCTCTTCCGGGTTCCAGCGCACCGACCAGCTGCTCTTCACACACGTGGGAGACTCAGAAACCTGAAGGTCAGGTTGCCGTGCACATGCGCGCACCGGGGACAGGAAGATCATCTTCCCAGTACGCGCATGTGCAGCAGATAGGCTGCTCTTCCGGTTTTTGGCACTCGGTGCTGAAAAGGTTCAACAACCTATACAGTCCTAAGCTTTCTATTGCCTATTTCTTTATGATCATGTATTACTTATACGTGGGAATAAAACTGGGGAATGTTTTATTTTTATTTTTATTAAATTGGAAGTGTTTACTGATCTGTCGCCGGATTCAGATTTACCCCCTGCTCATTAAATTCTATTTAATTAGTTTTAAATAATTATTTTAACTTTTGTACAAATGTTTTTATTTTGGCTGTTCACCGCCCTGAGTCCGAAAGGAGAAGGGCAGTATACAAATTTAATTAATAATAATAATAATAATAATAATAATAATAATTACTGGAGTAAACCCAAAATTAATAATTAAATCCCCGTTTTGAACCCAGAGCATAGAAACGCTTGTGGCTCAGCTGACCAAAATAACAATTGCTGGTTCGTGGCGTGTTCAGACCACGACTCACCGGCGGTTGTGAGATACCCAGTATTGTGTGTGCTTCCCTTGATTGTGTAGATACTCTGTCGTCTAGGAGTTGCCCCCGGGTGGCAATTTGTGGATGTGCTGGGATTGGATGAAGATATATTGAGCGCTGTGCCAAGTCCAGCTTGTGCGCTGCTTCTGCTGTTTCCCCTTACTGCTCAGGTGAGTATTAAAGCTGAATAAAGGTTAAACGGGGACTCGGTGGCTAAGACGCTGAGCTTGTCGATCGAAAGGTCGGCAGTTCAGCGGTTCGAATCCCTAGTAGTGCCGCTTAACGGGGTGAGCTCCCGTGACTTGTCCCAGCTCCTGCCAACCTAGCAGTTCGAAAGCACATAAAAAAATGCAAGTAGAAAAATAGGGACCACCTTTGGCGGGAAGGGAACAGCGTTCCGTGCGCCTTTGGCGTTGAGTCATGCCGGCCACACGACCACGGAGACGTCTTCGGACAGCGCTGGCTCTTTGGCTTTGAAACGGAGATGAGCGCTGCTCCCTAGAGTCGGGAACGACTAGCACGTATGTGCGAGGGGAACTTTTATCTTTACCTTAAATGAAAAACAAAGCACCTTCCATCTCTTTTATTGCAGGGGGGTCTCCAAGCGTGGTGGCAACTTTACGACTTGGAGACTTCAACTCCCAGAATTCCTCAGCATGGTTTAGCTGAGGAATCCTGGGAGTTGAAGTCCACAAAGTCGTAAAGTTGCCAAGGATGGAGAGACCCTTGCCTCATTTTACAATCCTTTGCAATACCGTTGGAATATAATTTACTAATCTAAAGTACAGATCTCCCCTTGAAGTAGATTTGTACTTTTAATGTCCTGCAAAGGAATTTTTGCAAAATTGCCTTGGGAGATCTTGACCAAAACAACTTACTGGGTTGAACCTGGATAGCAAATTTACAGTAAATACTCTGGGGAACGGCTATTGTTTGCTGATAATATCCATGGAAATTTGCTTAGAAGCCAGAATTAACGACTATTTTCACCCTGGAATGTATTAATTTCAAAAGAAAGACCCTATTTTTGAGCATTAAAACAATATTGGCATTTGTATACAGGTGGTCCTTGACTTACAATTGAGTCTGAAATTTTCCGTTGTTAAGCAAGATAGTTAAGTGAGTTTTGTCCCTATTTTAGAACCCACCACAGCTGTTAAGTGAACGCAGCGGTTGCAAAGTGAGTAACACCGTCATGAAGTGAATCTGGCTCCCCCAGTTGAGTTTGCTTATCAGAAGGTCGCAATAAAGGATCCCGTGATCCCAGGGACACTGCAACGGTCATAAATATGAGTCGGTGGCCAAGCCTCTGGATTTTGACCATGTGATAGCGCAACGGTCGTAAGTGTGAAAAATGGTTGCAAGTCACTTTTTTCGGTGCCGTTGTAACTTGGAACAGTCACTAAACGAATGGCTGTAAATCACGGGGCCACATAATCCTGTTGTGCAACCTTCTGATAAGCAAAGTCGACGAAGCCAGATTCACTGAACAGCGGTGTTCCTCGACTTATGACCACAATTGAGCCCAACATTTCTGTCATGAAGAGACGCTTGTTAAACGAATGTTGCCCCATGTTACGACTTTTCTTGCCTCTTGTTGTTAAGTGAAACACTGCCGTCGGATAACTCACGAGCCGGTTGTTAACGTGAATCTGGCTTCCCCAATGACAAATGCCGTGAATTTGTGCTTAAATCGTAGCATGAAAACTTCCGGAAAAAGCAAATTGACGAACTGAAGGGCCAAGAAGTGAGTTCAGAAGTCTACTTTGTGAAGCAGACGGCGAGTAACTCCTGTGGAACCATTGGCCTTATCCACGCCGTAGCTAATAACCAAGATAAAATTCGATTCGGTAAGTACCAGGGGAGAATTTTCCAGTGGATATCAATCTTGTGGACTTTATTGTACCCTAAATTGTCAGCTTATTTTTATTTATTTATTTATTTATTTGAATTTGTATACCGCCCTTCTCCCCCTAGGGATTCAGGGCGGTGAACAGCCGAAATTAAAATACATACAATATAAAAGTTAAGATAGCTAAAATAAATCAAATCAATAGGCCCCCAATTTAAAACCCCAAAGCTATACAATTAAAACTATACAATTAAAGCTATACAATTAAAAACTACTTTTTAACTACAATTAAAAACTACTACTTTTGTAGTAGTTGATGATGTGGACTTAGCTTCAGGGAAACATAAAATATTTTCCGAGCCACTAGGAATTGAGGGAGTAGTCAAAACTTACAGAGGACGTGGTATAAATTTCCTTTCAGGCCTTCCGGGCCCACCGGAAGTCGGGAAACCGGCTGTTTCTGGCCTCCAGAGGGCCTCTAGGGGTGTTGGGAAGGCCTGTTTCTCGCTCTCCCCAGGCTCCAGGAGCTTTCTAGGAGCCTGTGGAAGGCGAAAAACGGGCCTACCGGTCCCACTTCCATCGCGTGCCAAAAGCAGGGGGAGCATGGTGTTGTGTGCGTATGCGCGGGGGTGGAGTGCATTAAATTATGGGTGTGGGCACAGGCATGAGCAACCCCCCTGCCTCGCTCTCCCCCCGCTTTTGGCACGCAACGGCAAAAAGGTTAGCCATCACCATTCTAGGCTTTAAAATACTCGTAGTGTTAATCCTGTAGAATTGAATGTACCAAGCTTGCAGATGTAGCTGGTGGAATCAGTTGCTACAGTAGTAGTAGTAGTACCAGTAGTAATATTGTAGTATTATAGTGTTCCAATATCTCAGGGGGTTTCCACAAAGAAGAGTGAGTCAAGCTATTCTCCAAAGCGCCTGAAGGCAGGACGAGAAGCAACGGATGGAAACTCATCAAGGAGAGAAGCAACCTAGAACTAAGGAGAAATTTCCTGACAGTGAGAACAATTAATCAGTGGAACAACTTGCCTCCAGAAGTTGTGAATGCTCCAACACTGGAAGTTTTTAAGAAGAGGTTGGATAACCATTGGTCTGAAGTGGCGTAGGGCCATGATGGCGAGCCTATGGCACGGGAGTCATCTCACCAGGCACCCCAGCCATCGGCAGTTGCTTTTCCGAGTTCCGGCGCGCCGGCCAGCTGGTCTTCACACACGCGGGAGCACTGGAAACTGGAAGAGCGGTTCCTGGTGCGCATGCGCACACCGGGAAGCTGAGCTTCTGGTTTCCAGCATGTGCATGCCAGATGGGCTTCACACACCATGCGTGCCAGACACCGGAAGTCCAGGTGGGAAACCGGAAGCTCAGCTTCCCGGTGCACGTCTACGTGCCAGGGAACTGCTCGTCCGGTTTCTGGCGCTCCCGTACATGCGCACCGGGGAGCTACTCTTCTGGTTTTCAGCACTCCCACACGCACGCACGCTCCCATTTCGGCACTTGGTGCCAAAAAGGTTCACCAACACTGCTATAGGGTTAGGGCTAGGACCTCAGCACAGGGTTGGCCTAGAACAGTGATGGCTAACCTTTTTGCCATCACGTGCCGGGAAGGGGGGGGCAGGGGAGGTTCGCGTGCACGCGTGCCCACACCCATAATTCTACGCATGTGCGCATGACCTCCCCAGCCCCCCGCCCTTCCCCGCTCTTGGCACGTGAAGGCCCGTTTTTCTTTCTCACCTGGCTCCAGATCCTCTCTATGCATCTGGGGAGGGCGAAAACAGCCTTCCCCACCTCCTCGGAGGCCCAAAATGGCCCATTTCCCAACTTCCAGTTGAATAGGAAGTGATGTTTTTTGCTGTCCCCAGCCTCCAGAGACTCCCGGAGCTAAGCTGGTATGCCAGGCGACATGGCTCCAAGTGCCACCTGTGCCACGCGTGCTATAGATTTGCCATCACGGGCCTAGAAGGACTTCCAAGGTCCCTTCCAACTCTATTGTTCTGTATTCTATTCTGTGCTTCTTTATTAACCCCGTACAACGCCATCCCTTTTTAATGTCACTTTTTTCCAGACGAAGGATCTGCATTAAAAGAGTTCCTCACTGCGACAGCTGGGCTCTCCCCAGACGAGAGGGCAAAACGTCTTGAGAACAACAAGGTAAAGGATGTGGGCGACTTGGATAATTTTTTTTTATTTTCTGCAAGGTTGTTCAAGGTACTTGTAGAGGCTTTAAGCGTGTGTTCAGAAACGTGATCCGTTTTCCTAACGATTCCAGCTTCCTGTTTCAACTATCAATAGGAACACACGGACTTCATAAACTGGAACTTGCAAAGAAGTCGATTACAACTGTTAAGGATATTCTTGGCTCATAACCGATGTTGTGGATTATTGAGCAGAGTACCCTTTGAGTAAACACATGAAAAGCGACACAGAGTGGTTGTGAACAATCACAGTCAACATACAAACACACTGAGTTGTCGTAGTCCTTTAGTTTTAGAAAAAGTAAAGCAAAGTCCCAAAAACAATCCAAGTCATACCCAGATAAGACGAGAGTTAAAAGATCAATCCAGGGATGTTTCAAGTACAAAGTCTTCTTACCAGTTGTAGTCATACACGATAAAACAGTTCTTCTTAAGTTTCAAAACAGGAACAGGTTCAGTATCAAAACATTCAATAAACAGTAGAAAGCAACATGTAGCTATGATCAAACAGTGATCATGCAGAGAGATCAGGTAGAGAGTTACAGCAAATAAGCAGGCAAAATGGTGTAGTGTTCACACAAGCCATAATCCTGACTTCCCTTAAGTACATTGGCTACAGAGCTTAGCCAATCAGGATACAAGATGATACAATACAGTCTTAAAGCAATATAATACCTTTCTGACTGCAAACATCCATTGTTGGTTTATATATTGCCTGACCAACTAGTTAGACAACCATTTCCTAACAACAACTATAGAAATGTTGTGTTTGTGTGTGCCTTTGCTCTCCCTTTATGGGAGGAGCCAATCATCTCCTGGCCTTACTCCTGAGTTGTCCATTTTGCTTTAGCTGCTCTTGCCTTCTGGCAGCTCTGCGCATGCGTGCACTAGGAACAGGCTCCTCCTGTTCCTCTGCCTCTCTGCTGTCCGACTCTGGAGGCTCCGGAGTCCACACATAACTCCCAAATGGCCCTGGTCCCTTCTCTGCCTCCGATGCAGAATTCTCATCCGAGCCTTCCCCAGACTCCAGGACTGGCCCATCTTCCTCCCCAACCTCCTCACTGTCTGACTCCGCTGCCAGCTCCGCAGGCTGCTGGCGGACCACAACAGACGTAACCTGAAGACTTATCTATACGTTACGATTTTTCCCCTTGAAGGGTTTCATTCAGAATACACTCAAAACTTGGCCAGTAACGCTTGTTGAACAAGGCAGTAGATCACAGGTGTCCAACCTTGGCCTCCGTTAAGACTTGTGGACTTCTTACTAGAGTCAAAAATGGATGAAATTCAAGACAAATTGGACAATAGAATTCAAAAAATTGAAAATGATTTGTTAAATATTCAGGATTATAGTTCAAAAGAAAAATTTAAAATGGATGATGATCAAAAGTCTGGTAATGTAGAAAATCTGCAACAGAGGATTGAAAAAGAGGTTCTAAAGATACAATATAATTTTACAGAATATGCAATAAGACTTAGAGGTTTGCAGGAAAATAACAGAGATGACTTAAGGAAAATATCTTCTGAATTTTTAGCTGGGATTTTAAAGATTCAACCTGAGGAAGTGTTTTGTAGGATTGACAGAGCTTATCGAATAAACTCCTGGACTGCCAAGCAAAGGCAATTGCCTAGAGATGTGGTAATCTATTTTTCAGATAAAGAAATTAGGAATAAAATTGTGCAAAATTCCTTCAATTCTAATTTGCAATTGTATGGAAGAAAGATTTGGATTTACAAGGAACTCCCACCTAAGATATTAATGGAAAGGAAGAAATTTGGCTTTCTGGTGTCTGAGTTAAAAAGGAGAAATATTCAATTCCGGTGGGACGTCCCAGTTGGTATTATATTGAGATATCAAGGAGAAAGATACCAGTTAAATACTGTTGAAAGAGCGGAAGAATTTTATCAAAATAGGTTGAAAATGAATTCAACGTCTTCAGATATAATACAGGATAAGCAGAAGGAGCTGGAACTAAAGACAGAGACTGTACCAGATAAATTGCCTTTGGATTTATCGGATACCCCAGCTGGATTATCTACAAATTTGAGAGAAGTGCCATCTGATTTTAATGTGATGACTTATCAAGGCAAGGACAAGCATGGAAACCAATTAGAGGATATACAAGGGATAAAAAAGAAATGCGAGACACAAAAAATTAGGATGGAAGTCAAACCCACAAAAAGAAAACAAAAAAAGAAATAGGTTGTACAAAAATAGAAATTTCTAACCCAAGCAACAGTGAAGCCAGTGATTTTAAAATATGAATGATTATGTGAAAACATAGAGGAGGCGACACATTGGTCAATATCATCCTGAGGATAGTGGCAGATCTCTGCATCGCCGTAATTTTGGGACATGGAAAGAGCCTCAAATTGATGGTTTTGAATTATCTACTTTGAAACTTCTTTTTGTGTTGATAAATATATTATAATTATTTTGAATTATAAGGCAAGAGAATCACATTGGGACATGCAGAAGATCGGGTTGTTACCCAATACGATGATGGAAATTAATAATCCTGATGAAACCCACAATTATTATTATATGGAATATAATTATAATGTCACTCGGGTGGTTGTTTTTACTTTTATATATATAAGAAGATGTTTACTACTGATGGGGGCAGATATGATTGGAAACCTTGAATAAACTGTTGCATCAGCAAGCTATGTTACCCTATTATGGATGTTGGTTTTAACAATCCAGTGGAAAGACTTCAAGAAGATATTATATGGACTATAAATTTAAAGTTATTGTCTTTTCTTTTTTTATTTAGATATAATGGAATATATATATATATATATTTTTAAGTAGTGTGGGCAGTGAATTAAAGATATCAAGAATTGTTGTGTATGGTAAATTTGTAAGACAGTGGGTGAATAAGCTAGCTATAGACTGATTAGTTTAAGTAAAGGGATTTTTAAGTGATACATTTAGGGGAGTGGAGGAAATGGATAGAGTGGAATAAATGTTAAATTAGATTTTATGGGGAGCCCGCTTTGAAATGTTATTAAAGTAGGACTTATCGTATAGTTTTAAAGTGGAAGGTGGTTTTGAATTGTTGCAATAATGTATAGATATAAAACACTATTATGCTAAATTAGAAGTTATTTTATAATAGTTATAGTATAATGTGTTTGTTTTTTTTTGTTTTTTTCTCTTCTTCTCTGAAATGTATGGATAAAGGGGGATTTATAATACTTTTAGTAAGTAAAGGTCAGTATTTTGAGGAGGGAGTAAGTAATCTGTTATGAATTAGGGTTTTTTTTTTGTTACGAAGAAGTCACAGGGGGGGAAGGGTGGGGAGGGGGGGTTAGGGAGGGGGGGGAGGTGGGGGAAAAAGGGGGAAAAATTTGTATTTGAAAACTTTTTCAATAAAAAAAAAAATAAAAAAAAAAATAAAAAAAAAAAAAGACTTGTGGACTTCAACTCCCAGAATTCTCCAGCCAGACAGGAATTCTGGGAGTTGAAGTTCAGGGGTCTTAAAATGGCCGACGTTGGATACCCCTAGTATAGACGGAACAGATTGGCAGGAATGGGAATATAGTGGATTTAGATAAAATCATCCTGCTGTTCGGCACCAAAGGAGCCTTGGTAGTACAGTGGTCTAAAGCACCCTGTTATTAAGACCAGCTGCCTGCAATTACTGCAGGTTCGAATCTCGCCAGGCTCAAGGTTGACTCAGCCTTCCATCCTTTCTAAGGTAGGTAAATTGAGGACCCAGTTTGTGGGGGCAATAAGCTGACTTTGTATAAATATACAAAAAGGATGAAGGCTATTGCTTAGCGCATTGTAAGCCGCCCTGAGTCTCCGGAGAAGGGCTGCATATAAATCAAATTAAAAAAAAAAATTGGTGAGCCAATTATTTAATTGTATTTTAATGATTAAAATTGTATTTTAACGGTTTTTTAACATTTGTATTATATGTATTTTATTTGGCTGTTCACTGCCCTGAGTCCTTCGGGAGTAGGGCGGTATACAAATTTAATAAATAAATAAACAATAACATATTTTTCTGATTTCTTTCTCTCTTCCCAGGCCATTCAAGAAGTCCATAATGCAGTAGCTCAAGAGGGCCAGTGTCGGGTAAATACTGCTTTCATTTATAGTTTTCAACAATAGAATGGGCCAAGAACTGGTGTTTCAACCCTGAGAGGTTGTTGTTAACAGAATTTTGCAAAATCTGAAATGTGTTTCTCCACTTTCTTTTATCTCCGCGAGAATTGGGGGAGTTTCATGTCTGAAATGCTTGTTTTGGTTATGGTTCTGTACCTCGCTCAGTTTCTTTCATCTGGCCAATGTTGTAAGAGCAGCTCTTTCTTACGTTCCTCATTCCTGTTAGGAAGGATGTGAAAATGCTAGGGAAGCGTTAATGTTTTAAAAATATTCCAAAAAAATAAAAAGGAGATAAATGTGCCACCATTACATCTATGGGGATTCTCAGTCATCCAAGTCACAGTTGTCCCAAAGATGATTTTTCAAGAGGCAACTGGACTTTATGGTTTTTTCTTTTGAAGACGTTTCGCTTCTCATTCCAAGAAGCTTCTTCAGCTCTGACTTGGATGGTGGGGAATGGAAGGATTTATACTCCTTGCAGGCAGCTGGTCATTTGCATCCTTTTAGAGCAGGGGTGAAATCTAAAAATTTTTCCCTACCGGTTCTGTGGGCGTGGCTTGGTGGGGGGGAGTGTCCTGTGACTGAGTGGGCGTGGCCAACTCGATGTCACTCACAGCTACGCCCACTCAGTCACAAGACCCCCCCTCCCACCAAGCCACGCCCACAGAACCCGGTAGAAAAACTTTTTAAATTTCTATTCTGCCACCCACTTGCCACCCGCTCCTTTCGCTTTGGATCGGGGGCCAGGGATGCGCCATTCCCTGGGGCCCTGGAGCCGCCGCCTGCCTCAACCAGCTCGGGGAATGCACCATTCCCCGATACCAGCCTTGCCCCGGAGCCGCTGCCCGCTCTTCTCATCGCCAAGCGGTGTGTCCTTACCTTTCTCCCGCGGCTCCTTCAGGGAAGGCGATCCGGTCTGATCCGGTAACATTTCACCCATGTTTTAGAGAATTATGGAAGCCTGGATAAAGTGGCCTCAACGATTCTCTAAAAAGAATGCAAATGACCAGCTGTCTGCAAGGAGCATAAATCCTTCCATTCCCCACCATCCAGTCAGAGCTGAAGAAGCTTCCTGGGGTGAGAAGGGAAACGTCTTCAAAACAAAACCAGAAAGTCCAGTGGCCTCTTGGAAAAGTACCCTTGGGTGCCACCATTATATGTCCCTTCCCTGTTCTTGCTAGATTTCTAAGTTCTTGAATTCTTATCTTTTCTTAGGTTGAAGACGATAAGGTGAACTTCCATTTCATTCTATTTGCCAGCGTGGGTGGACACCTCTATGAACTGGGTAAGTTGTGTGTTTGTGTGTTGACTTTAAAAAGGCCAGTTTTCTAGCTCCAATTATCGCTTTCAGTGCAGAACCGTTCTGCAGTAGCATTTGAGGCAAGCACAATTTTTAAGCACCTATAAATGCCTTGACTTAAGGATCCGTAAGAGGGATGCGGTGGCTCAATGGCTAAGACGCTGAGCTTGTCGATCGAAAGGTCGGCAGTTCAGCGGTTCGAATCCCTCGTGCCGCGTAACAGGGTGAGCTCCCGTGACTTGTCCCAGCTTCTGCCAACCTAGCAGTTTGAAAGCAGGTTAAAAAATGCAAGTAGTAAAATAGGCACCACCTTTGGTGGGAAGGTAACAGCGTTCCGTGCGCCTTTGGCGTTGAGTCATGTCGGCCACATGATCACCAAGATGTCTTTGGACAGCGCTGGCTCTTCGGCTTTGAAACGGATCTCCTTTGGAGATATTACAAGCATTTACTGATTTAATATTTGAATAAATAGAATAGAATTGCATTGCATTGAATTCTTTATTGGCCAAGTGTGATTGGACATACAAGGAATTTATCTTTGGTGCATAAACTCTCAGTGTACATAAAGAAAAGAAATAAAATATATTCATCAAGAATCATAAAGAGACAACACTTAGCGGTAGTCATAGGATACTAAATAAGCAATCAAATCATACTAGGAAACAATAAAAACAATATAAGTTGTAAACATACAAGCAACATGGATATAGCCATGAGTGGGAAGAAATAGGTACTAGTAAGGATGAGAAGAACTACTCTGTTTGTCCAAAAATAAGACCTCCCCTGATAATAAGACCAATCCGGCTTTTGAGCGCATGCGCTCAAATAAGCCTCGCCCCGAAAATAAGCCCTCCCCAAAAATATTTAAACACAGAGCTGGAAATCCGGTAAGACGGCAAGAGGAGCCCCATCTTGCTCCATGCACCCCAAAATAGTAAGACCTCCCCGAAAATAAGCCCAAGCGCTTATTTCAGGGTTCAAAAAAATATAAGACAGGGTCTTATTTTCGGTAAAACATGGTAGTTAATTTGACAGTGTTGAGGGAATTATTTGTTTAGCAGAGTGATGGCATTTGGGAAAAAACTGTCCTTATGTCTAGTTGTTCTGGTGTGCAGGGCTCTATAGCGTCGTTTTGAAGGTAGGAGTTGAAACAATTTATGTCCAGGATGTGTAAATAAAGTTGGGAGCTGCTACAGGTAGAGATGAAGGACATTCTCTAGGAGTAAGCCTTCCAGAAAATGGACCAAGCTAATTCCTCTTACACCAGTATTTTCACGCTACTGAAGTTACACGTTCTCCAACCTTGCTTGCAGATGGAAGAATGCCATTCCCTATAAAGCATGGAGCTAGTTCAGATGCCACCATGCTCAAGGTAAGAGTTTTTTTTGCTTGTGCTCACCATTTCACTGGCCCTTACAAAATTCCTACAACACGCAACATCCCTGAGTTTGTAGAGATTCTCAGTCATCCAGGTCATCGTTTTCCCAAAGGGGCTTTTTCAGGAGGCAACTGGATTTTCTGGGGGGTTTTTTCTTTGAAGACTTCTCATCCAAGAAGCTTCTTCAGCTCTGCCTGGTTGGTGGAGAATGGAAGGGTTGATATTCCTTGCAGACAGCTGGTCATTTGCATCCTTTTAGAGAGTCATTGAGGCCACTTGGAGGTTTATCTGTGTCCTCAGGGTCACCTGAATGATGCAACTGGTTCCTGTAGTCTGCAATTTTGTCCTCTGGAGATCCATTTCCTACTCCCACATCATTCCAAGGGTCTTCATCCCAAATTATATAGCTAAAAGTCGGTAGAGATTCTCAGTCATCCAGGTCCCGGTTGTCCCAAAGGTGCATTTTTTTCAAGAGGCAATTGGACTTTCTGGGTTTTTTTTTTCTTTTTCTTTTGAAGACGTTTCGCTTCTCCTCCGAAGAAGCTTCTTCAGCTCTTCCATTCCCTACCATCCCGTCAGAGCTTCAGAAGCTTCTCGGAGGAGAAGCGAAACCAGGGGTGAAATCTAGCAGGTTCTGGAGAACCGGTAGCGGAAATGTTGAGTAGTTCAGAGAACCGGTAGCGGAAATGTTGAGTAGTTCAGAGAACCAGCAAATGCCACCTCTGGCTGGCTCCAGAGTGGGGTAGGGACGGGGATTTTGCAATATCCTTTCCCCCCCGGAGTGGGGAGAGAATGGGGATTTTGCAGTATCCTTCCCTTGCCACGCCCACCAAGCCACGCCACGCCCACAGAACCAGTAGTAAAAAAAATTTGAATTTCATCACTGAGCGAAAAGTCTTCAAAAGAAAAAGTAAAAACAAAGGAAGTCCAGTTGCCTCCCGAAAAAGCACCTTTGGGACATTACATCTGTCAAGGTTTCGATATCGTCTTCAAATAAAATAAATTGCATTTCCAAACAGATAATCTTTGATGAAATATTTCATTTATTAAGCACGACAATCTGTCCCCGATTCTGTCGAAGCCAACTCTGACTTCCTGACCCCAAATCCTCCCTTTCCATTCCCCAAATCTCTGCGTCTCATTGGCCTTCTTCCAAATCACCCTCCCCATATCTACTACCTAAGCTCCCAGGAATGTCCCCCCTCCCATCTCATCTCCTAGGGGAATATTATCTTCAGGGAAAATAAGTAGGTAAGAAGTCAAGCGTCCTCTTGCCAGCTGCCCCCTCTTCTCCTTCTTATGTCAGCACTAGAGTAAATGCAGGTTGAAGTGCTAACAACATCCATGATTCCCTTTCCGGCTTTTTGGGCTGGCGGGAAGGGGAGAGGGGTCAGTTCCACTCAGAGCACCTCACCCAGCTCCCATTTGCACATCGAATGAAGAGGCATCTCTTTCCCACTAGGTTTCATTGTACAAGCTACAGCTTATCTCTTTTTTTCTTTTTCTTTTTTTTTAGGCATCGGCTGACATCTGCCGGCAATTCACCGAACGTGAGCAAGGAGAAGTCCGCTTTTCTGCTGTGGCCCTGTGCAAGGCTGCTTAAAATTTGGCAACCGAAATAACATCCTCAGCCTCTCACCGGATGTAATCCCATCCTTTAAGGCTTTAGCACTTATGTTTAAAACATTGAAAAGAAAAGAAAAACAAAAGTCAAAAGCCAAGGCGACTATTCTTGGTTTTGAATTTAAGGTGTAACGCGATCCTGTTTCCTTTTCCCCCTTCCTGACTTGTCCTAAAGCCGAAATTCACGCAAAAGTGTCTAAGACGTTAAAAACCGTCGGTGTTTTGTAAATGCTTCCTAGGCTTTTGTGATTCCCGAGTTTCTTTTGAGCGGTGGTGACTTCTTGTCCGTCACAAGAATAAATTCCTTCTTGCTAGTCCGGAAAACTCTTCTTGGTTATTGTCTGCTAAAACTCCGATGATGTAAGCCGCGTTTATTATAATCCAACTTTTCCCCCCAGTTTGCATTTCATGGAGCACCGGTGGTCTGCATGGATTTATCGGTTCGGTGAACCAATTCAAATTGCTGCTACCAATTCGCCCGAACCAGCTGAATACCACCTCTGGTGTGGATATGGCGAATTATCCACAGGGTGGGGTGGGGACAGTGGTGAAATCCAATATTTTTTACTACCGGTTCTGTGAGCGTGGCTTGGTGGGTATGGCAGGGGAAGGATACTGCAAAGTCTCCATTCCCACCCCACTCCAGGGAAAGGATACTGCAAAATCCCCATTTTCTTACCACTCCTGGGGGAAGGATATAGCAAAATCTCCATTCCCACCCCACTCTGGGGCCAGCCAGAGGTGGTATTTGCTGGTTCTCCAAACTACTCAAAATTTCCACTACCGGTTCTCTAGAACCTGTCAGGACTTACTGGATTTCACCCCTGGGTGGGGTGGGTATCAAAATCCAAAGATCTCCCCGGCTTCATGAAGCTTTTATGTTCTCTCAAATCTTGAAAAGATTCCTTACTTAGATAGATGTATGATTTGGTTATGCAAGATACTATTCAAGTAGGGCAGTGGTATTGAACCTTTGCCCAACTGGACGAAGGACGGGAACTGAACTGTGCATGTGGCGGGTCAGCACACATACGCACAGTTCAACTTGCACGAATGGTGGGCCAGCGTGCAAGCACACGAATGCCCCCTGACCCGCTACTTGTGCAAATTTGAACTGCGTGCACGCGCTTCCGGCCAACCACTCGTATGGCCCAATTCTGAATAGTCACAGCATGGGGGTTGGGGTTGGGGAGACCGAGATATAGAGTATTACGGAGGCTCTCAATATCGTGTAATCTGTACTGTGTTTCCCTGAAAATAAGACCCTGTCTTATATTTTTTTGAACCCTGAAATAAGCGCGTGGCCTTATGGCCATGCACTCAAAAGCCTGATTGGGCTTATTATCGGGGGATGTCTTATTTTGGGAGAAACAGGGTATCTGTCTGTCTATATCTATCTATCTCTATCTATCTATATCTCTTCATCTAATCTATCTCTTTATCCATCTTACTATTTATCTATATCTACTATGTTTCCCTGAAAATAAGACCCTGTCTTATATTTTTTTGAACCCTGAAGAAATAATAATAATAATAATAGTAATAGTAATAGTAATAATAGTAATAATGGCCATGGGCTCAAAAGCCTGATTGGACTTATTATCGGGATGTCTTATTTTGGGGGGAACGGTATCTGTCTATGTCTGTCTATATTTATCTCTGTCTGTCTCTCTGTCTAATCTATATCTATCTATCTATCTATCCATCTTACTATTTATCTAGCATCTTATCTACCGTGTTTTCCCGAAAATAAGACCCTGTCTTATATTTTTTTGAACCCTGAAATAAGCGCTTGGCCTTATTGCCATGCGCTCAAAAGCCCAATTGGGCTTATTATCAGGGGAGGTCTTATTTTGGGGGAAACAGGGTAGTGTCTGATCAATATCTCGACCAACGTGGTTCACACAGGCAGATCAATTGGGTATGTCCAGTTTCATGAAAAGAAGGACTAGGGGAGACATGATAGCAGTGTTCCAATATCTCGGGGGCTGCCACAAAGAAGAGGGGGGTCAACCTCTTCTCCAAAGCATCTGAAGGCAGGACAAGAAGCAATGGGTGGAAACTAATCAAGGAGAGAAGCAACTTAGAACTAAGGAGAAATTTCCTGACGGTTAGAACAATTAATCAGTGGAACAACTTGCCTCCAGAAGTTGTGAATGCTCCAACACTGGAAGTTCTTAAGAAGATTGGACAAGCATTTGTCTGAAATGATATAGTGTCACCTGCCTGAGGAGGGGGTTGGATTAGAAAATGTCCAAGGTCCCATCCAACTCTGCTATTCTCTTACGGTGTATTGGACTGCGGACAGAAAATTCCTAAAAACTCAAGAGCTGGAGTTTTACTCGGGCGCTGCAAATTTGTGCAGAATTTGTAGTTCTTGGTAGGGCTGAGATTTGTGAGTTTATTGTGTTGCAGCTAGCGGAGGAATGCCAAGAATCCCTAATTGTGTTGTCTCTTTGAAACGGCAAAGAGGCCAAACACACAAATCTCATTTCGGTTTTGCTTCTTTGTTTTTCATTAGATTCGTGAGTTTGAAAACAGGTATGGTGGGGTGCAATCAACCTAATTGCACCACACAATGAAATACACAGTCTTTTGACATGAAGTCACCAGTAACATATTTAAGCAATGTTCACAAGCCTTTGGATCAAATCGCGATTTTGGTGTGTGACTAGATGGAGAGAGCTTTTGTAGCTTCTTTATTTATTTATTATATTTATTTAATTTGTCAACAAGTACAAGGAAACAAGTATCAGTATAGACCAGGGATCTGCAACCTTAAATACTCAAAGAGCCATTTGGACCCGTTTCCCACAGAAAAGAAAACACCGGGAGCCACAAAATCTGGGTGGGCGTGGCTAACTTGATGTCACTCACTTCCACCAGTCACATGACCCCCCCCTAGCCACGCCTTTTAGG
This sequence comes from Pantherophis vulpinus, assembly GCA_037215915.1. Classification (NCBI taxonomy): domain Eukaryota; kingdom Metazoa; phylum Chordata; class Lepidosauria; order Squamata; family Colubridae; genus Pantherophis; species Pantherophis vulpinus. The sequence continues at coordinate 83,218,523 of JAXLNS010000008.1, forward strand.
GTGTGGTGTTAGTGCATTTATAGGAAATTTATTCTTTTTTTTATTTATTATTTTATTATTTTTATTAATTTGATTTATATGCCGCCCTTCTCCGGAGACTCAGGGCGGCTTACAGTGCGTTAAGCAATAAGCAATAGCTTATTTATTTATTGTATTTCTTTGAAATACAAGGGTTCTATTTCTGTTCTGGATTAGACACTTCCAGAAACAACCTCTCCAGAATTCATCCATTGACCCATCCCAAGGATGAAGCTAATACATGACTTGCAACAGTTCCATTTAGTGACCGTTTGAAGTTACAACGGCACTGGAAAAAAGCGATTTGTGACCGCTTTTCACGTCACGGCCTCCCCAGAGTCATGTGATCAAAATTCAGGCGCTTGGCAGCTGACTCATTTATGACGGTTGCAGTGTCCCAGGCTCATATGATCACTTTTGCGACCTTCAATGCGACAAACAATGAGGAAGCCAGATTTCACTTTACAACTGTGCCAGTAATTAAATGAGTTATTCTTGAGCGTATTTATTTTGCACCTAGCTAGATGACAGGTACATAGCCAGTTTTGATTATCTTCAAAAGCTAAACCTGATCAAGAGTTGGTTAGTGCTTGGATGGAAGACAAAATCCTGGGTGTCAAAAAACATTCTGGAAAAAGGTTACAACAAACCATTTCTGTTTTGCTGCCAGAAAAAAACCAACATGGACTTCTCTCAGGTCACCAGGAGTTGAGTTGGACTTGACACTTATATCAATTCGTTGCTTGGCAGTGTCATAAATATGGAAGGAGATCACCCTATCAAAGATGGCTTCTCCAAAATGCTTGTTGTTTTTGTTAGTTGTGAAGTCGTGTCCGACCCATCGCGACTCCATGGACAACATTCCTCCAGGCCTTCCTGTCCTCTACCATCCTCTGGAGTCCATTGAAGCTCACGCTGACTGCTTCAGTGACTCCATCCAGCCACCTCCTTCTCTGCCGTCCCCTTCTTCTTTTGCCCTCCATCGTTCCCAGCATTCGGCTCTTCTCCAGGGAGTCCTTCCTTCTCATTAGGTGGCCAAAGTATTTGACTTTCCTCTTCAGGATCTGGCCTTCTAAAGAGCAGTCAGGGTTGATCTCCTCTGGGACTGACCGGTTGGATGGCCTTGCAGTCCAAGGGACTCGCAGGAGTCTTCTCCAGCACCAGAGGTCAAAGGCCTCCATTCTTTGGCCTTCTCAGCCTTCCTTGTGGTCCAACTTTCACAGCCAGACATTGCAACTGGGAACACCATAGCCTTGACTATACACTCTTTTGTGGGCAGGGTGAAGTCCCAAAATGCTAGAAAGGACTTTTTTTTAAAAAAAAAAAAAAAAAGAAAGAAATCCAGTTCTACCAGGTTAATAATATCCATCCCTGTATGTTATACTGATATCAAATGCTGATACTCCAGTATTTGAGAAGCTGCCACAAAGAGGAGGGGCGGTCAGCTTATTCTCCAAAGCACCTGAGGGCAGGACAAGAAGCAATGGATGGAAACTAATCAAGGAGAGAAGCAACCTGGAATGAAGGAGAAACTTCCTAACAGTGAGGACAATTAACCAGTGGAACTGCTTGCCACCAGAAGTTGTGGGTGCTTCATCACAGGAGGCTTTTAAGAAGAGACTGGACAGTCACTTGTCTGAAATGATACAGGGTCTCCTGCTTGAGTAGGCTGGACTGGAAGACCTCCAAGGTCCCTTCCAGCACTACCCTGATTATTTGCAAAATCGGTAATCGAGCGTTATCTAGTAAGTTACATAAAAGTGTAAATTAATATGAGGAGTTGTTCAACCATTGTACATCAACGTAATGATTCCTTGGTCTTTTATCAGCTGGATAAAATAACCAGGAGCCTGGATAGCTCTGCAGACAAGGCACTGCAATTTAACACCAGCTGTCTGCAATTATTGTAAGTTCGAATCTCACCAGGCTCAAGGTCGACTCAGCCTTCCATCCTTTCTAAGGTAGGTAAATTGAGGACCCAGTTTGTGGGGGCAATAAGCTGACTTTGTATAAAATATACAAAAGTATGAAGGCTATTGCTTAACGCATTGTAAGCCGCCCTGAGTCTCCGGAGAAGGGTGGCATATAAATCAAATAAAAATAAAAATTAATTAATTAATTAATCGGTCACCTCAAAGCAGACTTTAGTTATTTTACTTAGCTACTGATGCTCTGTTCTCTTATGTCCTAGAGAAATTTCCGAGAAGCCGTGTTTAAAATGAATCCCAACAAGAATATTTACTTACATCACCTATCCCTAGATTTGCCGTTGACGTAAGACGAGACCCCTTGTTCAATTTTTCACAAGGCTGAAATTTGGAGGTTGAAAACGCCATTTGCTTAGGGGTTGTTTTTTTTAATACGTTGTTTTACTCACTAGATGGCAGACGTGAAGTATTTTTCGGAATCTTCTCAATGTGAGCAAAAATCACTAGACAAAATAACAAGATATAGGAGAACCTAATACTTTTATAGGAAAAAAGGGATGCGGTAGCTCAGTGGCTAAGACGCTGAGCTTGTCGATCGAAAGGTCGGCAGTTCAGCGGTTCGAATCCCTAGTGCCGCGTAACGGGGTGAGCTCCCGTGACTTGTCCCAGCTTCTGCCAACCTAGCAGTTCGAAAGCAGGTAAAAAATGCAAGTAGAAAAATAGGGACCACCTTTTGTGGGAAGGGAACAGCGTTCCGTGGGCCTTTGGCATTGAGTCATGCCGGCCACATGACCACGGAGACGTCTTCGGACAGCGCTGGCTCTTCGGCTTTGAAACGGAGATGAGCACCGCCCCCTAGAGTCAGGAACGACTAGCACATATGTGCGAGGGGAACCTTTACCTTTAGAATAGAATAGAATAGAATTAGAATAGAATGGAATGGAATGGAATGGAATGGAATGGAATGGAATGGAATGGAATGGAATAGAATGGAATAGAATAGAATTTTTTATTGGCCAAGTGTGATTGGACACACATGGAATTTGTCTTGGTTTGTATACGCTCTCATACCTTTAATACCATGGGACGCGTATGATGGAAATATATAATGAATTGTGTGAGGTTTGAGGAATTCGAGAAATGATATTTAAGTTATAGGTTCCAATTTAAAATATGTTGGTTCGTGAAAATGGAATGAGTGTTATATATATATTAATATATATTAATTGTGGGCCAAAGTATTTAATCTAGTTTTAAATTGTTTTTAACTTTTATATTTATGTATTTGATCTTGGCTGTTCACCGTCCTGAGTCCTTCGGGAGAAGGGCGGTATATAAATATAATTAATAAATAAATAAAATTAATTAATTAATATCTAGGTCACAATAATGCACATTTATCCAATTGTGCATTATTTATTAATTGGGGGAAATCTGCTTTTCCTCTTGTATAAACTCTCAAATTGCAGCTAGTCACTATATGATCATATGTGTGTGTGTGTGTATGTCTAACATATATATGTGTGTGTGAACCAGTGTTGAAATTCAAATTTTTTTACTACTAGTTCTGTGGCTTTTTGGGCGTGGCAGGGGAAGGATACTGCAAAATCTTCAATCCCACCCCACTCGGGGGCCAGCCAGAGGTGGTATTTGCCAGTTCTCGGAACTGCTCAAAATTTCCACTACCGGTTCTCCAGAACCTGTCAGAACCTGCTGGATTTCACCCCTGGTGTGAACAGATATGTACATGTGTGTATAGTAATATATATACACACAAACACAGATAGATAAGAGATAAAATAGATGAGATAGATAGATAGATAGATAGATAGATAGATAGATAGATAGATAGATAGATAGATAGATAGATAGATAGATAGATAGATAGATAGTTGTTTTCTGAGGTTTTCGCGGGTGTTTGTATGTAGGTCTTTGGTTATTTGGGTTTTCTCCCACGTAAAATTGGAGGTGTCTTGGCGATGTTTCGACGAAGTCTCATTCGTCATCTTCAGGCTGGTGTTTTCGGCTTCGTGCTTCTAGGAGCAATGTGATAGATAGATAGATAGATAGATAGATAGATAGATAGATAGATAGATAGATAGATAGATAGATAGATAGATAGATAGATAGATGAAAGATAGATACTGTAGATAGATAGATAGATGATAGAGGAATAGAGAGAAAGATAGAAATAAGATGGATGGATGGATGGATATCTATCATCTGATAGATAGATAGACAGACAGACAGATAGATAGACAGACAGACAGACAGATATCAGAGAGAGAGAGACAGACAGACAGACACATCATAGATAGATAGTAAAACAAACAGACAGACAGACGTACGGATGATATAAATGGATGGATAGATAGGTAGGTAGATAGATAAAGATAGATAGATAGATAGATAGATAGATAGATAGATAGATAGATGATAGATAGATAGATAGAGCAATAGAGCGATAGATGGATAGACAGACAGACAGATAGGGATCAGAGACAGACAGACAGACAAACAGATAGGACACATCATAGATAGACAGACAGACAGACATGGTTGATATAAATGGAGAGAGAGAGAGAGGGAGAGATGTAGATCTGTATGTGTATAAAATATTCCATTATGCAAAGCTATAGGCTTTAAAAAAACAAGTCATGGTATCTTAGGGTATTGCTGGCCTGTTTCCATAGCAACAGAAAGCCCAGCTAATAGATAATGCTCGTCTGAAAGAGGCACAGAGTTTTCCCCGATGAAAATCCTAAAGCCCAAAATCTGTTTGTCTCAAAATTCAGGGGCTTTGGGGTCTGCATTAGAGGTGAGTTTCAGGAGGTTCTGACCAGTTCTGGAGAACCGGTAGCGGAAATTTTGAGTAGTTTGGAGAACCGGCAAATACGACCTCTGGCTGGTTCCAAAGTGGGGTGGGAATGGAGATTTTGCAATATCCTTCCTCCAGGAGTGGGGAGGAAATGGGGATTTTGCAGCGTCCTTCCCCTGGAGTGGGGTGGGAATGGAGATTTTGCAGTATCCTTCGCCTGCCACACCCACCAAGCCATGCCACGCCCACCAAGCTACGCCCACAGAACCGGTAGTAAAAAAAAAATAGATTTCATCACTGCTGAAGCCCCCTCGGTAAACCAGATGTCCTCTCCTGTGGTTAGCGAAGCTAAAAGGGGATTGCGGTTTCGGATAGTCCCAAACTAACAGCAAAAAATTCACATGATGTGTTTCGTTCAAGCATGGAGGCAAAAACCAGGTCAGACTTGGATAAAGTGCAGAGAAGAGCATCCAGGATGATGAGGGGACTGGAGGCTAAAACATATGAAGAACGGTTGCAGGAACTGGGCATGGCTAGTCTAGTGATTAGAAGGACCAGGGGAGACAGGAGAGCATCTTCCAATATTTGAGGGGCTGCCACAGAGAGGAGGGAGGGGGTCAAGCTATTCTCCAAAGCACCTGAAGGCCAGAAGAAGGAACAATGGATGGAAACAGAACAAGGAGAGATTCAACCTAGAAATAAGGAGAAATTTCTGACAGTGAGAACAATCAACCCATGGAACAGAAGTTGCCTTCGGAAGTTGTGAGAGCTTCATCACTGGAAGCTTTCAAGAAGAGACTGGACTGCCATTTGTGAGAAATGGTGTAAGGTCTCCTGCTTGGGTGGGGGGTTGGACTGGATGACCTCCAAGGTCCCTTCCACCTCTGTTAATCTGTAATCCTAAACACTGGATCAAATGACCTACAAGGTCCCTTCCATCATGATTGAACTGAAAAGTGTGTTGGAAGGGATGATGAGGGGCCTGGAGGCTAAAACATACGATGAACGGTTGCAGGACCTGGGCATGGTTAGCCTAGTGAAGAGAAGGACCAGGGGAGACAGGAGAGCATCTTCCAATATTTGAGGGGCTGCCACAAAGAAGAAGAATGGGTCAAGCTATTTTCCAGGCCAGACAAGGAAGAATGGATGGAAACTGACCAAGGAGAGGTTCAACCTGGAAATAAGGAGACATTTTCCGACAGTGAGAACAATCAACCCATGGAACAGAAGTTGCCTTCGGAAGTTGTGGGAGCTTCATCCCTGGAGACTTTCAAGAAGAGATTAGACTGCTGTCGGTCATAAATGGTTTGGGGTCCCCTGCTTAGGGGGTTGGACTAGATGACCTCCAAGGTCCCTTCGAACTCTGTTATTCTATTACTATGCTTTTATTCAGACGTTGTGGGAGCTTTATCACCGGAAGCTTTCAAGAAGAGACTAGACTGCCCTTTGTCAGAAGGGGCTGGTAAAAGACGTTTGCTGGGGGGTTTTTTTGGAGAATATCTTCCTTTTCTAAGTTGCAAAGAACTTTTGTGATCCTTGTTGAATGAATGAATGAATTTATTGATCGATTAGCCCTTGGGCCATATCAAAGTGCAGAGTTCCGGAAACAAATCATTACAAAAAGTTTGGTAAAACAATTTAAATGAAATTGGAATAACGCACGATTAAAAATGCAAGAGCCTTGGTAGTACAGGGGTTTAAGGCACCCTGTTATTAAGCTGGTTATTAAGACCAGCTGCCTGCAATTACTGCAGGGTTCGAATCTCGCCAAGGCTCAAGGTTGACTCAGCCTTCCATCCTTTCTAAGGTAGGTGAAATGAGGACCCAGTTTGTGGGGGCAATAAGCTGACTTTGTATAAATATACAAAAGGATGAAGGCTATTGCTGAGCACATTGTAAGCCACCCTGAGAAGGGCGGCATATAAATCAAATTAAAAAAAAAAAAATTAGAATAAAATATGATCGAAAATGAAATTGGAATAAAATACAATCATTTGAGATACAATTTAAATATGATTAAAATTATATTGTCACCCCTGCATCTACCCAATCGGTCTTAAAACTACTATTAAAATTACATTATTAGATCAAATGGCCTTTCCTACAATCTACCACATTCTGCTGCACCAACCTTGTCCTTTTTTTCCATCCACTTTACCGCAAATTTGGCAATCCATTTCACCAGCTGCAAAGTTAGAACCTAGCAGGCAATGTTGCACGAAGTGCTCTTTAGACTTAGGGGTGCTGGTATAAAAGATCCTGCTCAGTTGAATGTCCCCCTCAAATCTGAGTATAGGGGGCAATCGTGATCCTTGTTTAAGCAGCTTTTGGATTGGGATACGGTTCCTGGAGGGGTTAGGATAGAGATCTCTTAACCGTGCATTTAGGCGTTCAGGCCTAACTTTTGGCCTTTTGTTCCTTTAAGGATTTGCTTTCTTTTTCCCCTCCCAGGGAATTTTTCCTGGCTTTTATGCCCCTTTGCTTAAGGGCCTTCCTTCACCTGCTTTTCACTTTCCTGGATTTGGCCTAGCCTCACTGCATGCAGGGAAAAAGTGGGAAGTCCCCAGCGACCAATTGCAGCTCCGATCCCTTCCTGCCGTGGCCAGATCCCTCGAACAGATTCGAGGCTGCGTTGTCACTCAATTGGCCAAGCCTCGGCTTTTCCACCTATTGCATTTTTCGAGATCTCAAGAAGGGGAAAAAAAAAAAAAAAAAGAATGGGCTGTTTCAAGAGCAAGCAGGAAGATCCAGAAGGTCTGATATTCTCGTTTCTAGATCAAGGGCGGTCTAGAATGATCTTGGTTCTAGATCAAGAATGGCACCCAGGAAAGGGTGCAGGTTAGAGGCAGGGCAGTAGCTTGGTCTCTTGCCCAGCCGGGAGCAAAAGAGGGGCATAAAAACCGAATGTTAGGATGGGGACACTTCAGCTGCAGGGAAATGGTTCTGTTTTTGGACGGATCCTTTGGGTCAACCTGGTGGGAAATGGTACCCACCCAGTTCTGCCCTGTTACTTCCCTTTTTGGGAGGACAGACATTGATCTGTCTCACGACACCTTAAAGAGACACCTGCTCCATGCTGAACATGTACAGTAGTGGCTAAAATTGTGGAAACCTTTTGGGAAAAGTGTATTTTGCAGGTTTGATGGTTAATTCCACCACTTTTTGTTTGGAGTTTCAAGATAATCCTATTCCACTGCTGGAATGGCCTGGGAATAGCCCAGACCTTCTTAACCCAACTGAAAATCTATGGAGCTGACTTGTGACCCAGCAGTAAAACCCAGTTAATAGAAGCAGGTTAGTTACACGAGAGAGAGAGAGAGAGAGAGAGAGAGAGAGAGATGAGCTACAGTCTATGCTGGACAGATTTGAAAAGCATATGATAGACATTCAGTCTAATGTCAAACTATTAACGGTAGAAAAAGACAAATTACGTGTCCTTTATGAACAGGTAAATAAATATAACCTCGATGCAATCCTTCCATCTTGGTTTCACATGAGAACAGCTGCAGAACTCAAAGACTTGGTTCCCTCCATGGGAAGGGAGCCTGGATAGCTCTGCAGACTAAAAGCACTGTAATTTAACACCAGCTGTCTGCAATTAAAGTAAGTTCGAATCTCGCCAGGCTCAAGGTTGACTCAGCCTTCCATCCTTTCTAAGGTAGGTAAATTGAGGACCCCGTTTGTGGGGGCAATAAGCTGACTTTGTAAAAATATACAAAAGTATGAAGGCTATTGCTTAATGCATTGTAAGCCGCCCTGAGTCTCCAGAGAAGGGCGGCATATAAATCAAATTTATATATAAATTTATATATATATATATTTATATATATATATATATATATATGGGCAGATGGGATTCTGCCGAAACGTCGCTTCTACCCTTTTAGGGATATATCCACAATTACACGGGAAGAAACCCGAAATATTAACTATACACACATACATACCCGTGAAAACTTACATAAACATATGTATATATGTATATATATGTGTATGTATATATATATATAAGACAGGCCGTAATTCCTGCTAAAGGTTACCCAACGAAGTCTTAACTAACGTGGTGATAGTTTCTGTATATCTCCTTTTTTTTCTAAGGTGATCATTTTTGTATACCTCGTTTTTTTCTGCGTGTTTCGCTTTTCTCCTTTAACCTGTAACTGCTATTCGAATAGCAAATCCTTCCTAGAAGTTTATTGCATGACATTCTTGATGAAATGAACTGGCCATGGATATGTATAATTTTATGGTACTGCTCCAAAAAAAAAGGGGTGTTATTAGCTAGTTTTAGAAAATACTCCTCCCTCGTCCCCAAAAGGTTTCCACAATTTTGGCCACTGCTGTAGACATTGGCTTTGAGAAGGATGAGTTGGAAAAATGAACCCACGAATATCGTTTTTCCGCCTCCAACGAAATAAACGCTGAATTGCTTTCGCTCTTTAAAACAACGTGGAAAACTTTGGAAAGGGAGCAAAAGAAAGGACCTTCCCTTCTGCTTTTTTTTTTTTCCCTTCCAACCTTTATAATTCCCCCTTCTTTTGGCAGATCAGAGAGCTGAAGAGAAGAGCTACCGACATCGCGGCGAAGAGGCCCCTTCGACCTCCTATCATAGGAAGACATCAGCCACCAAAACTTCCCGGGACAGGTTGAAAGGAAAAGGTAAGAGAACCAGCTGCACCAGAGGTGGGTTTCAGCAGGTTCTGACCCAGTTCTGGTGAACCGGTAGGGGAAATTTTGAGTAGTTCGGAGAACCGGTAGTAAAAATTCTGACTGGCTCCCAGCTCCATCTATTCTCTGCTTCCCGAGTCGTAGCTGGGAGAAGGATACTGCAAAATCCCCAATCCCTCCCCACTCCTGGGGGAAGGATACTGCAAAATCCCCATTCCGTCCCCACTTCTGGGAGAAGAATACTGCAAAATCCCCATTCCCTCCCCACTCCTGGGGGAAGGATACTGCAAAATCCCCATTCCCACCTCACTCTGGAGCCAGCCAGAGGTGGTATTTGCTGGTTCTCCGAACTGCTCAAAATTTCCGCTACCGGTTCTCCAGAACCTGTCAGAACCTGCTGGATATCACCCCTGGATGGGTTGCTCCAAGAGCAAACAGGAAGAACCAGAAGGTCTAATATTCTTGTTCCTAACTCAAGAATGGTGCCCAGGAAGGGTGCAGGTTAGAGGTAGGGCAGTAGCCAAGAGCAAAAGGGGCACATAAAATCCAGATAAAGCTGAATGGAGGATCCTTTCAGGGAAATTAGATTAGATTAGATTAGAATTCTTTATTGGCCAAGTGAGATTGGACACACAAGGAATTTGTCTTTGGTGCATACGCTCTCAGCGTACATAAAAAGAAAAGATACATTCGTCAAGAATCCTAAGGTACCACACTTAATGATAGTCCTAGGGTACAAATAAGCAATCGAATCATACTAGGAAACAATCAGTATAAATTGTTATATATAAATGCTTCTGTTTCTGAAGGGTGAACATGGTAGGAAAAGGTACCCACCAATTCTGCCCCGTTACTTCCCTGTTTATGAGGGCAGGCATTGGTCTGTCTTAAAATGGGACAAAACTTCAGATATGAGGGCCCTGTCCCAATGCTGGCACTTTGAGGAAACTGGCACCCGGGGGGTACTTCAGAGGTTTGGGAAGCATTCTGGCTTCCTGCAGTTTGCAAATCGGTGGTACCAGCCCTGTAGTCACAGTTGCCCTGACCTCTGGCAGACAGGGGGGTAAAGCGGTCCTATGACCTCAAGCAACCCCCAGCAACACGGGTGCGCTTGGACGCCCGTATTATTCCTAGGGCCTCACCAGGAATCCCATCTTTCCCCCTTTATTAGTATTTGTTTACACATGCGTGCACGCCCATAATTTCTCCCTCCCTTGCAGGGTCCGTTTCGAGGAGGAGGCAGATACCCAAAATAATTCTCACACCACCCTCAACCGAAGATTTGGCGTTCAGTGATGAGTGAGTACCGCCCGCCGTGCCTGGGACGATGGGGATGTTCAGGAGATTGGCAATGCTGGCTCTTGCCAGGCCTGGGTGGAAGGATCCACTTTTCCAGGAAGTTAAATTATAAGTTAAAAGAGAATTTTTACTAGATGATGTATCATTGGTATTTAAGCCAGATAAGTCAGTGGTGTCAAACTCAAGGCCGAGGGACCGGATCCAGCCTGTGGGGTGCTTAGATCTCGCCCGCGAGCCCACCGTGAAAATAGCAAAGAACCGGCCCACGGTGCCTCTGCCAGTGAAAACAGAGCTTGGGAGGGCCACGTGTGGTCCGCCCTGGCTCCATTTTCGGCCACGACGGCCTCCTGCAGCCCTCTGCCAACAAAAATGGAAGTTGAGGAGGCCACACACAACCCTTCCGGGCTCCGTTTTCAGCCACAACAGCCTCCTGCAGCCCTCTGCCGACAAAAATGGAGGTTGGGGAGGCCCCACACAATCCTCCCGGGCTCCGTTTTCAGCCACAACAGCCTCCTGCAGCCCTCTGCAGACAAAAATGGAGGTTGGGGAGGCCGCACACAACCCTTCCGGGCTCCGTTTTCAGCCACAACAGCCTCCTGCAGGCCGGGGCCTGCTGCGCACCACCTCCCTGAGCTCCGTTTTTGCTGGCAGAGGGTTGCATGAGGCCGTTGCGGCCAAAAACGGAGCCTTGATGAGTGACATCAAGCTGGCCATGCACCCCCCCGTGCGCCCCCACCCCACCCCGAGGTCAAACACAACCCTGATGCAGCCCTCAATGAAATTGAGTTTGAGACCTCTGAGGTAAATTATCTAAGATGTATAAAGGTATGTCAAATGTATGTTGGAAGTGTAAAGTGTAAAACCAAAAAAAGACCATCTATGGTGGACATGTGATAAAGCAAAAAAAAAAAAAAAAATGGACTATGATTCGTATCTTAATACAGACAATCCTGAAAAGGGAGATAAATATGAATTCAGAACTTTTCCTCTTGGGTTTAATGGAGAAAGAATTGGAGGAAAAGTTTGGAATTTTGTTAACTATACATGTTGACAGCGGATTATTGATTATTGTGGGCGCAAAAGTCGAAGGACACGTCGATTCCTACCATGGACGAACGGTTGCAGAAGCTGATGGAGTTGGCCGAAATGGAAAAAATTGACTGCTTGGATTAAAAAAAAAAAGGACATAAATAACTTTTGTTTCCCCATGGAAACCGCTTCTGAACTTCGTGCTTGACGTGGCAAAGACTGAAACTTTGATTTTGGGGTTCACGGATTGACTGATAAGACTTTGGTAGAAATGACTGGTTCATACTTTGTCTCATAATTTGTCTGAAGTGGGGTAGGGTTTTCTGCCTAAGCAGGGGGTTGGACTAGAAGACCTCCAAGGTCCCTCCCAACTCTGTTATTCTATTCTATATTATTATGGTAAAACAAAAAGTTGTGATTTGCTGTTAATGCCTTATTCTACTGCAACAGAGTCGGAAGTCAATGTTCCTTTTTCTTTTTCTTTCCCTATCCTTCCTCACTTTTCTTTCCCCTTTTCCCTTCCCCCTTACTGCCCCCTTTATTTCCTTTTGTATTTTACAATACTTTATAACCTACTAAAAACGTATTTGGATAAGGAAGTTAGGGGCCGCTTATAACTACAGATGCATTCTTCTGAAATCTATTTACCTTCCCTACCGGTTCGGAAGTACGTGCGCTGTGCACACGTGTGACATCTTCACATCCGATTTTGGATCCTCTGCTCATGCACAATGTCTTCTGCGCATGTGCAGAGGGTCAAAAACAGGTTACTTCCTAGTTAAAACCAGGAAGTAACGACGTCCGGGCAGGTGGACGGAGCCTCATGCTGACACCGCTACCAGTTCGTCGAACCATGCATCATTGCCGCCGCTACCAGTTTGCCTGAATGGGAGCGAACCGGTAGCATTTCACCCGTTTCTGACCTTAGGCTCTTCTTATCTTCTTTTTTTTTTTTTTTGCAGAATGCGTTAATATTGGCCTTGTCATCGAAATCATGGGACGTACAGAGAGCCAACGGAGCTACTCCTGAGTAACTCAGGCCTGTGCAGAAACTGCTTCATGCCATCATCACTTCTTTTTTTAGATTTCAGTAGAGATTCTCTTTTGTGACTGGCGGCTCTTGCACGATGCTACCTGAGCCTTCTTGTGGAGACTGAAAAACTGTAAATAAAGCCAATTAAACATCTGTATAAATTGGGAGGGGGGGGAACAAACCAAGGGGGAAATACCTTATTTTTTTTTTTCTTACTAAATATTGTAAATTCCTTGAGCTTGGCTTAAAAAAAAATAAAAAGGTGAGGACAAACCTATCTGCAGTGCGACCGAGACTAAGCAGGGATTTGCATCAGGATTTTGACTTTATTCTGTACGCATCAGGTTGTGTGTCTGTCATCATCAGTGGCTGATGTCACTCATCCCGGCTCCCTTACTGTTTTTTTTTTTTTTTTTAAATGGATCCTACATGCCCGTGAACAGGTTAAAATGCTGTCAGGATAATCTAATTGCAGCTAGCAATGACTCAGAAACGATGAATGTTGGCTAACTTTTCAGTTTTTTAAAATATATATATATATATTCTGAAGTGTACATTGAGCAATTTTTCGGATACGGGCTGACGCACTTCACAGTCCAGCTTGGCATATCTCAATGCACCTCCTGCTTTCCCCCAGAAATAGTTTATTTAAGCCAGCATGAAAACAACAGAAAAGGTTCACTTTTCATTTACCAAAAAAAAAAAAAAAAAGAAAAGAAAAGAAAAGAAAAGACAAATTTTTCTAGGAATAGAATAGAATAGAATAGAATAGAATAGAATAGAATAGAATAGAATAGAATAGAATAGAATAGAATAGAAATAATTGGAATGGAATGGAATGAAATAAAATAGAAATAGAAAGAATAGAATAGAATAGAATAGAATAGAATAGAATAGAATAGAATAGAATAGAATAGAATAGAATAGAATAGAATAGAATAGAAATAATTGGAATGGAATGGAATGGAATGGAATGAAATAAAATAGGAATAGAATAGAATAGAATAGAATAGAATAGAATAGAATAGAATAGAATAGAATAGAAATAATTGGAATGGAATGAAATAAAATAGAAATAGAAAGAATAGAATAGAATAGAATAGAATAGAATAGAATAGAATAGAATAGAATAGAATAGAATAGAATAGAATAGAATAGAATAGAATAGAAATAATTGGAATGGAATGAAATGAAATGAAATAAAATAGAAATAGAATAGAATAGAATAGAATAGAATAGAATAGAATAGAATAGAATAGAATAGAAATAATTGGAATGGAATGGAATGAAATAAAATAGAAATAGAAAGAATAGAATAGAATAAAAAATAGAATAGAATAGAATAGAAATAATTGGAATGGAATGGAATGAAATAAAATAGAAATAGAAAGAATAGAATAGAATAGAATAGAATAAAAAATAGAATAAAATAGAATAGAAATAATTGGAATGGAATGGAATGAAATAGAATAGCAATAGAATAGAATAGAATAGACTGATGGACAGTGGAAACAATAAATCAATGGAAAAATAGAATAGAATAGAATAGAATAAAATAGAATAGAATAGAATAGAATAGAATAGAATAGAATAGAATAGAATTCTTTATTGGCCAAGTGTGATTGGACACACAAGGAATTTGTCTTTGGTGCATAAGCTCTCAGTGCACATAAAGAAAAAAAATAAAATATATTCGTCAAGAATCATAAAGAGACAACACTTAGCGATAGTCATAGGATACTAAATAAGCAATCAAATCATACCAGGAAACAATCAAAACAATATAAGTTGTAAAGATACAAGCAACATGGATATAGCCATAAGTGGGAAGAGAGAGGTACTAGTAAGGATGAGAAGAACTTACAGTCTTAGTAGTTAATTTGTTGCGGGAATGAATTGTTTAGCAGAGTGATGGCATTCGGGGAAAAAAACTCCTTGTGTCTTGTTGTTCTGGTGTGCAGTGCCCTATAGTATTTGTTGGAGAATTCACCGCTCTAAAATATACATAGCAGAGAAAAGAAAAGAAAAATACACATTTATGCCCAAAGTCGAGGGGAAATGCTTGCCATTCCAAGCTTGGATTTTACAGGAACATTTAATTTTCAAAAGAGGGGAGACGGCCTGGGCTTTCATTTACACCCCCTCTTTCTATACGTCCCCGATGTTTGCAAGGTGTAGTTGTTCTGTCCCAGCTACGGACCCCAAAGAACACAGCACACCACAAAGTCTGTACAAAACTTAAATTTACTAAACTAACTCAGTCTTTTTCAAAACAAAGGCTGTTAATAAACTTTCTTAACAGCCTACAAGAAACCAAAGATAAAGTAATCACAATCTTACGAAGGTTGGCCGAAAGCCCAGAAGCAATTTGCAGAGAATCCAGACGCGAAGGAGAATGAACTAAAGTTGTTCCCTGCAAATTGCTTCAGTCGGTGTTCCTCCTTAAATAGGCTAAGGGAGTGGCCAATTAGCTCCAAGCCTTACTCTCAAGGAGACCTCCTCCTGAGGAGCCACTCCTGCCTTTTGGCAGCTTTGCGCGCCTGTGCATCGAGAAGAGGCTCCTCCTCTTCATCCTCTTCACTTAAGGGAGCTTCTGGAGGTTCTGAAGGCTCTGGCTTGAATCCCAGCCTCTGGCACCACATCTTCTCCAGCCTCCTCACTGTCCGACTCGAGTGCCAGCTGCACAGGCTGCTGGCGCAGCACCACACCAGCCTCCTCGCTGTCGGAATCAGCTACAATCCGCACAGGCCGCTGACGGGCCACAATAGTAGTAATGGGGGAAGCTCCAACACCACAATTCGGCAAAAGGCCCCTCTCTACATAGGAAGAACCCAGATGTTTGGGGGGAAAGGGCTACTCCAGATCCAGGCAGCCCTTCCCCAAACTCCCATATGACAGGTCCCATTGCACGACCTTGTTGTTAAGTGAATCACTCTGAGTGTTAAGTTAGTATCCTGGTTGTTAAGCGAATCTGACTTTGCTGGTCGCAAAAGGGGATGAGGTGACACGCCCTCACCCCCCCAGGACACCGCGATGGTCATGCGTCAGTTGCCAAGCATCTGAATTGTGATCCCATGATCACAGGGATGTGGCCAAGGTCATAAGCGTGAAAAATGCTCCCAAGTCTCTCTTTTCAGTGCTGTCACAACGGTTACTAAATGGACCTTTGTAAATTGAGGACTACCTGTATATAGGAAGACTGCTATCATGGATGGGGGGAAACTTTCAATCTCGATCCCGTGATCCCAGGGATGCTTGAAAGATCCTAAGTGTGAAAAAAAACCTCCCAAGCCCATTTTGCAACGGTCACTAAATGGACCGTTGTAAGCCGAGGACTACCTGTATATCGGAAGCCTGCTATCATGGATTGGGGGGGGGGACTTTTGATCTTGATCCTGGGATCCCAGGGATGCTTGAAAGATCCTAAGTGTGAAAAAAATGCTCCCAAGCCCCTTTTTTTCAGCGTCCTTGCAACGGTCACTAAACGGACCGTTGTAAGGCGAGGACTACCTGTATATTGGAAGCCTGCTATCATGGATTGGGGTGGAACTTTCAATCTCGATCCCGTGACCCCAGGGATGCTTGAAAGATCGTAAGTGTGAAAAAACCACTCCTAAGCTCCTTTTTTCCCGTGCCCTTGCAACGGTCACTAAATGAACCATTGTAAGTCGAGGACTACCTATATCGAAAGCCTGCTATCATGGGTGGGGGGAACTTTTGATCCCCATTCCGTGATCACAGGGATGCCGCAAAGGTCATAAGTGTGAAAAGCAGCCCCAAGTCGCTTTTTTCAGCACTGTTGCAACGGTCACTAAACGGACAGCTGTAAGCCGAGGACTACCTGTATATTAGAAGCCTGCTGTCATGGATTGGGGGGGGGGGGACGGACTCTCAGTCTTGATCCCGTGATCCCAGGGATGCTTGAAAGATTGTAAGTGTGAAAAAACCACTCCTAAGCCCCTTTTTTTCAGTGCCCTTGTAACAGTCACTAAACGGACTGTTGTAAGCCGAGGACTACCCGTGTTGGAAGCCTGCTATCATGGGTGGGTGGGGGGAACTTTCAATCTTGGTCCCATGATCACAGGGATGCCGCAAAGGTCGTAAGTGTGAAAAAAATGCTCCCAAGTCCCTTTTTTTCAGTGCCCTTGCAACAGTCACTAAACGGACCGTTGTAAGTCAAGGACTACCTAAATTGGAAGCCTGCTATCATGGATGGGGGGAACTTTTGATCCGCATTCTGTGATCACAGGAATGCCGCAAAGGTCGTAAGTGTGAAAAAACCCTTCCAAGTCCCCTTTTTTTGGCACTGTTGCAATGGTCCCTAAATGGACCGTTGTAAGTCGAGGACTACCTGTATATCGGAAGTCCTGCTATCATGGATGGGGGGGAACTTTCGATCCTCATTCTGTGATCACAGGGACGCCGCAAAGGTTGTAAGTGTGAAAAAAACGCTCCCAAGCCCCTTTTTTTCAGCGTCCTTGCAACGGTCACTAAACCGACTGTTGTAAAGCGAGGACTACCTGTATATCGGAAGCTTGCTATCATGGATTGGGAGGGAACTTTCAGTCTTGATCCCGTGATCCCAGGGACGCTTGAAAGATCCAAAGTGTGAAAAAAACATTCTCCCAAGCCCCTTTTGCAACGGTCACTAAACGGACTGTTGTAAAGCGAGGACTACCTGTATATCGGAAGCCTGCTATCATGGATTGGGGGTGGAGGGGAACTTTCAATCTCGATCCCGTGATCCCAGGGACGCTTGAAAGATCCTAAGTGTGAAAAAAAACCACTCCCAAGCCCCTTTTGCAACGGTCACTAAACGGACCGTTGTAAAGCGAGGACTACCTGTATATCGGAAGCCTGCTATCATGGATTGGGGGTGGAGGGGAACTTTCAATCTCGATCCCGTGATCCCAGGGACGCTTGAAAGATCCTAAGTGTGAAAAAAAAACACTCCCAAGCCCCTTTTGCAACGGTCACTAAACGGACCGTTGTAAAGCGAGGACTACCTGTATATCGGAAGCCTGCTATCATGGATTGGGGGTGGAGGGGAACTTTCAATCTCGATCCCGTGATCCCAGGGGCACTTGAAAGATCCTAAGTGTGAAAAAAACAAAAACCTCCCAAGCCCCTTTTTTCCCCATATCCTTGCAACGGTCACTAAACGGACTAAACGTTGTAAAGCGAGGACTACCTGTATAATCGGGAGCCTGCTATCTCATGTATTTTTGTGTGTGTTTTTGTGTGTGTGTGTGTGAGAGAGAGAGAGAGAGAGTGTAGGAAACTTTCTCCCCCCCACCACACACACACAACACCCCCCCCTCCCCAAAATCAGGACCGAAAGAGCGAGCAAGCAAGGCTGCTCTGCTCGGGAGCGCGCCTTGGGGGCCGCCGGGGCCGCGCCTGGAGGGGGCGGAGCCAGCGGGTGGGGGCGGAGCCTGTCTCTCCGCATGCCCGAAATCAGCCGGGGCCGCTCCTGCCGATCAGCTGCTCAGCCGCCGCAGGAGGAGAAGGTGGAGGCGATCTCCGCCCGCTCCTCCTGCTCCGCCGCTTGGGACGCTCTGCGGATGGCACAGCAGCCCCAGCCCGCCCTGGCCGAAGCCCGGCGCTGGATCCAGGTAGGCAGGCAGGCTGGCTGGGTGGGTGGCTGCAGGGGAAGGGCCGGCCTCGCTTCTCCCCCCCACGCCTCTTCAGCTGCGGCATCCTCCGCACCTGCCTTCCCCTCCCTTCCCTTTTCAGCCCTCTTTTCCCTCCTTCTTCCCTTCTTTTCCCTCCTTCCTTCCTTTCCATGTCTCCCCCCCCCTTTCCCCTTCTCTTTTCCCACTTCCCTCTCCCTCCTTCCTCCCTTCCCTTCCCTTTCTCCTTCCTTCCCTTTTCAGCCCTCTTTTCCCTTCTTCTCCTTCCTCTTCTCCTTCCTTCCCTTCTTTTCCATGTCTCCCTCCCTTTTTTCTCCCCCTTGCCTTCCCCTCCTTCTTCCCTTCCCATTTCCCTTTTCTCACTTTTTCTTCCCCTTCCCTCTTGCCTTCCTCTTCTCCTTCCCTTCCCGCTTCCCTTTCCCTTTCTCTTTTCCCATTTCACTTCCCTCTCCCTCCCTCCCTCCTTTCCATTTCTCCTTCCCTTTTTCTCCCCCTTGCCTTCCCCTTCTTCTTCCCTTCCCATTTCCCTTTTCTCACTTTTTCTTCCCCTTCCCTCTTGCCTTCCTCTTCTCCTTCCCTTCCCGCTTCCCTTTCCCTTTCTCTTTTCCCATTTCACTTCCCTCTCCCTCCCTCCCTCCTTTCCATTTCTCCTTCCCTTTTTCTCCCCCTTGCCTTCCCCTTCTTCTTCCCTTCCCATTTCTCTTTTCCCACTTCCCTTCCCTCTCCCTCCTTCCTCCCTTCCCTTCCTCCTTCCCTTTTTATTCCCCTTTTCTCACTTTTTCTTCCCCTTCCCTCTTGCCTTCCCCTTTCCTTCTCTTCTCCCTTCCCGTCCATTACTGCTTCCCTTTCTCCTTCCTTTCACCCTTCTCCTTTCCTTCTCTTCCCTCTTCCCTCCCCTTCCCCTTCTGCTTCCCTTTCTCCTTCCTTTCACTCTTCTCCTTCCCTTCTCTTCCTCTTCTCCTTCCCCTTCCCCTTCTGCTTCCCCTTTCCCTTCCTTTAACCCTTCCCTTCTCTTCCTCTTTTCCTTCCCCTTCCCTTCCCCCTTCCTTTTCTTCCCCCTTCCCTTCCCCTGCCCCTTCCCTTCCCTTTCTGCTTCCCCTTCCCCTTTCTTTCTCTTCCTCTTCCCCTCCCCTTCTGCTTCCCCTTCCCCTTCCTCTTCCTTTAACCCTTCCCTTCTCTTCCCCTTCCCCTTTCTTTCCCTCTCCCCTTCCCCTTCCCCTCCCCTTCTGCTTCCCCTTCCTTTCTCCCTTCCCTTCTCTTCCCCCTTCCCTTCCCCTTCTCTTCCCCTTCCCCTCCCCTTCTGCTTCCCCTTCCCCTTCTCCTTCCTTTAACCATTCCCTTCTCTTCCCCCTTCCCTTCTCTTGTCCCTTCCCTTCACCTTTTCCCTTACCTCTTCCCTTCCCCTTCCTTTCCCCCTTCCCCTTTCCTTCTCTTCCCCCTTCCCTTCCCCTTCCCCGCTTCGCTTCCTCCGCTGCTGACTGCGATGGTGCAGAATTCCCTTAACCAGAATTCCCCCAACCGGCCAGAGGGGTAGAGGAAGCTGGGCAGTGGGAGGGAAGCCCTCTTGGCTTTAAGCTTTTAATCCGGACCGGAGGGAAGAGAGGAGCTGAGCAGCCCGAGAAGGAAGGGCCTTGCTGTCCACTTCCCTTCCCCTCCCGGAGACACCGGTTGGAAATTGGTCTTGAGGACGTGATTGAGGTCAGCGTTGCGGGTTGATGTGAGTTGGGTGAGGAAGTGAGCGAGATCCTTGCTGGAGAATATTTGGGAGCTAAACTCATCTCGTGTAGTAGGGCTCCCAACTGCCTGCTTTTTCATTTCCTCTCTCGAATTATACAACTATTAGTAGTAGTTACTGAATGAGTTGCGTAGCAGGTGCTTACAACGTTGAAATAATTAAGTCATCCCTCTCTGGAATGATCAAACGATCCCCCGTATCCCACCCTCTTCTCTGGAACCCAGGGTGGATGGATTTGATTGAAATCAAGTCGATTTAAACCACGATTTAAACCACGATTTAAATCACCGGTAAAAAGCCTTGATTTAAATCAACACGATTTAAATCATAATTTTTAACGAGCAACCCGCTGTTGACTCGCCGACAGTCCCAATATTGCAGAATATACCCTGTTTCCCCGAAAATAAGACATCCCCTGATAATAAGCCCAATCGCGATTTTGAGCGCATGCGCTAAAATAAGCCCTCCCTGAAAATAAGCCCTCCCCAAAAATATTTAAACGCAGAGCTGGAAATCAGGTAAGACGGCAAGAGGAGCCCCGTCTTGCTCCACGCACCCCAAAATAATAAGACCTCCCCGAAAATAAGGCCAAGCGCTTATTTATTTATTTATTTATTGGTTCGATTTCGGGGTTCAAAAAAAAAATAAGACGGGTCTTATTTTCGGGGAAACACAGTACAGCCTCATCATATGCTACCTAACCTAAGCTCCATTTCATGCTGAATTAAACTAAATTATTCATGTATCTTAAGTAGAAAATTATCTTTAGATAGATATTTACTCCAAAAGCCTTTTATTAAAATAAATTTGATTTTAAAAATCCGATTTAAATAAAAAAAATCAATTTTTTTGATATTTTTTTTAATCCACTCTGTCTGGAACCCTCAGGTAACTGCTGTATCCCACCTATTCTTCATTTTCCTCACTGAAAGTATTGTTAGTATTTATTCAGTAAATTTATAGAGCCGTCTAACTCATACAGAGATCATTCTGGATGGTTACAACTGTTAAGGAATTCGCAGAGTAACCCTTGAATAGCAAGGGTATACACATGAAAGCGATTGAGAGTAGGTACGAATAATCACAGTCAACACACAGATACACTGAGTTGTGTTTACTTTCAGGAGATAGTAAGGCACAGTCCAATAAACAGTCCAGGCCATACACATATAAAGCAGGAGATAGCAAAACGACAGTCCAGGGATAATCCAATAACAAAGTCTTCTTACCAGTCGTCGTAGTCATTCACAATAAACAGTTCTTCTGGATTTGCAAACAGAAGCATACAGAGATATCCGAGAGCAAGAACAGCAAAGAGAAACAAACCATGTTTCAAGCTCCCTGTTAAGGAGATTGGCTACAGAGCTAACCAATCAGAACACAGTATGATGCAATACAGCAGTCTTAAAGCTATATTGATGGTTTATATATGCCCAACCCAACAAGGTAGATAATACTCATAACATTTAAATAATCCTCTGGAATGGCCAGTGAATTCATACGCTTCTCTCTGGAATCATCATAAAAGGGCCTTCTCGTTTATTTTTTTTCATTTATTTGTAAATTTTTTGGACTACATGCAGCTCCTATGAAATAGGCGTGGTGATCTTATATTTGTTTGATTTCCGCAATTGCTTTTGTTCCATTCTGCAAAAACGGATGTGTGGCCCAGAGCAGGTGAAGGCGTTGAGTTGAGCTTGGCGGATGTGTCCGTGCTGTTTTCTGGATGGTTTGGTTTTTTCCTTATTTCAACTTTTAAAAACCTTTATTGCCGAAATTGGGCATGGCCAGTCTAAAGAAAAGAAGGACTAGGGGGGTGACATGATAGCAGTCTTCCGGTATTTGAGGGGCTGCCACAAAGAAGAAGAAGAAGAAAAAGGGGGTCAATTTATTTTCCAAAGTACCAGAAGACAAGGACAAGAAACAATGGATGGAAATTAATCAAGGAAAGAAGCAACTAGAAATCAAGGAGAAAGTTCCTAACAGCGAGGACAATTAACCAGTGGAACAGCTTGCCACCAGAAGTTGTGGGTGCTCCATCACTGGAGGTTTTTAAGAAGAGACTGGACAGCCATTTGTCCGGAATGGTGTAGAATCCTGCTTGAGTAGGGGGCTGGACTAGAAGACCTCCAAGGTCCCTTCCTATTCCTATTCCTATTCCTATTCTACTCTACTCTACTCTACTCTACTCTACTCTACTCTACTCTACTCTACTCTACTCTACTCTACTCTACTCTACTCTACTCTACTCCATTCCTATTCCCTATTCTACTCTACTCTACTCTGCTCTACTCTACTCTACTCTACTCTACTCTACTCTACTCTTTCCTATTCTATTCCTATTCCTATTCCTATTCCTATTCCTATTCCTATTCCTATTCCTATTCCTATTCCTATTCCTATTCCTATTCTACTCTACTCTACTCTACTCTACTCTACTCTACTCTACTCTACTCCATTCCTATTCCCTATTCTACTCTACTCTACTCTTTCCTATTCTATTCCTATTCCTATTCCTATTCCTATTCCTATTCCTATTCCTATTCCTATTCCTATTCCTATTCTACTCTACTCTACTCTACTCTACTCTACTCTACTCTACTCTTTCCTATTCTATTCCTATTCCTATTCCTATTCCTATTCCTATTCCTATTCCTATTCTACTCTACTCTACTCTACTCTACTCTACTCTACTCTACTCTACTCTACTCCATTCCTATTCCCTATTCTACTCTACTCTACTCTACTCTACTCTACTCTACTCTACTCTTTCCTATTCTATTCCTATTCCTATTCCTATTCCTATTCCTATTCCTATTCCTATTCCTATTCCTATTCTACTCTACTCTACTCTACTCTACTCTACTCTACTCTACTCTACTCTACTCTACTCTACTCTACTCTACTCTATTCCTATTCCTATTCTACTCTACTCTACTCTACTCTACTCTACTCTACTCTATTCCAATTCCAATTCCTATTCTACTCTACTCTACTCTACTCTACTCTACTCTACTCTACTCTACTCTACTCTACTCCATTCCTATTCCCTATTCTACTCTACTCTACTCTACTCTACTCTACTCTACTCTACTCTACTCTACTCTTTCCTATTCTATTCCTATTCCTATTCCTATTCCTATTCCTATTCCTATTCCTATTCCTATTCCTATTCCTATTCCTATTCCTATTCTACTCTACTCTACTCTACTCTACTCTATTCTACTCCATTCCTATTCCCTATTCTACTCTACTCTACTCTACTCTACTCTACTCTACTCTATTCCTATTCCTATTCCTATTCCTATTCCTATTCCTATTCCTATTCCCTATTCTACTTTACTCTACTCTACTCTACTCTATTCCTATTCTACTCTACTCTACTCTACTCTACTCTACTCTACTCTATATTCTCTACTCCTATTCCTATTCCTATTCCCTATTCTATTCTACTCTACTCTACTCTACTCTACTCCTATTCCCTATTCTACTCTACTCTACTCTACTCTACTCTACTCTACTCTACTCTACTCTACCCTATTCCTATTCCTATTCCTATTCCTATTCCTATTCCTATTCCTATTCTACTCTACTCTACTCTACTCCTATTCCCTATTCTATTCTACTCTACTCTACTCTACTCTACTCTACTCTACTCTACTCTACTCTACTCTACTCTACCCTACCCTACCCTATTCCTATTCCTATTCCTATTCCTATTCCTATTCCTATTCCTATTCCTATTCCTATTCCTATTCCTATTCCTATTCTACTCTACTCTACTCTACATTCTCTACTCCTATTCCTATTCCCTATTCTATTCTATTCTACTCTACTCTACTCTACCCTACCCTACCCTATTCCTATTCCTATTCCTATTCCTATTCCTATTCCTATTCTTATTCCTATTCCTATTCCTATTCCTATTCCTATTCCTATTCCTATTCTACTCTACTCTACTCTACTTTCTCTACTCCTATTCCTATTCCCTATTCTATTCTACTCTACTCTACTCTACTCTGCTCTACTCCTATTCCTATTCCTATTCCCTATTCTATTCCTACTCCTCCTACTCCTACTCCTACTCCTATTCCTCTTATTCTTGTGGATTTAATCCTCAATTCGATTCACAGTCTGGGACTGGTCAAAACGTAACAGTTCAAAGTCTTAACCAAGGACCTAAGAGCTGTTAAATATATAGGCAGTTCCAAATAGGATGGGTTTGTTTTTTTTTTTTTCGTTGCAAAGTCAGGATATTCAGGTCTAATAAATTCCGGATTTCCATGTATCTAGGCAACCCTTTGGGTACTTGTTCAAGGCTCCCCTTACTATTGGTACAACGATTGATTTCCTCCTCCACAGTCACTCAACGTCAGTTTGCAAATCGTGATATTTTGCTATTTTCCCCCCAGTTGTTTCTCTTCAACTCGTTTATCGCCTAGTATTGCAATACCAATGAACCAGATTTCCAACCCCCCCCCCCTTTCTTAACCACAATAGTGATGTCAGGCTTGTTGTGGGCCAGATGTCTTGTCTGTTTGGATACGGAAGTGGCACAAGTTCTTGGTCTGTTCATTTTCAAGAACTTTGTTCCCTAGTCATTTTTGCTGCATTCGAACCCAAACTTCTGGCAAAGCTTTCAATGTGTGATTTTGCCCATGGGATCGTGACGTTGTAGATAATCCGTTTGTGAGTTGTTCCTGCAGCCACTGGTGATGACGATGTTTCTTCTTCTTCTTCTTCTTCTTCTTCTTCTTCTTCTTCTTCTTCTTCTTCTTCTTCTTCTTCTTCTTCTTCTTCTTCTTCTTCTTCTTCTTCTTCTCCTCCTCCTCCTCCTCCTCCTCCTCCTCCTCCTCCTCCTCCTCCTCCTCCTCCTCCTCCTCATCATCATCATCATTATTATTATTATTATTATTATTATTATTATTATTATTATTATCTTTATTCATTAAATATGAAACTCAGTCAACTGAACATTCAAAAATGCATCACAAATATCACTGACTGGTGCTAATGGTTGATACGGGTTGCTGCCAGCGTCCTGGGGATCAACCAAGTACATTATTATTACTATTATTTTTCTCCTATTATTATTATTATTATTCATTAAATATGAAACTCAGTCAACTGAACATTCAAAAATGCATCAGAAATACCATTGACTGGTGCTAATGGTTGATACAGGTTGCTGCCAGCGTCCTAGGGATCAACCAAGTACATTATTATTACTATTATTTTTCTCCTATTATTATTATTATTATTCATTAAACATGAAACTCAGTCAACTGAACATTCAAAAATGCATCACAAATATCACTGACTGGTGCTAATGGTTGATACGGGTTGCTGCCAGCATCCTAGGTATCAACCAAGTACCTTCTTAAGATGTACCATGTTCCGAGTAGCACAGTTTTTTGCAGTTCCTCTGGTGTTATTGCAGGAAGCTGCAATTTGCTGATGTATGTTATAAAGTTCTTGGACATGGTACAACAAGTGCCCTGATGACAATGGGTATCACTGTGACATGGTTCATCCATAGCCGCGTAGTTTCGATGGCCAGCTCGCGATATTTCATGACTTTTTTTCTAGTTCTTTTTCTTTGACTCTGGCGTCTCCTGGTACCGCGAGGTCAATAAATTGTACGTTTCGGTTTTCGACAACTGTGATATCTGGTGTGTTGTGTTCCAAGTGACGATCCGTCTGTATTCGAAAGTCCCACAAGATGATGATGATGATAATAATAATAATTATTCTCACCTATAAAGTGGTCTCCCATCCATTTACAGCCCGATTCCAAGTCAATTAAAAGCCAGATGACTCACACCTGTTGAGAAACCTAATTGGTGATAAAACTGTGTCAAAGCTGGTACAGTAAAAAAACAACAAAAAAACCAACAAAAAAACAGGTGCAACTGGACAGAATAAAGTGGGTTTTTAAAAAATGATTTAATTTAAAAGCTACTGGACTATTAATAGGGTAGTGTAAAAACATTGATTTATAAGTTGTGGATCCCCTTCAGATCCCTGTGTAAAACTTTTACGGACCAAAACAGGGTGGATAAAAATTGATATTAAAAAAAAATTTTTTTTCTAAAAAAAAAAATCTGATTTTTTTGATTTAAATCTGATCTTTTTTTATTTAAATCGGATTTTTTTAAAAAGTTTTTTTTATTGATTTTACAACAACAACAACACAACACAACATACAGAACACAAACATATAATATGTGTTTCTTTTTACATGTCATTTTCGTTCCTCTTACTTTCTACTTTATACATTCCCCGTTTTCCTCATTCTTTATTATCATTGTCTTTATCGGCCCTTTATATCTAATTTCCTTCATTTACAATGTATAAAATAGGGTAAATAGGATTTTTTTTAATCCATTTTATTTTAATGAAATGCTTTCGGAGTAAAAACCTATCTAAAGATAGTTTTCTATTTAAGATACATTCATAATTTAGTTTATTTAGCATGAAATGGAGCTTAGTTATGTAGCATATGAGCCTGTATATTCTGCAATATTGGGACTGTCGGTGAGTCAACAGCCGGTTCGAAGAGGAGCTGCTCAGGGTTCGTATTTACTTACTTTCCCTACCGGTTCGCAAATGTGAGCCTGCATAATTTTGCTCGTATGCGCCCTGTCCTCGCATGTGCCCAGTCTTCGCGCATGTGCTTTGCCGGCGCACGCGCAGTCCGTACATGCGCCCGGCCTCAAAAATGTACCTAAATAGGATGATATTGAGTTGGGGCGGGTGGACGGCCCGTGATTTCCGCTACCAGTTCGGGAAAACCGGCCCGAACCACCTGAATACCATCTCTGGAGCCTCTGCGGGACAGAGATGACGGTTGCTCTTTACAAATTATGATTGAAATCGAGTCGATTTAAATCAAGACTTTTCACTAGTGATTTTTAAATCATGATTTAAACTGTGATTTAAATCGACTCGATTTCAATCGAATCCACCCTGGACCGAAATGAAACATATGTTCTTTGCATTAATAGCTGGTGCTGTTTTAAGACTGAAGAGAAAAACACACATGTGATTTTACAATTATAGTTTGAAAGGCAGGCAAAGATCAGTTTCCAATCCAAATTAAGCCCTGGCTTCCTTTTTTTGATCTGTCCTGTGGGAATGGTACAGGACACCAAACTATTTTTCTGTAATTTCTGTATTTTTTTTTCTCGAGCGATATTTTGATATAGAAAAATCAAGTTACCCTTTAGTCCCGAGAAGGATTATCATTTAAATACTGACAGGAATCTTTCATTATTCTCCCAGTCACATTTTTTTTTTTTAATTCTGGGCTTGTCATCTTTAAGTACATTTGAACTGCAGGTATCCTGTTTCCCCGAAAATAAGACCCAACAGGAAAATAAGCCCTAGCATGATTTTTCAGGATGCTCGTAATATAAGCCCTACACCCCAAAATAAGCCCCAATTAAGATTGTCAGCCAGATGGACGCATTTAGCACCGTATTCCCCCTAAAATAAGACCTAACCATAAAATAAGCCCTAGCATGATTTTTCAGGATGCTCGTAATATAAGCCCTACACCCCAAAATAAGCCCCAGCTAAGATTGTCAGCCAGATGGACGCATTTAGCACCGTATTTCCCCTAAAATAAGACCTAACCATAAAATAAGCCCTAGCATGTTTTTTCAGGATGCTCGTAATATAAGCCCTACCCTCAAAATAAGCCCCAATTAAGATTGTCAGCCAGATGGACGCATTTAGCACCGTATTCCCCCTAAAATAAGACCTAACCATAAAATAAGCCCTAGCATGTTTTTTCAGGATGCTCATAATATAAGCCCTACCCCCAAAATAAGCCCCAATTAAGATTGTCAGCCAGATGGACGCATTTAGTACCGTATTCCCCCTAAAATAAGACCTAACCATAAAATAAGCCCTAGCATGTTTTTTCAGGATGCTCGTAATATAAGCCCTACCCCCAAAATAAGCCCCAATTAAGATTGTCAGCCAGATGGACGCATTTAGCACCGTATTCCCCCTAAAATAAGACCTAACCATAAAATAAGCCCTAGCATGTTTTTTCAGGATGCTCGTAATATAAGCCCTATCCTCAAAATAAGCCCCAATTAAGATTGTCAGCCAGATGGACGCATTTAGCACCGTATTCCCCCTAAAATAAGACCTAACCATAAAATAAGCCCTAGCACGTTTTTTCAGGATGCTCATAATATAAGCCCTACCCTCAAAATAAGCCCCAATTAAGATTGTCAGCCAGATGGACGCATTTAGTACCGTATTCCCCCTAAAATAAGACCTAACCATAAAATAAGCCCTAGCATGTTTTTTCAGGATGCTCGTAATATAAGCCCTACCTCCAAAATAAGCCCCAATTAAGATTGTCAGCCAGATGGACGCATTTAGCACCGTATTCCCCCTAAAATAAGACCTAACCATAAAATAAGCCCTAGCATGTTTTTTCAGGATGCTCGTAATATAAGTCCTACCCCCAAAATAAGCCCCAGCTAAGATTGTCAGCCAGATGGACGCATTTAGCACCGTATTTCCCCTAAAATAAGACCTAACCATAAAATAAGCCCTAGCATGTTTTTTCAGGATGCTCGTAATATAAGTCCTACCCCCAAAATAAGCCCCAATTAAGATTGTCAGCCAGATGGAGGCATTTAGTACCGTATTCCCCCTAAAATAAGACCTAACCATAAAATAAGCCCTAGCATGTTTTTTCAGGATGCTCGTAATATAAGTCCTACCCCCAAAATAAGCCCCAGCTAAGATTGTCAGCCAGATGGACGCATTTAGTACCGTATTCCCCCTAAAATAAGACCTAACCATAAAATAAGCCCTAGCATGTTTTTTCAGGATGCTCATAATATAAGCCCTACCCCCAAAATAAGCCCCAATTAAGATTGTCAGCCAGATGGACGCATTTAGTACCGTATTCCCCCTAAAATAAGACCTAACCATAAAATAAGCCCTAGCATGTTTTTTCAGGATGCTCGTAATATAAGCCCTACCTCCAAAATAAGCCCCAATTAAGATTGTCAGCCAGATGGACGCATTTAGTACCGTATTCCCCCTAAAATAAGACCTAACCATAAAATAAGCCCTAGCATGTTTTTTCAGGATGCTCGTAATATAAGCCCTACCTCCAAAATAAGCCCCAATTAAGATTGTCAGCCAGATGGACGCATTTAGCACCGTATTCCCCCTAAAATAAGACCTAACCATAAAATAAGCCCTAGCATGTTTTTTCAGGATGCTCGTAATATAAGTCCTACCCCCAAAATAAGCCCCAGCTAAGATTGTCAGCCAGATGGACGCATTTAGTACCGTATTTCCCCTAAAATAAGACCTAACCATAAAATAAGCCCTAGCATGTTTTTTCAGGATGCTCGTAATATAAGCCCTACCTCCAAAATAAGCCCCAATTAAGATTGTCAGCCAGATGGACGCATTTAGCACCGTATTCCCCCTAAAATAAGACCTAACCATAAAATAAGCCCTAGCATGTTTTTTCAGGATGCTCGTAATATAAGTCCTACCCCCAAAATAAGCCCCAGCTAAGATTGTCAGCCAGATGGACGCATTTAGTACCGTATTTCCCCTAAAATAAGACCTAACCATAAAATAAGCCCTAGCATGTTTTTTCAGGATGCTCGTAATATAAGCCGTACCCCCAAAATAAGCCCCAATTAAGATTGTCAGCCAGATGGACGCATTTAGTACCGTATTCCCCCTAAAATAAGACCTAACCATAAAATAAGCCCTAGCATGTTTTTTCAGGATGCTCGTAATATAAGCCCTACCTCCAAAATAAGCCCCAATTAAGATTGTCAGCCAGATGGACGCATTTAGCACCGTATTCCCCCTAAAATAAGACCTAACCATAAAATAAGCCCTAGCATGTTTTTTCAGGATGCTCGTAATATAAGTCCTACCCCCAAAATAAGCCCCAGCTAAGATTGTCAGCCAGATGGACGCATTTAGCACCGTATTTCCCCTAAAATAAGACCTAACCATAAAATAAGACCTAGCATGATTTTTCAGGATGCTCGTAATATAAGCCCTATCCTCAAAATAAGCCCCAATTAAGATTGTCAGCCAGATGGACGCATTTAGTACTGTATTTCCCCCCAAAATAAGACCTAACCAGAAAATAAGCCCTAATGCGTCTTTTGGAGCAAAAATTAATATAAGACCCGGTCTTATTTTCAGGAAAACATGGTATTCCTTGATTTATGACCACAGTTGAACCCAAAACCTCTGTTGCTAAGCGAGACAGTTGTCAAATGAGGTTAGCTCCATTTTACGATGTTTCTTGCTAGAGTTGTTAAGTGAATCGCTCCAGGTTTTAAGTGACTCTAGCTTCCCCATTGAATTTGTGGACAAATAGCTGTTTCAGCCTCTTCCTGAAAACCTCCAGTGTTGGAACAGCCACAACTTCTGGTGGCAAGCTGTTCCGCTGGCTAATTGTTCTGTCAGGAATTTTCTCCTTAGTTCTAAGTTGCTTCTTTCCTTGATTAGTTTCCATTTTTTCCTGTCTTTTCCAACTTCCTAAGTTGATCCCCTCTTCTCTGTGGCAGCCCCTCAAATTGGAACCCTGCTATCATGTCACCCCCGGTCCTTCTTATCAGTAAACTAGATGTACCCAATTTTTGCAACCATTTTTCATATATTTTAACCGCCAGCCTTCTAATAATCTTTGTTGCTCTTCTCTGCACCCTTTCTGGAGTCTAAACATTTTTTTTTTTAATAATATGTTAAAGTCTGAACCAAACCGACCACATGTAAACAGAACATGGAAGTCTAACCTCAAACTATTTAGGGCCTAACCTGCTTGTAAACTATGATTTAAGCCGAGTAAATGATGGCTGCAGGTTTTGTGTTTGCAAAACACTAAATTTTGCAAATCTAAATCTAAAACGGAGGCAATTTTCCCCCATTTTCTTAATACAGCAGGGAAGCATCGTAATATTGCTATATTTGACGTGACCCCCAACAGACGATCAGTGTTTTATTTTATGATGGTGGCAGGAACCAAAATGGTTTAATGTTGGTTTTTTAAAGAACGAGACCTATAAATGAAAGATTGGCTTATTTTTTTTATCACGCACTCGGCTAAAGATCCTTCACTTCAAAATTCCTTTTGAGATCCTGTAAGATGAAACCTGGGGGTCCAAGATATTTAGAAGAGGGAAGGAGGGAACATAAGACTTAAGCTATATTAATCTGATCTTTATATAGATTTAAGTTAGTAACCACGGCAGATGGATTTAGCTTTCGGTGAATGTGTGTGATCTCGCACAACGCAATCTTTGCTGCATTCATTGCCATCACTAGTTTGCAAAGCACGGCTCTTGAATCTTTATAAAGTTTATACGGTATGATAGCTTAGTCATGCAGGTAGTCCTCGAGTTACAACAGTTCGTTTAGTGACCGTCTGAAGTTACGACGGCACTGAAAAAAGTGACTTACAACCGTTTTTTTTCACGCTTACAACTATGGCGGCATTCCCATGGAGCACACAATCAAAATTCAGAGGCTTGGCAATGGACCAGGGGTGAAATCCAGTAGGTTCTGACAGGTTCTGGAGAACCGGTAGCGGAAATTTTGAGTAGTTCAGAGAATTGGCAAATGCCACCTCTGGCTGGCCCCAGAGTGGGGTGGGAATGGGGATTTTGCAGTATGCTTCCCCCAGGAGTGGGGTGGGAATGGGGATTTTGCAGTATGCTTCCCCCAGGAGTGGGGTGGGAATGGGGATTTTGCAGTATCCTTCCCCCAGGAGTGGGGTGGGAATGGGGATTTTGCAGTATCCTTCCCCCAGGAGTGGGGAGGGAATGGGGATTTTGCAGTATCCTTCCCCTGGAATGGTGTGGGAATTGGGATTTTGCAGTATCCTTCCCCAGGAGTGGGGAGGGAATGGGGATTTTGCAGTATCCTTCCCCTGGAATGGTGTGGGAATTGGGATTTTGCAGCATCCTTCCCCTGGAGTGGGGAGGGAATGGGGATTTTGCAGTATCCTTCCCTAGGAGTGGGGAGGGATTGGGGATTTTGCAGTGTCCTTCCCCTGGAATGGTGTGGGAATTGGGATTTTGCAGTATCCTTCCCCAGGAGTGGGGAGGGAATGGGGATTTTGCAGTATCCTTCCCCAGGAGCGGGGAGGAAATGGGGATTTTGCAGTGTCCTTCCCCTGGAATGGTGTGGGAATTGGGATTTTGCAGTATCCTTCCCCAGGAGCGGGGAGGAAATGGGGATTTTGCAGTATCCTTCCCCAGGAGTTGGGAAGGAATGGGGATTTTGCAATATCCTTCCCCTGGAATGGTGTGGGAATTGGGATTTTGCAGTATCCTTCCCCAGGAGTGAGGAGGGAATGCGGATTTTGCAGTATCCTTCCCCTGGAGTGGGGTGGGAATGGGGATTTTGCAGTATCCTTCCCCTGCCACTCCCACAAAGCCATGTCCACCAAGCCACACCCACAGAACCGGTAGTAAAAAAAAAAATAAGATTTCACCACTGCAACGGACTCATTTTTATGACATTGGCAGTGTCCTGGTGTTACGTGATCCGCTTTCGTGACCTTTCAGCAGGCAAAGTCGAATCTGGGAAATTCACTTCAACAACCGTGTTACTAGTTTAACAACCACAGTGGTTCCCTTAACAACTGTAGCAAGAAAGGTGATAAAATAGGGGCAAAATTCACTTTACAACCGTCTCGCTTAGCATCAGATACTTGGAGCTTAGTTGTGGTCGTAAGTAGAGGACTACCTGTACAGATAGCTAAACTTGGCAAATCTTTTTGAGCCGTCAATCAATCAATCAGAATAGAGCTTGAAGGGACCTTTGAGGTCTTCTAGTCCAACCCCTTGTTCAAGCAAGAGACCCTGTACCATTTCAGATAGTTGACTGTCTAGTCTTTAAAACCTCCAGTGATGAAGCACCCAGAACCTCTGGTGGCAAGGTGTTCCGCTGGTTAATTGTACAGTGTACAGGTAGTCCTCAACCACAATTGAGCCCAAAATTTCAGTTGCTAAGTGAGACATGGGTTGCCAACATGATCGCCAACGTCCGATGACGGATATGGCACCAGAAGAAGCGAGACACGTGTTAAGTGAGTTTTGCCCCGTTTTTACGACCTTTTCTAGCCGCCGTCGTTAAGTGAAGCGATGCCCTTCTTAAGTTAGCGACATGGTTGTTAAGTGAATCTGGCTCCCCCGTTGACTTGCCGAAGGTCTCAAAAGGAGATCACACGACCCCGTGACTCTGTCATGTGTGAACAATGGGCGTAAGTCCGTTTTTTCCAGTGCCGTTGTAACTTTGAATTGGCCACTAAATGAACTGTTGTAAGTCGAGGACTCTCTCTGTATTGTGTGTTGCGGTTTCGTTGCAAGTTGTCCATCTACTATCTCATTGTAGACTTACCAGAAGATGATATCAATGAGAAGGAAATGTGGGCTGATCTTTTTTTAGGGCCATTGTATTGTTCCGTCAATATTTGATTACATGGTCTCTTCAATCAGGATTTGATTTATTCTCCCCGTCGCCTTTCGCTACCCTGCGGTTCTTAAAATTTCATCCCTTATATTTATAGACAAGATCCCCTGGGCAAGCCAGACGGCAGATGGTGGCACCTTCTGGTTGTAACCAGCTTAACTTGTTCTGCCCCAGCTACGGACCCCAAAGAACGCAGCACACACAAAGTCCGTTCAAACCTTGGTTTACTAAATAAATCAGTCTTTTACAACAACGGCTGTTAATTAACGGCAATAACAGCCCACCAAGAATTCAAAGAATAATAACTGAAAGGTTACTGTGGTTGGCAGAATGCCCAGAAGCAATTTGCAGGAAGCTGATAAAATAAGCAAGACAAGACACACAAGGTGTGTGAACAAAGTTGTTCCCTGCAAATTGCTTCAGTCAGCATTCCTCCTTAAATAGGCTAAGGGAGTGGCCAATTAGCCCCAAGCCTTACTCTCAAGGAGACCTCCTCCTGAGGAACCACTCCTGCCTTTTAACAGCTCTGTCCACCCATGCATCGAGAAGAGGCTCCTCCTCTTCATCCTCTTCACTTAAGGGAGCTTCTGGAGGTTCTGAAGGCCCTGGTAGGACTAGAATTCCCAGGCTCCTGGTGATTGGCCCAGAGTCAGCTTTCAGGCCTAAGGTGGGACTAGAACTCACCTTCTCCTAGTGATTGGCCCAAAATCATCAGCCGGTTTTCATACCTAAGAGAGGACTAGAACTCACAGTCTCCTAGAGATTGACTCAATCAGTTTTCAGGTCTATGGTGAGACTAGAACTCACAGTCTCCGGGTTTCTAGCCTAATACCTTAACCATTAACCCAATCTTGTATGCTACCCATCAATATGACATATTTTCATTTGTGGACAATTGTATGTTTTCCTTAATTTTTAATGCAGGGCATCATACGATAAAGTATAATCTTTGTTAGCATTTTAATATGAAGTCTGGCTGTGCTTGGTGTAAAGATTCAAGAGAATAATTTTATATGCCTCATCCTAAAAGATTTTCCAAAGTGTTCCAGTTATGAGGTAACATTTTTAAAGGACGAACAAATACGGCCCTCTTAATTTAGCTACGTATGTCACGAAGGTTACACATTTTCTCCGGATTCAGATTAGCTCATATAATCGTAATTGCTATTGTTCTAATTGTACGGGGTTATTTTTATACTCTTAGAAACACGAAGGGGTTTTTGTTTGGATTTATTTTAATTTGCATCTTATATTTTATGGGTTTATTGATTTTGACCTGTATTATCGTGTTTCCCCGAAAATAAGACCCTGTCTTATATTTTTTTTTGAACACCAAAATAAGCGCTTGGCCTTATTTTCGGGGGGAGTCTTATTATTTTGGGGCACGTGGAGCAAGATGGGACTCCTCTTGCTATCTTACCTGATTTCCAGCTCTGCGTTTAAATATTTTCAGGGAGGGCTTATTTTCGGAGGGAGGCTTATTTTAGCGCATGCGCTCAAAAGCCCGATTGGGCTTATTATCAGGGGATGTCTTCTTTTCGGGGAAACAGGGTACAAAGGTCAACCAACATATGCAATAAAACTTTGGTGGTTTCAGCTGGTTCAGACCGGTTCGAGCGAATCGGTAGTGGCGATCTGCGGGTGGGCCTGTCCACCTGCCCCGGTGATATGCCGTCCTATTTAGCTATGTTTTCTAAGCCGCACGCGCGAGATAAGCACGTGCACGGAAGGCTACGTGAATGCGCGGAAATCGTGCGCTCACATTTTCGGTGCGCGGTGAACCGGTGGTAAAATTATCTGAAACCCGCCTCTGAATAAAACACACTTTTTTTTAAGCTGGACACGTTTATGTTTTAATAAAGAACCAATCAGTGTATTAAAATAATCCCGAAGTTTGAAATGTTAACCCGAGGAAGCCAAATCCTGGCGTGTGGTCTTCATTGCGTGAATTTTAATTTTAAGTCCATTCATCGCCTGGACTTTAAATTTGTATATCGATGTTAAAATATTTTTAAAAAAGGACTTTTTAGGAATGAGAAGACTTTGTGCGCGCAGCGAGGTTCTTTCGTCAAAGATTTCGCCTGCATTATTGAAAGAACGGTATGGGTGTCTCCTTTCAAGGAATCCGTCTCAATTTCATGGAAATAATGCGTCGGGCTTGCAAAAGCCGTAGAGAGGTTTTCTCACCACAAAATTACCTGTCTTGCGGTAATACCGTTAGGCCACACCCTAATAGACCAAAGGGAGTAGGAAGGGGGCGTATCAGAAAAAGTACCCTTCCATGAATAGTTCTGGAAACATTTCTGGGTTGTCTATTCGCCTAGAAACCAGGTGACGGTGAGTTCTAGTTCTGTTTTAGGCATGAAAAACCAACTGCATCACTCTGTCCCTTCTCTCTTTCTCTTTCTGTCTCTCTCTCTCCTTCTCTCTTTCTCTCTTTCTCTCCTTCTCTCTTTCTCTGTCTCTCTTTCTCTGTCTCTTTCTTTCTCTCACTCTCTTTGTCTCTTTCTCTTTCTCTGTCTCTTATCTCTATTAAATATATATATATGTCTGTATCTCTATCTCTATTATATATATCTACGGTATGTCTGTCTGTCTCTCCTTTCATCTCTCTCCCCTCTTTCTTGTCTCTCTCGCTCCTCTTCTCTCTCCTCTTTCATCTCTCTCCCCTCTTTCTTGTCTCTCTCTCTCCTCTTCTCTCTCTCTCTTCCTCTCTCCTTCTCTCTCTCCCCTTTTTCTTCTCTATCACTCTCCTTTCTTCTCTCTTTCTCTCTCTTCTCTCCTCTTTCTTCTCTCTCTCCTCTTTCTTCTCTCTCCTCTTTCATCTCTCTCCCCTCTTTCTTCTCTCTCTGTCTCCTCTTTCTTCTCTCTCCTCTTTCTTCTCTCTCTCTCTTCCTCTCTCCTTCTCTCTTCCCCTCTTTCTTCTCTCTCTCCTCTTCTCTCTCCCCTTTCATCTCTCTCCCTCTTTCTTCTCTCTCTCTCCTCATTCTTCTCTTTCTTCTCTCTCTTCCTCTCTCCTTCTCTCTCTACACTTTTTCTTCTCCATCCCTCTCCTTTCCTTTCTCTCTCTCCTTTTCTCTCTCTCTCTCCTCTTCTCTCTCTTCTCTCTCTCCTCTTCTCTTTCTCTCTCTCCTTTCTTCTCTCTCTCCCTTTTCTTCTCTCTCTTTCCTTTCTTCTCTCTCTCTCCTCTCTCTCTCCTCTTTCATCTCTCTCTCTTCTTTTCTCTCTCTCTCTTCCCCCGTCTCTCTCACACACACACACACTTATCCATCTATACAGGTAGTCTTTGACTTACAACAGTTCATTTAGTGACCATTCAAAGTTATAGTGGAACTAGAAAAAGTGACTTCATACCATTTTTCACACTTAACGACCATTGCCGCATCCCCCATGGTCACATGATCGAAATTGGGATGCTTGGCAGCCGACTCATATTTATGACGGTTGCAGTGTCCCCGGGTCACGTGATCCCTTTTTGTGACCTTCTGACAAGCAAAATCAAGGGGGGACATCAGATTCACTTAACAACCGTGTTACTAACTTGTGATTCACTTAACAACTACAGCAAGAAGGGTCGTAAAATGGGGCAAAACTCACTTAGCAACTGGCTCATTTAGCAACAGAAAGTTTGCGCTCAATTGTGGTCCTTAAGTCGAGGATTTCCTGTATCTTTATATAAAATCTATATCTTTTTAATATCTGCCTCTACCTCTCTACCTCTCTCTTTGTCTCATTCTCTCTCTCTCTAAACATACATAAAATAAATGTTTAAAACACATAAGTTGTCTTGACATACCTGCATGGTTTCCAGACTCTTTTCGGAATGAAAAATCCACCCCAAAAAGTCAAACTTAACAGAATTTAGCTGTAACTTTGAAATATTAATGCTGCCGGTTTTTGAAAAAAACGTACGAAAGCTTGTATAGGAAGAACATGTGGGAAAACAGTTACCGTATTTGTCCTGCAGTTCTACAGGAAGATAAACGCACCAATAACAATTGCACTAATTCATTTCTGCCAGGATTGTTGTGCTGCAAAAATCGCCTCTAAACCAGTGGTGAAATCCTTTGCGGTTTGCCACTGCTTGCGCATGTCAAACGCACGCTGCACACACGCATGTACAATGCATGCCGAACACACAGGTGCGCATGCACACTGCGTGCCAAACGCACACTGCGTGTGGGAAAAGGAAGCTTAAGAAGGTAAGTAGAACAGCGAGAGGGGGGAACAGCTGATTGTCGGAAATACCAGTTCAGACGAACCTACCAGTTTGCCCGAACTGGTAGCTTTTTTTTTTTTTACTACCGGTTTGCATGAACCGGTAGTTTTTATTAAAAACTTTTATTATTTGCCTGAATGGGTCCGAACCGGTAGCATTTCACCCCTGCTCTAAACTCTGCATCTGGATTCCTGTACCATCTAAAGGATGAGCTGCTGCACAGTAGATGATTTATTTTATATCTGCTGTAAACCAGAATTCTCTAGCTGTAACCCTGTCTCTGGAGCTACTTTAATTAGTTACTGAGCG
This sequence comes from Pantherophis vulpinus, assembly GCA_037215915.1. NCBI lineage: Eukaryota > Metazoa > Chordata > Lepidosauria > Squamata > Colubridae > Pantherophis > Pantherophis vulpinus. The sequence continues at coordinate 83,256,700 of JAXLNS010000008.1, forward strand.
TGGGTGAAGTTTCCAAGGAGAAGAGGTTTATTTCAGGGCTGAAATCTGACAAGCTAAATTATTGGATAGGCAAAAAACAAACAAATAAACAAACAAACCAAACGACAACCAGCAATATTTTCAGCAATGGGTAACCTTTGGAATAAATAAGTTTGAAAATGGGTTGGTTTTCAAATTGAAATGGGCGTAACAAAGTCATTTTGTAGAGTCCTTAGCAGGTTCTATCCGGTTCGCGCGAACTGGTAGCGGCGGCTGCGGGAGACTCCGCCCAACTTCCCGGACGTCATCACGTCCCGTTTTTGACCCTGTGCGAATGCGCGGAAGGCTCTGCATGCGCGAAGGTGGCGCGTGCACGGAGGTGGCGCGTGCGCTCACATTTGTGAACTGGTAGCGAAGGTAAGTGACTATCACTCCTGGTCCTCAGTGACTCAGTTAACCAGGTTTGATTTTGCTGGTAAGGAGAATACGGTTTGGAAGCTGAAAAATGGAAGTCATTTGCTTTGGGCTTTTCTTATTAGAGGTAGTCCTCAATTTACGACGACCATTGAGCCCCACAATTTCTGTTGCTAAGCGAGAGACAATGGCTACGTGAGGCCTGCCCCCATTTTGCAAATTCTTCTTCCCGCCATTGTTAAGGGAATTGGTTGCAGCTGTTAAGTGAGTAACACAGTTGTTTAAGTGACTCCGGCTTCCGCGGGGATTTGCTCGTCAGAAAGTCGCACAACTGGCGACACCGCAACCGTCTTAAGTATGAGTCGGTTGTCAAGCGTCCATGGTCCCTATTTTTCAGTGCCGTTGTACCTTGGAATTCTCACAAAGTGAATGATTGTAAGTCGAGCATGTTTGCTCCACTAGGATTTTGGATAGGATTTTGGAGAGATCCAGCTCCCCAAACACAACAAACCCTCTGAAGTGAACTCAAAGATTCCTTTATTAGGAGTGCCGGCAGCCCCGGCAAATAGTTTCTCTCTCACCGCAGACTAACAAGTCCATCCGGCAGGGAGATGAATAATTGTCTGCCGTATCTATTAATCTCTGCCCCCTGCCTTTTATATCCAGAGCTAGGGTGCTTCGTTAGCAGCGGTGGCTCTTCTGTCCCAAGGACCGGCCCATAGATTTTCACTGCTCTCCTCTCCTCTGCCTTCTGCACATCCACTCATCAGGCACTGGACCCAGCTGTTCCTCCTCTTCCTCATCAGCCACTTCCAGACCTCGGGGCTGTTGACTCTCCATCTGAGGGTTGACGGACGGCCCAGGCTCCGCCTCTCTCCTCTCTCTCTCTCTCTCTCTCTCTCTCTCTCTCTCTCTCTCTCTCTCTCTCTTTCTCTCTCTCTCTCTCTCTCTCTGCCAGCTCCGTTACCTCTTCCCCCTCAGAGCTCTCAGCTTGCCTTGATGCTGATCCTGACTCCCATGCCCCCTCCTCCTCCTCTGATTCGGCTGCTGGGGGGGCCGGCAGCCAACAGGCCACAACAGATAGTTGCATATCTGGGTTGTACATTTTTTTAGCTATGTATCACCCCTTTTAAAATTTACGAAGGTATCTTTGCCGTGAATGTGTGAGCAGCTGCAGGAATTGCAATACTGGAAGGATTGAAATCTACCCATAATTTTTAGCCGTAAATTCTCGACATGTGTTCCTTATAAAACCAGAGTCTTTTTTTTTTTAAAAAAAAAGCAGAGGTAGAGGGAGAGAAGAGGACTTTTAAATACATGTAATTAGAACAAGTTTGCTTGCGTTGGTCTGCCTGATATGCATTTATAGCTTTTTAAGAAAAGCTTCATAACTGTGTGCTTTGTTTTTAATTATTCTATTGACCTCTAAATGAGACGCCTTGGTAAAATTAGAACAGCATTGAACTTGACATGTGCTTGTTATTTTTAGGTTACTGTATTCTTACATTATCATCATCATCTCCTTTTAATGACCCCATAATCCCTGGGGTCTGGGTAATTGAATAGAGCTGACTGTTTACTGTCCAGATGCCCTTCCTGTCGCCAATGCGGAGTTTTATTCGGTAGATACATTCTCATTGTGCCCAGAGAGAGAAATGTCTGCCTCTACCTAGGATTGAACTCACAGCCTCGTGATTGGGAGGCGAGAGCTCTACCTCTAGGCTACCGCACCACTCAACTGTATTCTTATATTACGAACGCAATAAAATAAGCAAAAACAAGTAAAAACAAGTGCAATCCAATTATATCATGTCTCTGGAGATATTGGTAATCGAATCTTGTATATCTTTTGAGCGAGTAATACCCGTAATGAATTGCTCACTCTCTCATTTTTATATCATGCTCAAAAGTTTAGCATATTGCAGTTGGACGCGGTTTCTAAACCCGTCGGGAAGTTTGAGAAGCTGACTCGCTACAATCCTGAGATTACTTGAAAGATTTGATTCGGAAAATCAAAACAAATCAAGTTGCCTTGGAAAATCGGATAATTTATAAGGGTTCCAATAAAAATTGTACTTACAAGATTTGGGAGCCAAAGAAAAGATAGCGTTGAATATTTGTCTTGGGTGTTTTTCAGAAATATTGATCGGCGGAGAAAATAGCCTGAGTAAGTTGCAAGTTTGAATATCGTAGTGGAGGCCTGTGTAAAATTGCAGGGGTCTTAAGGTGACGGTGCCATGTTTGATTGTGAACAGGTGAGACAAGGTGAGAGCCAGAGGAAATTCTTATCAGGTAGGAAAGACCAGGTTCACACATGAAGGTCCAGTTAACTGATTTATTGCTGAAAGAGTGTGTTGAATCTTTTCAACTAGGGTAACCCCAAGGACCAATAGAAGTCCAAAGGAGGTGGGACTTAATCCACTTGCAGCTATGTAGGGATTTTAGGCCGATCTCTCTTTTCACTCCATCCCAGGCTCTCTACCATACCTCCTCCCACAATAATTCGCTTTATTCAAGGTGGCAAGCAGGGATGGGATTCAGCCGGTTCGGATCAGTTTGGATGAACCAATAGTTACGGCCAGTGGCCCCGACGCTATCCCGCTTTATACAGTGGTTTTGACGCAGCGCACATTTGCGTAAGGCGCGTACGCGAGCGAAGTATCCCGTTCTATACAATCACTGTGTTTTTGATACAGTGTGCATGTGCGCACGCACTCAGATGTTTGATTCTGGGTGAACCGGTGGTTAAATCATGTGAGGCCCACCTCTGGTGGCGAGGGAAGATTTGGCCTGGATGGGCAATGTATAAATTTAATAAGTAAATAAACAAGTTTTGACCAGAATTCTTTGGACTTGCAGTCTTAGTATTTATTTATTTATTTATTTATTTATTTATTTATTTATTTATTTATTCATTCATTCATTCATTCATTCATTCATTCATTCATTCATTCATTCATTCATTCATTCATTCATTCGTTCATTCATTCATTCGTTCATTTATACATACATACATACATACATACATACCGCCCTTCTCCAGCAGGACTCAGGGCGGTGAACAGCCAAGGTAATAACATAGCATACAAAATTTAAAACAACTTAAAAAGATATTAAATAGTTTCGGCCCACAATTTAAAAACACCCCAATAAAATCAATTACGAATTAAAACCGAAAGATGGGATCAAGCCAGCCCGGCTAGATGAAATAAGTGAGTTTTAAGGGCCCGACGAAAAGTCCGGGGATCCGGGATCGTACGTATCTCTGGGGGTAGGTCGTTCCAGAGGGCAGGTGCCGCCACAGAGAAGGCTCTCCCCCTGGGGGGTCGCCAGCCGACATTGTCTGGCCGATGGCACCCTAAGGAGGCCCTCTCTGTGCGAGCGTACTGGCCGGTGGGAGGCTATTGGCGGCAGAAGGCAGTCTTACGTTACGTCTAACTTATGTTAGTAGCTGTTGTGGTCCGCCAGCAGCCCGCGGAGCGGGCAGCGGAGTCAGACAGTGAGGAGGCTGGGGAGGAGCATGGGCCAGTCCTGGAGTCTGGGGAAGGCCCGGACAAGGGCTCTGCGTCGGAGGCAGAGATGGGGTCAGGGCCATCTGGGAGTGATGCGTGGACTCCGGAGCCCCCAGGGTCGGACAGCAGAGAGGCAGAGGAAAAGGAGGAGTTCTGTTGCCACAGAACTGAGAAAAAGTGACTTATGACTGTTTTTCACACTTACAGCCTTGCAGCATCCCCACGATCACGTGATCAAAATTCAGATGCTTGGCAACTGACTCAGACTTACGTCCGTGGCTGTGTCCCAAGCTCACATGATCCGCTTTGACGAACTTCTGACAAGTAAAGTCCACGGGGGGGAGGCAGATTTGCTTAACGACTGTGGCGCTAACTTATCAACTGCAAGTGATTCACTTCAGAACCGTGACGAGAAAGGTCGTAAAACGGGGCGACACTCACTTAACAAGTGTCTCGGTTAACAACAGAAATGTTGGGCTCAATTGTGGTCATAAGTGGAGGACAACGTGTAAGATTTTTTGGCTCCATTGCTATTTCATCGTTTGGGTTGACGGACACTCAACAGGTGTCGGCAAAAATAGCCAGCCTTTCGGTCGCCACCGATACTAATATCCATGGAAAAGTTTATTTGTTGAGCCTGGAATCATGTCAAAAAATTCAGGCCAGAGACACCCGTATAAGCCCAACTGACTCCGGTGACTCTTCAACCCCTCGTTGTCATTGTACGGTGAGGAAAATATCTAATCCTACAACTGACCTAAACCAGTGCGGTCCAGGGGTGAAATGCTCCCAGTTCTGACCGGTTTGCCCGAACCGGTAGTGATGGTGGCGCAAGGCTCCGCCCACCCACCTGGTCGTTATTTTTTACCCTCTGTGCATGCACAGAGGGTCCACGTGATACATGCACTTCCGAACCAGTTGGGAAGGTAAGTAGATTTCACCCCTGCCGCGCTCTCCAACCTTTCTGGCTTTGAGGACTGGCAGATGGATGGCGGAGGAAGAGGGGTTAGTTCCGTGTAAGCAACGGGCAAGCGTGCGCACGCAGCTCCATTTGCGTGAGTGGCGGGCGCGCGTACCCGCCCCTCACCCAGAAGGAACTACGCGTCGCACATACTCCACCTGATGCTTTGGTGGCCGTTTTCTGAACGGGATGCAGGTGCAGGGCAAGATGTCCTTGACTCTCTGAGAAAGGAATGTTGTTATGACTACATATCACCTTGCTCCATACAATCCCCCCTCCCAGTTTCCCACAGTAGTAAACGTGGCAGGCGTGAAGATCCAATGCAAAAGATGGCTTCCAGGCCTGACACACAGCCTTGTGGTGTTGAGGGACCCCTAAATTACAAATTCAGATTTCGTTTTGAGAAGATTTGACTTGACTATCATCTTAGTCGCTCTTCTCTTCACTTTTTCCAAAGTCTCAACGTCTTTTTTGTAACATGGTGGCCAAAACTGGATGCGGGACACCAGGTGTGGTCTTAACTAAGGCTTTATAAAGCGCTACTAACCCTTCACGTGATTTTGATTCTCCTCCCTTTTCTTCCTCTCCTTTTCCCTTTCTTCTTTCTCCTCTCTTCTCCCTCTCTCTCTACTCCTTCCCCTCTCTCCTGTTGTTTCCCTTTTCAGTTCAATCTAAAGTGGTATTCGAGCGGCAGATAATTTTCTAATTATCTTTATTCTCATTTCAATTTCTTATTCAATTATTATTTATTTTTATTTCATCATTTGCGTACATTTTTATAATATCTCACTTTTTTCTCTTTTAACACCCCCCCCGCCCTTCCCCTTTCTCCTTTTACTTGACATCATCTGGGTATCTATTTTTCTAATCGTTTTCTCCCATCTATTCTCTATCTATTTTATCTCTCTATCCTTATTCATATTTCCTTTCTAACCAATCATAAAATTTATCCCATATCTTTTTTGTAATGTGACCAAAACTAGATGCTGTATTCCAGGTGTGGCCTTACTAAGAGTAGTAGGTAAGGGCATGCTAACCAAACAGATTAAATAAAAATAAATAAATGAAAGAATCAGTACAGTTCACTGCTGACATTTGTTAACCTGACAAAACATTTGCTTTTGGAATCTGAAATTCTCTACAGCTAGTCCTTGACTTACAACAGTTCATTTAGTGACCGTCCTAAGTTACAATGGCACTAAAAAAAAGCGACACGACCCTTTTTCACACTTATGACCATTGCAGCATCCCCAGAGTCGTGTGATCAAAATTCAGATGCTTGTGGCCACTGACTCATATTTATGACAGTTGTAACATCCCGGGGTCACGACCTTCTGACGAGCAAAAGTCAATGGGGGAAACGGGATTCATTTAACAACCGTGTTACTCATTTAAGAACGGCGGCGATTCACTTAACAAACGTGGCGGGAAAAGTCGTACAACGGGGCAAAACTCACTGAACGAATTTCTCACGTAGCAACGTCAATTTGGGGCTCAGTTGTGGTCGTACGTTGAGGACTACCCGTAGTCAGAGACCTTAAAAAAAAAAACACCCCAACAACCTCAGAAAAATTCATATGGAATTAAGCCCAGGGCAACGAAAATGCTTTCACCACAGATGTAAAACAAATCCCAGTTTAAGACAAAAATGAAGCATCTGTTCATATCCTGAAGTTCATTCTCCAGATTTTCAAGAGTCCGAAACCAGCGTCCAAAAGGGGGAATGATCCGATCCAGAAAAGAGACTTTTGCAAGCAGCAGGGCAGTTGCTAGCTTTGATTTAGACGGGTTAAAAATGAATACTTGATACTTGGCAAATTGACATGGCTAATTCCAGCTTCTTGGCGGTCTTTTATTTTTAATCCGCCCCCGGCGGTCTCGGCCCCTTTTCTCAGATTCACTGCCCTGCTCCTTATGGATTGAAAAAAACAAAACAAAAAACAACCTAGCCAACTGTGATTTGCCAAACTGAACATGACAGATGCCAGGCATTGCTGGGGAACAGTTGCTCCGTCCAATTTTAGAAGCATACAACCTGCTGAGACAGTTGAAAAGTTTTGGGCCTCCTTTGAGCATCGTTAGAGTTAGCATTCGTACCCGGCACTATGAAATGTTTTGCCTTTTTTCATCCCAAGTTTTTGGGTTTTTTTTGGCCTAGCAAACAAAATAATAGTGTTTGGAAGGGACCTTGGAGGTCTTCTAGTCCAACCCCCTGCTTCGACAGGAAACCCTACAGCACTTCAGGCAAATGGTTATCCAACATCTTCTTAAAAACGTCCGGTGTTGGAGCATTCACAACTTCTGGAGGCAAATTGTTCCACTGATTAATTGTTCTAACCGTCAGGAAATTTCTCCTTAGTTCTAAGTTGCTTCTCTCCTTGATGAGTTTCCAGCCATTGCTTCTTGTCCTGCCCTCAGGTGCTTTGGAGCTTCAGGTGCTTGACCTCCTCTTCTTTGGGGCAACCCTTGAGATATTGGAAGACTCTGCTATCATGTCTCCCCTTAGTCCTTCTTTTCATCAAAGTAGACAAAAAACATTTTGACGGAGAGCAAGGGAAAGACTCGGAAAACGGAAGATTACAGATTATCTTGTCATTTTGATCAGAGGATTAAAGGCCCCAAGTGTTTAGGATTACAGATTAACAGAGCTGGAAGGGACCTTGTAGGTCATCTAGTCCAACCCCCCACCCAAGCAGGAGACCCTACACCATTTCTGACAAATGGCAATCCAATCTCTTCTTAAAAGCCTCCAGTGATGAAGCTCCCACAACTTCCGAAGGCAACTTCTGTTCCATGGGTTGATTGCTCTCACTGTTGGAAATTTCTCCTTATTTCTAGGTTGATTCTCTCCTTGTTCAGTTTCCATCCATTGTTCCTTCTTCTGGCCTTCAGGTGCTTTGGAGAATAGCTTGACCCCTTCCTCTCTGTGGCTGTCCCTCAAATATTGGAAGATGCTCTCCTGTCTCCCCTGGTCCTTCTTTTCACTAGACTAGCCATACCCAGTTCCTGCAACCGTTCATCGTATGTTTTAGCCTCCAGTCCCCTCATCATCCTGGTTGCTCTTCTCTGCACTCTTTCTAGAGTCTCAACGGTGGTGCAGTGGACTGAAGTGCTGTTAAATAGCAATTAGCTGCCAGCTGCCTGCAATTACTGCGAGTTCAAATCTCACCAGGCTCAAGGTTGACTCAGCCTTCCATCCTTCCGAGGTCGGTAAAATGAGGACCCGGATTGTGGGGGCAATAAGCTGACTTTGTATAAAAAAGAACACCGCTTAGGGGGGCCCCGAAAGCCCTACTAAGCAGGTATATACAAAAGTATGACGGCTATTGCTTAACGCATTGTAAGCCGCCCTGAGTCTCCGGAGAAGGGCGGCATATAAATCGAACCAATAAATAAATGAATGAATGAATGAATGAATGAATGAATGAATAAATAAATAAATGTCTTTTTTGTAGTGGACGCAGTACAGAACAGCAGGAGAGCTCTTGAAAGATCAGTTGGGTTCCACAGAAAAGGAGAGAGAAAAACAAAAAAAAACTAAATAAGGGTGAAACCGTTCTGTCCGACAAAACCGTTGAACTCTCCGTAAAGAATTGGAAAAAGAGTTTGCAGGTAGTTCTCATCGCTCGTTTAGTGACCGTTCAAAGTTACGATGTCGCTGAAAAAAAAAAACGGGACTTGGGACTGTTTTTCCGATTTAATGTCCGTCGCTGCATTCCCTCCCCCCCTCCCCCCATGGTCATTTGATCAATATTTGGATGCTTGGATAATGTTGTTTTTATCACGTTGCAAGCCGCAGGGAGTCACGCGACATCGAGATGGGCGGCAGATAAATTTAATAAACCAACAGACAAGTTCAAGACCGAGGCGTAATGGCACCCTCTGTTCCCAGGACGTCGAGAGGAAGAAAGACCCTTTCGCTCTTGCAAGTTCTAGTTCAGTTTTGCGTCGTGTGTCACTAAAGTCTATCGCATCGCATCTAATTCCAACGCACATTTTTTTTTGTGGGAGGGATTGTCATCACAAGGGCTTGTGGGTCATGCCATGTTTTGATCCTGAGGCATGACATGAATGGACTTCAGCCAGCAGCTGCTCCTGGCTTTTGTGTGGGAAGAGCCGCTATTTTAAAAGCTTTTCTATGTTAGTAGGAGGGAAGTTATTTCTTGTACTGGATTTAGACATTTTGAGGGAGAGAGCCCTGAGGTGGCTGTTGGGGATGCACTGAAAAGCTGAGGGAAAGACCTATGCTTTTTATTTATTTTATTTTATTTTATTTTATTTTATTTTATTTTATTATTTTATTTTATTTTATTTTATTTTATTATTTTATTTTATTATTTTATTTTATTTTATTTTATTTTATTTTTTATTTATTTATTTTTTTTATTTTATTTATTTTATTATTTTATTTTATTTATTTATTTATTTATTTTATTTTATTTTTTATTTATTTTATTTTATTTTTATTTTATTTGTTTTTTATTTTATTTCATTATTTCTTTATTTCATTTCATTTCATTTCATTTTATATTTCATTTTATTTATTATTTTATTTATTTATTTTCTATTTTCTTTTGTTTTTTTCATTTCATTTCATTTTATTTTTTATTTCATTTTATTTCTTTTTCATTTTTATTTCTTTATTTTATTTTTATTTTATATTTTATTTTATTTTATTTATAATTTATTTTATTTATATTTTATTTTATTTCTTTTTTCTTTTCTTTTCTTTTGTTTTTTATTGTTTTCTTTTTCTTTTATTTTATTTCTTTATTTTATTATTTTCATTTTATATTTTATATTATTTTTATTTTTTTATTTTTTTATTTTCATTTTATTTCATTTTATTTATTATTTTATTTTATTTATATTCATATTTTTATTTAAGAGATTGATATGCTGTTCATCTCACTGTCAGGTGAATTCTGGGTGGCTTGCAAATCCAGTGAAAGAAGACAGGTAGTCCTCGACGTACGACAGTTCACTTAGTGACTGTCAAAGTTACCACGACATTGGAAAAAAGTAACTTACGACCGTTTCTCAGACTTATGACCATTGCAGCATCCCCGTGGTCAAAATTCAGATGCTTGGCCACTGACTCGTATTTATGACGGTTGCCGTGTCCTGGTGGGTCGTGACCTTCTGACGAGCCAAATCAAGGGGGAAGCTTGATTCACTTAACAACCAGGTTACTAATTTAACAACTGCAACTGTAGCAAAATAGGTCGTACAATGGGGCAGAAACAAATGTCTCACTTAACGACAGAAATTTTGGGCTCAGTTGTCGTAAATTAAGGACTACCTGTAATCTGGCCTCAGTGTCGCAAAGCGGGAGTTTTAGAGAGATATTTGTGGAGATAAGAAGCAACAGAAGAGACGATCTTCAACTGATCTTTTGTGGGTGTGGAGGAAAATATTAGTTTAGTTTGCATTTAAATGTGTAAAATTAAAATCTTCTGTTAGGCCAAGTATTTACAGTGTCCAAAATATGCTACGGAAGAATCTTTCCCTCAGAAAAAGAACTTTAATAAGCCTCTTTTTTAAAAAATGAGCTGCCCTCAGAATCTAAGATAAATAGCCACCTTTAATCTTATAACTGCTTTACTCTGACATTTTATTTAGCTAACATTTTCCCCTGTAACAATTACTCAGCGGCATTAATAGGTTTTTACAGCTTTAACGTGTTTGCGAACAGACTTCAGCAGACCTAAAATGCTATTTATCATAGCCACTAAAATTGTAACTTAAAAGAAGATTGTGAGACTTATCTTCATATACCAAAAATCACCTAAAATGGTTCCTCCTCCTCGTTCCTTATTCTTGTCTATCTTCCTCCTCCTCCTCCTCCATCATCATCTTCATCTCCATCATCCTTATCTATCTTCTCTTTCTCCTTCCTGATCCTTATCAATCTACAATTCTCCTTCTTTTTCTTCTTCCTCATCCTTATCTCTTCCTCCTTATCTATATCCTCCTTCTCCTTTCACTTTTCCTTCTTTTCTTCCTTTTCCTCCTCCTTATCTCCTCTTCTTCCTCCTATCTCTCTCTCATCTATCTGTCTATCTATCTATCTATCTATCTATCTATCTATCTATCTATCTATCTATCTATCTATCTATCTATCTATCCACCCACCGACCTACCGACCTACCGACCTACCTAAATCTATCTATCATTGTCTATCTACCTAGCTACCTACCTACCTACCTACTTACCTATATCTATATCTATATCTATCGTCTGTCTGTCTTTCTGTCTATCTACCTACCTATCTACCTATATCTACCTATATCTACCATTGTCTGTCTGTCTATCTATCTATCGACCGACCTACCGACCTACCGACCTACCTAAATCAATCTATCATTGTCTATCTACCTAGCTACCCACCTACCTATATCAATCTATAGCTATATCTATTATTGTCTGTCTGTCTATCTATCTATTATCTATCTAGCTACCTACCTACCTACCTATATCTATATCTATATCTATATCTATATCTATATCTATATCTATATATCTATATCTATCTCTATCGTCTGTCTGTCTGTCTTTCTGTCTATCTACCTACCTACCTACCTACCTATATCTATCTATATCTATCATTGTATGTCTGTCTATCTATCTATCGACCGACCTACTGACCTACCGACCTACCTAAATCAATCTATCATTGTCTATCTACCTAGCTACCTATCTACCTATATCAATCTATAGCTATATCTATATCTATTATTGTCTGTCTGTCTATCTACCTATTATCTACCTAGCTACCTAGCTACCTACCTATATCTATCTATATCTATCTCTATCTCTGTCTCTATCTCTATCTCTATCTCTATCTCTATCTATATATCTATATCTATATATATCTATCTCTATCATCTGTCTGTCTTTCTGTCTATCTACCTACCTACCTACCTATATCTATCTATATCTATCATTGTCTGTCTGTCTATCTATCTATCGACCGACCTACCGACCTACCGACCTACCTAAATCAATCTATCATTGTCTATCTACCTACCTACCTACCTACCTACCTATATCAATCTATAGCCATATCTATATCTATTATTGTCTGTCTATCTATCTATCTATCTATCTATCTATCTATCTATCTATCTATCTATCTATCTATTTCTATCTATCATTGTCTGTCTGTCTGTCTATCTATCTATCTATCTGTCTCTTCCTCCTCCTCTTCTTCAGGTAAACTCTGAAACATGTCAAATGACAAGTAACTTTCCCACGAAACTTACGTCCATCTCTTCTTCACCCTTCCACAGGGTTATAAAATTTGGTTAGGGAATTTTGGCTCTGCAGTTATAACTTTCTTTCTTTCTTTCTTTCTTTTTTTTAAAAAAGCGTATTTTCTTCGTTCACCACTCAGTTGGCATTCTGCCCCCCCCCCGCGTCTCTTTAAATAACGAACCCACATTTAATTCTCATTATGCTTCCACTCTTAACTAAGTTGTTTGTTAAGCTTCGTTTCCATATTTGTCCATCTCTGGAGGCTGACTGGTATCCCTGGAGCCCGCTTGGGAAGCGGTTGAGGAGGTGTTGTGGTTGGCATAGCTTCCAGAACGCTTGCGATGAGCGTGTTGAGTGAAGGACTCTACCCAGCTCAGACTGGATGTCGGAGCAACTGACCTTCATCCTATTTTAGAGACTGCCAGGGGATTCGTTCTCACGACAGGTGATCAGCTCAGAAATGGGGCAAGGATTAGATCAATCAATCAATCAGAATAGAGCTGTAAGGAAACCTTCCCAGTTTTCTACTCCAGCCCCCTCCTTAAGCAGAAGACCCTATGCCAATGATGGCTAACCTTTTTGCCATCGTGTGCCAAAAGCGGGGGTAGTAAAGGTGGGGATTGCGCGTGCGCGTGCCCACACCCATAATTCAATGCGCCCCATCCCCCCACGCATGCACGCATAACCCCTCTGCTCTCCCCCCGCTTTTGCCATGCAATGGCGCAGTGGGCCCATTTTTTTGCCCTCCCCAGGCTCCAGAGCCTTTCTAGGAGCCTGGGGAAGGCGAAAACAGCCTTCCCCACCCTCCCGGAGGCTCTCCGGAGGCCCGGAAACAGCCCGTTTCCTGGCCCGGAAGGCCCGAAAATCAGCTGGCCAGTGCGCACATGGTGCTGGATTGACGTAGGGCAACGCTCGCGTTCCCACAGATATGGCTCCGTGTGCCACCTGTGGCATCCGTGCCATAGGTTCGCCATCACGGCCCTATACCATTTCAGACAAGTGGCTGTCCAGCCTCTTCTTTAAAACTTCCAGTGATGAAGCACCCACAATATTTGAAGGCAACTTCTGTTCCACTGGTTAATCATCCTCCCTGTTGGGAAGTTCCTCCTTAATTCCAGGTTCCAAATACATTCAGCCTTGGTACTTTGTTATGCAACACTCAAATGTAGCTATGAATAGAACAGAACAGAATAGAACAGAAATAAATGGAATGGAACAAAACGGAATGATATAGAAATAAACAGAATGGACTGGAATGGAATGGAACAGAACAGAACAAAATAGAAATAAATGGAACGGAATAGAACAGAACAGAAATAAACAGAATGGAATGGAATGGAATAGAATAGAACGGAACAACAGAACAGGAATGGAATAGAAATAAATGGAATGGAATGGACTAGAACGGAACAACAGAACAGAACGGAATAGAAATAAATGGAACAGAACAGAACAGAAATAAACAGAATGGAATGGAATGGAACGGAACGGAATAGAAATAAACGGAATGGAATGGACTAGAACAGAACAAAAATAAACTGAATGGAATGGACCGGAATGGAACAGAACAGAATGGAATAGAAATAAATGGAACAGAACAGAACAGAACAGAAATAAACAGAATGGAACGGAACGGAATAGAAATAAACGGAATGGAATGGAACAGAACAGAACAAAAATAAACAGAATGGAATGGACTAGAACGGAACAGAACAGAACAGAACAGAACGGAATAGAAATAAATGGAACAGAACAGAACAGAAATAAACAGAATGGAACGGAATGGAATGGAATAGAAATAAATGGAATGGAATGGAAAAGAACAGAACAAAAATAAACAGAATGGAATGGACTAGAACGGAACGGAACAGAACAGAACAGAACGGAATAGAAATAAATGGAACAGAACAGAACAGAAATAAACAGAATGGAATGGAACGGAATAGAAATAAACGGAATGGAATGGAACAGAACAGAACAAAAATAAACAGAATGGAATGGACTAGAACGGAACAGAACAGAACAGGATGGAATAGAAATAAATGGAACAGAACAGAACAGAAATAAACAGAATGGAATGGAACGGAATGGAATAGAAATAAACGGAATGGAATGGAACAGAACAGAACAGAAATAAATGGAATGGAATGGAATAGAACGGAACAGAATAGAACGGAACGGAATAGAACAGAACGGAATAGAAATAAACAGAATGGAACAGAATAGAACAGAACGGAATGGAACAGAATTAAATTCTTTCATTGGCAAATGTGATTGGACACACAAGGAATTTGCCTCCGGTGCATAAGCTCTCAGTGTACATACAAACAACAAGTGTGAAATCATACTCATAAGCATCATAAAAATATATTCATCATAAATCATGCAACTGATGAACAGTAAATAAATTGCAACATCATCTTCAAGAACCTTCATTGCCTTTCTGAGAGTACAGGTAATCCTCGACTTGCGACCACAATGGAGCCCCAAATTTCATTGTTAAGTCAGACAGTTATGAAGTGAGTTTTACCTCATTTTACGACCTTTCTTGCTACGGTTATTAAGTGAACCATTGCCGTTGTTAAGTCAGTAACCTCATCGTTAAGTGAATTTGGCTTCCCCGTTGACATTGCTTGTCAGGAGGACGCAAAAGGGATCACATGACCCTGGGAGAGACAACCGTCATAAATATGAGTCGGCTGAATTTTGATCACGTGACTATGGGGAGGCTGCAACGGTCATAAGTGTGAAACAGAGTAATATTTCCCAGTGTTGTTGTGACTTCAAATGAACGGTTCTAAGCAGTTGTGAAATCCAAATTTTTTTACTACCGGTTCTGTGGACGTGGCTTGGTGGGCGTGGTGTGGCTTGGTGGGCGCGGCTTGGTGGGCGTGGCAGGGGAAGGATACTGCAAAATCTCCATTCCCCCACCGACATACTCTGGGGCCAGCCTGAGGTGGCATTTGCCGGTTCTCCGAACTACTCAAAATTTCCGCTACCGGTTCTCCGAACTACTCAAAATTTCCGCTACCGTTTCTCTAGAACCTGTCAGAACCTGCTGGATTTCACCCCTGATTCTAAATCAAGGACTACTTGTACATGTTAATTACTTATTTAACTTAATTACTTTAATTAGCAGGTTAATTGCTTAATTACTTCAACTATTATCTATTTATTACTGATTTTCTGATCCTTTGAAGTTGGTAGGTTCTGGAAAAGAATTCTGATCCAAAAAGCTGCATTTTCTTGATTTGTAATGACTGCAAACTCGGAAGCATTTTTTTTAAAATACATGTCCAACCATTTCCAAATGCACTTATAAGGCAATCTTTGCATGTTTATTCAGATCCTGGATGTGGGGGCAGCCCATCATGAATATATCATACATATCATGAATTAAAATAATAATAATAAGACTCTGCTGATCTGTAGCCAGATTCTCGAGTGAATATGAACCATTCAAACAAATCATAGGAAAGACATGCAGAGTAAGAAATAAAACGTTACAGCAACGTATAATTATTTTCACCTGCAAGATGTTAACGAGTACAGCATGTAAACATAACACAAAATAAAGATGAATATTTATTGCGGCTTTTTGAATATGTTTCCCCACCCCCCCATATTTATTTTAGCGGCAGCTCTGTGGTCAAAATCCATTAGACATTCTTCACAGAATAAATTGTTTTATTCTGAAACAAATTATTCCTTTTATTTATTTTTTTCCTCGCAGGAGTTTGGATCGGTTAATCCTCCCTGAATTGCCATCTCTGATTTATTCGCATTAAATTTTTCAGCAGGCTCTTTTTTTGGCTTATCCATTTATGACCCCAGTTGAGCAGTGGTGGGATTCAAATTTTGCTACTGTGGGCGTGGCTTGGTGGTGGTGGTGGGGGTCATGTGACTGAGTGGGTGTGGTGGCCAGGCGGGGGAGGGGCTAGCCAGAGGTGGCATTTGCCAGTTCGGCGAACCAGTTAAAATTTCTGCTACCGATTCGCCCGAACTGGTCCGAACCGGCTGAATACCGCCTCTGCAGTCGAGTGATAAAATGGAAATTGTTTCTAAGTTCTCGCATGAACTAAGGCAGATGCACCTTGTTATTATCTTTTCTCCAATAATTTTTTTTTTAAAAAAATTACACGCAATATATATCATTGGTATAAAATTCCTAAATGCCATGTTATAATGTACAACAACAAAAAAATTGGTATATTTCGTTTTGGCAAAACCATATTGCCTGCAATATGTTGAAATACAATACCAAGGGCACACAAAGAGATAAATTTAAAATTCAATTTTATTCCACTCCTGAGATCAGGTACAAACAAGATATGGGATAAAAGAAGTCTTACATTTTTGTAAATATATGTAGAGGCGTCTGAGAGAAAACCAATAAGTAAAATGGAATCTAAAAATAATGAAGAACGTAGCTACTAAAATAAATCCAGGTAAAATAGTATTCTAAGACATTCCATTTGTACGATACGCCATAGCATTACTTAGAATTCAGTGACTTTAGAGGTTTCAGTTAGTCCTCGATTTACAAAACAGGCTATATAGGTAGTCCTCAACTTATAACAATTTGCTTAGTGACAGTTCAAAGTTACAGCGGCTCTGAAAAGAGTGACTTACGACTGCTTTTCACACTTATGACCGTTGCAGCATCCCCATGGTCATGCGATCAAAATTCAGGCACCTGGCAACTGACTCATACTTATGACGGTTGCTGTGTCCCGGGGTCACGTGATTCCCCCTTTGCAAACGACCTTCTGACGAGCAAAATCAATGGGGAAGCCGGATTCACTTAACCACCCTGTTACTAATTTGACAACTGCAGTCATTCGCCTAACGACTGCGGCGAGAGAAGTCATCACTTATAACACACGTCTCGCATAGCAACAACAATTTTGGGCTCAATTGTGGTCGTAACTCGAGGGCTACCTATATTTGTATCCTGTTGGCTGAAGGAAGAACCATCCTCCTCCTCTTTTAATAATCCCTTGCTGAACGGAGCTGAATGTTTACTGGCTGGATGCCCTTCCTGTTGCCAGTGCGGAATTTTGTTCGGCAGATATATTCTCATTGTGCCCAGAGAGAGAGAAATATCTGCCTGTACCTAGGATCGAACTCACAGCCTCCTGATTGTGAGGTGAGAGCACCACCTCTAGGCCACCTCACCACTCTCTGAAGGAAGAACCATGTTTATTTCTAAAATGGGTAGGGGAGATGAGACTGGAATATTAATGGAGCATTTTATGGAGAGCGTAGCAAGATGCCGTCAATTAAAATGTCTGAATTCTCTGTCTGGAGTTTGGAATGTGAAACTTAATACATCAAAACAAATCTGTTTATGAAGAGTTTGGCTTCAAGGATTTGCGTGGAGATGGCTGAAGTCTGGTCCTTCTCTTGATGGCATTTTAGAGTCTGCTTCCTATCAGGCTAAAAATCTATCTTCTTTGGGATACTGGACCGTGCTTGGGCGTATTGAAAGTTAGTGAAAACCGACGTCCTACCGTGATTTAATCATACCCAATAAAGAAAGGACGGGGCTAATGTGACCCAGAGCCTCTTAATTTTCTATTCATCTATTTTATGGGGGGGGGGGTGAATGTTCCAATAAAATCCCTGTGGGGGGATTTTTCAGTGGCCTGGGAAATCCTGTGCTTTTTCTGTGGCTCCTTTCTCAAATCCTTTCTGAGGATTTTAAAGAGGTCAGAATAATAAGAGTAGTAAGGGACCTGGGGAGGTCTTCTAGTCCGACCCTTCTCAAAGCAGGAAACCCTATTCCATTTAGAGACAAAACGGTTGTCCGAAGTCCTCTTAAAAACTTCCACCACTTGTGGAGGCAAGTAGTTCCACTGATTAATTGTTCTCACTGTCAGGAAAGTTCTCCTAAGTTCTAGGTTGCTTCTCTCCTTAATGAGTTTCCATCCGTTGCTTCTTTCCATCCCATCCCTACCCACGATCTTCGCTACCGATTTGCCTGAACTGGTACGAACCGGCTGAATACCACCTCTGCTCCTGTGTCCATCAGCTGGTCTTCTCTGAATTATGTTATGCAACTCCTGTGCTTGTTTTCAGACCAAAGGAATGAAAAAAAAATACATTTAAGGTAACCTTGTTGATATGTTTAACAATCTTAAAACGAGCCGTCATCTTCTGGCCAAAAAGGATACTTTTGGATCAGTGGTGGGTTGCTACTGGTTCTGCCCGGTTCGGGAGAGCCGATAGCGGAAATGTTGATGTGAGAGCGAACCGGTTTGCCCTGAACGTCAGCTGGGCCCTCCCGCTCGCCCCTGCGCTATACTTACCTTTTATTCCTTTGTTTTTATCCCAGCTGAAAGGCGCGGCAGAGGGGATTGCCATGCCTCACCTGTTTTGAAATCCAATGCGCTTGCGCAAAGCGAACCAGTGGTAACACCAGTTAGATTTACATTTTTCTGATCCCAAATTGGAAAGCCAAGATTTCTTGGGTCTATAGTTCGTGGAAAGAGTTTGAAAGATCGATTAAATTAGAAAACACATCGTAAAAATAGCGGCTTACCATTCATAAATCCTTCACGGACATGTCAGTTTATCTCTGAAATTTGGAACCAGCAAATAAGGGAGCTTGTATTTCTTTGCCGTCCTGTAATAATTCTAGGATTTTTGGCAGAATAATGTGGTGGGAGTCTGGAAATGTATTCTATACATTTTCTGTATGATTCATTTAAACTCTTTTAACACACCTTTTTTTCCCCCCTCTCCTTTGACAATATTGGCTTTCAGAACACATTCCACTTGCAATTTATGTAAAATAAATAAAATATTCCCAGTTAATTAAAAGGATTGATCCAACATTTGAATTTCTGAGGTGCTTATTTACTGCTTTATATTGTAGACAACAGATCTTTCTGCTAGAAGAGAATATTTGTAAATTCAGGGTTGAGCTGCGGGATTCTTGATGTTCTCTGAGCCGGGTTCTTTCCTTGTGGACATTTCATGACCCAACTAGATAATATCATCAGTGCTAGAAGAGAATGGCCTTGCTTTCTGGTTCCTCTCCCTATCAGCGTTGGTGGGAGTGAACGTGGTTCCTTACTTTTATTTGTCTGAATTGGTGGTTCCTTGATTAAAATATTGACTGTTCAGGTTTTAATCTTGGTGTTCATCTCAGTTTATCTGGGTTTTGATTGGTGGTGAGGCGGCATTTTGATCTTTTTATTTCTTTTTTTTTTTAAAAAAATGTCTCTTTTGAATGGTACGTAGACATTGTTTATCTCTGTGTATCTGTTGATGGTACATTTTTCTGAGCCCGTGGTCAAATGCTGGTTTGCTGGCCGCGTATATCTCAACATGTACAAATGAAGACAAGCTAGCTAGGTTTCCCCATAGTATTAATAGTATTAACTTGGTTTTTCTAGAGCAAGATTATTTTGATAGTTTGCTTGCTTTGCTGCTAAAGCAATCGCATCGTCTTTACTTCTTGAAATAAGGGCTGAGAACAGCTATCAGAAAGAGCAGCTGCATCCTGTCAGAAGGAGAGATAATAAAAAAATTTTTTAGAATGTGCAGAAATGAATAGATTAACATTAAGAATACAAGATAAAGAGGAATTGGTGTATTCCAAGACATGGGGACGTTTTTATGACTGGTTAGAAAAGGAATATGAATAAAAGATTAGAGATTAACAAATTGGATAGGACAAAAGTAAATGAAAGAAAAGACAAAAAAAGGAATAGAAATCCAGATGACACCTGAGTAAATGAAAAAGGGGGAAGGAGGGGGAAAACTTTCTGTTTTATATAAATGTACATCAATGATGACATATGTGAAATCAGCAAAATAGAAAAGACATTAAAAGGAAAATGTATGATAATAGAGAATCGGTGTTGCTTGAATACAATTTTGAAAATATATTAATTGTAAATTTTATTTATTTATTTATATTTGAATTTATATACCGCCCTTCTCCCCCTAGGGACTCAGGGCGGTGAACAGCCAAAATTAAAATACATACAATATAAAAGTTAAGATAGCTAAAATAAATTAAATCAATCGGCCCCCAATTTAAAACCCCAAAGCTATACAATTAAAAAAAAAATTAATACAACAACCGAGAGGGAATGGAGAGAGAGAGTAGAGAGATAGGAAGAGGAGAGAAAGGAGAGTGGGACAGAAGAAAGGGAAAAGGAGAGGAAGAAAAGAAGGGGAAATAAGAGTAGGAGAGAGGGTTAGAAAGGGAGGAAGAGGGGAGGAGTGGGGAAAAGGAAGAGGAAGGAAAAAAGGGGAAGGAGAGGAGGAAAGAAGGAAGTAGAAAAGGATAGAAGAAGGGAGGGAACGGAAAGAGGGGAGAAGGAGAGGAAGGGTTGTTGGGAAATGGAATGGTAGAAGGGCAACCTCAAGTATAATCAACTAATATGAAGGTTAAAAGATAATATGTTTGAAAGAGACTGTACATTTATGTATGCTTATGAGAAATAAAAATAGAAAACTTTTATATATATATATATATATAAAAAAAGAGCAGATGCAGAGCACAGATTCCTAAAAAAAAGGAAACAAGTAGGTAAAATTAACATTTGGCTAGAGAAGCTTGGGAAAATGTTAGGCGTTAAGGTCTTTTGTCTACAAATGAATTGAAATCCGAGACGTTTAAAAGCGGGATTCGGACAAGGTAGCTTTGTACAAGCGATAGTAGCTTTAAAGGGAACGGAGCTCGCCCGTGGGACAGATACACAAGATTGATAAGCGGCCTTTCTCCCCACACCATCTTTAAAATCTTACAACGAAGGAGAAAAAAAACAGACATGTTCCTTCCCAGGTTTCTGGCATCCAATTAATGTGGGAAGATGCCGGGGACAAAGCTTAGATAAGAGGCAGTTCACTCCATTTTCCGTTCAATTCAGAATAGAGCTGGAAGGGACCTTAGAGGTCTTCTAGTACAGCCCCCTGTTCAAGCAGGAGACCCTATATCCGTGATGGCGAACCTATGACACGCTTGCCACAGGTGGCACGTGGAGCTGTATCTGTGGGCACGCGAGCTTTGCCCTAGCTCAGCTCCAGTGCTCATGTGCGTGCCAGCCAGCTGATTTTCTAGCCTTCCGCGCCCACCGGAAGTCAGGAAATGGGCTGTTTCCGGCCTCCGGCGGGGTGGGAGAAGCTGTTTTTGCCCTTCCCAGGCTCCAAGAAAGCCTCTAGAGCCTGGGGAGGGCGAAAAACGGGCCGACCGGGCCCACCATGCCATTCTGTGCCAAAAGTGGGGGGGGGGGGGTTCGTGCGTGCATGCGCGTGTTCTGTCCCTGTCCCACACGCACACACACCAACAGATGTTCAAGAGTTAAAGACCAAACCAGCCGGCAAAATCCTTTTCCTTTTGATAACGGAACTTGGCAACAAATTTTTCTTTTTATACTTGTTTTTGCATTTACAAATCTTTCCAGTGGTTTCATTTTTGGCAAAGAAATTCACACGGGGGGCCTTACTGATGTTGCAGAATTTAATCAGAAAATGTTGATTGAATACAGATAGTCCTTGACAGTTACAACAGTTTGTTAATAGTGACCATTAGGCGTTGCAGCGGCACTGAAAAAAGTGACTTATGACCGTTTTTCACACTTAACGACCGTTGTAGCGTCCCCGTGGTCAGTTCAGACTCAAAATCAAAATCAGACTCAAAAATTTGAGTCTCAAAATCAGACTCAAAATCAAATATGATTCATACTTATGACGAATTCAAGAGGGAGGAATATCCGGAACGTTATATTTTTTTTAAAAAAACCCTGTATGAAATGGAAACTGAGCTTTAAAACGCAGGTTGATTTCAGTTTAATAATGCAATAGATCAAGGAAGCGTTTTTTTATTTTTTATTTTATTTATTTAGTTTTTTGGCAGCCCACTCAACTTCAGTGGCCAAAAAAATGGGTGGCTGGGACTTCCTGTTCGTTTTGAAATATCCGCTCTAAAACAGGATTAGTGTCGTTTAAAAAAAAAAAAACCCGAAAGTAAAAATAGAGACAATACGTTTCTACCAACTGGAGTGTGAGAAAGAGCCCCACCTGTTGTGCATTCATTCTTCAGCTCCCAAATGTTAAGTATGGCTCAAAGGACTGTGCCCTGTTCAGACAACACATCACAAATAGAAGGGAAATATTGGCAGCTCAGGCTCGACCTGTGGGTTCCTTGCTGTTTTCTGAACTTCATGGCTTTCTTGCAGACGTTTCGTGACCTAACTAGGTAATACCATCAGTTGTTAGAAGGAAAGAGATTACAGGTGGATTCACCTCCCTGTATTACAACCTCTGCACAAGAACTGGAGGTCGTCCTTGATTTTGTGTACCTCGGCTCAGCTATCTCTGACACTCTCTCTTTAGATACTGAGCTGTTCTGCCCCAGCTACGGACCCCAAAGAACGCAGCACACACAAAATCCGTTCAAACCTTAATTTACTGAATAAACCAGTCTTTTACAACAACGGCTGTTAATTAATTGCATTAACAGCCGCCAAGAATTCAAAGAATAATAACTGAAAACTTAGTATGGTTGGCAGAATGCCCAGAAGCAATTTGCAGGAAGCTGATAAGATAAGCAAGACAAGACACGAAGGTATGTGAATGAAGTTGTTCCCTGCAAATTGCTTCAGTCGGCGTTCCTCCTTAAATAGGCTAAGGGAGTGGCCAATTAGCCCCAAGTCTTATTCTCGAGGAGACCTCCTCCTGAGGAGCCACTCCTGCCTTTTGGCAGCTCTGCGTGCCCGTGCATCGAGAAGAGGCTCCTCCTCTTCTTCCTCTTCACCCATGGAAGCTTCTGGAGGTTCTGAAGGCCCCGCCTCTGGCACCACATCTTCTCCAGCCTCCTCATTGTCCGACTCGAGTGCCAGCTGCACAGGCTGCTGGCGCAGCACCACACCAGCCTCCTCGCTGTCGGAATCAGCTACTAACCGCGTACGGGCCACAACATGAGCTGAATAAATGGTAAAGCGGCCACCACATTTTCCAGACTTACAAAGAGAGCATGGCTTAATAAGCTTAATAAGAAGCTGACGGAACATACGAAGATCTCTCTCTCTCTCTCTCTCTCTCTCTCTCTCTCTCTCTCTCTCTCTCTCTCTCTCTCTCTCTCTCTCTCTCTCTCTCTCTCTCTCTCTCTCTCTCTCTCTCTCTCTCTCTCTCTCTCTCTCTCTCTCTCTCTCTCCTCTCTCTCTCTCTCTCTCTCTCTCTCTCTCTCTCTGTATATATCCTGCTTTGTAGGGCATAACCATGCCAACTAACCAGAAGGAACCATCGTCGGAAATCGTGGCAGCGAGAACCCATCTCCACCTGATTGGGCTTTGAGTTAGAACAAGGATAGAAGGCGGCAGCTGATCTTCAGCATGATTAGACCTAATAATAGTTGTGCTGTTAATTCTGGACTTCTTAAATTATCCAGACACCTAATAGCTTCATAATGCCTCCTCATAATGACTACCTGAGAGCGTATGCACCAAGACAAATTCCTTGTGTGTCCAATCACACTTGGCCAATAAAGAATTCTATCTATCTATCTATCTATCTATCTATCTATCTATCTATCTATCTATCTATCTATCTATCTATCTATCTACCTATCTATCTATCAATCTATCATCTATCTATCTATCTATCTATCTATCTATCTATCTATCTATCTATCTATCTATCTATCTATCTATTGTACAAATTTCAGGCTTCTTCAGGCACCAAGTTAAAAATTTTGCACCAACACAACTCAAAACTGGTGGGAAACTGGAGGTGTGGTGCCCAATTCAGTAAAATATGCCAGCTATTCACTAGAGCAGTGATGGCTAACTTGTTGTGGCTCCGTTACCTGAGCCTGTGTCATTGGCAGGAGAGGACTCCAAGAGTGAAGGAGAGGAGTTGGCAAGGCCTCCCTCTCCAGGACCCTCCTCTCAGGCAATGCCTTCGGTGTCCGCCGAAGGGCAAGAGATAGGGCCGGGGCCAAGCACGTCCACGCAGCCACAGATGGACAGTGATGAGGGTAATGAGTCTTGGCTGGATCCACGACAGCGTCACAGAGATAAGCATGTGCAACAGAAGAAAAGGCGTGCCCGAGATTAGGCTGAGTCACTGGACCACACCCCACAGGGTATAAAAGGGAGCGTGGTCGCCAGTCAAGCCTTGTGACGAACAAAGCTGAAAGCTTCCACGCCATTCTGCATTGGCGGACTTTTGCTATAGACTTTGCTGGATTATATTTGGACTTAAATTACTCTGTAATTATTGAACATTTTACTTTGATGTACCAGAAGCGGAGAGAAGTTATCTCTTCGTGAGTAATAAACTCTTGGCAGGCAGCCACTAGGTTGCTGCCAAGTTCCGTTAGCATAAGGAAAAGGATTTTGTCGGCTGGTTTGGTTTTTAACTCTTGGACGTCTGTTGGTGTGTGTGCGTGTGGGGCGGGGACAGAACATAACCTTTTTGCCCTTGCGTGCCAAAAGCAGGGGTCGCGTGGGCATGTACCCACCCATAATTCAATGCGCCCCACCCCCCGCACATGCGCATACAACCCCCATGCGCTCCCCTTCCACTTTTGGCATGCGATAGCACGGTGGGCCCAGTAGGCCCCTTTTTCACCCTCCCCAAGCTCCAGAGGCTCTGAAAGTCGGCAAACTGGCCATTTCCAGCCTCCAGAGGGCCTCTGGGGGAGAGGGGAAGACCGTTTTCGCCCTCCCCAGACTCCTAGAAAGGTTCTGGAGCCTGGGGAGAGTGAGAAACAGGCCTTCCCCACCTCCCAGAGGCCCTCCGGAGGCTGGAAACAGCTTGTTTTCTGACTTCCGGTGGGCCCAGAAAGCCTGAAAATCAGCTGGCTGGCGCACGCATGTATGCTGCAGCTGAACTAGGGCAATGTTTGCGTGCCCACCGATAAGGCACCTGTGGCACATGGGACATATGTTCGCCATCACGGCACTAGAGAATCAAAGAATGATGCAATCTATCATTTCCCTCCCCCCCAAAAAAAATTGATTGTTTGAAGCGTGTCATATTAGGCATACCATATTGAATTGTATTTATGGTTTTCTTTAAAAAAAAAAAGTAGCTAAACACATTCTGATTTAACTCCGTGTCATTAAAAAAAAGAAAGTCCTGAAGTTTAGTGCTGAAGTTTAGAAGTGTTTTTGGACACTTCTAAAAATGCTTCGGATTCTTCTGCCTGCGCAGAACTTCCAATGAAATGAAAACTCATTTTTTTTTGGTTTCCTTCATATTCATCGACATTCCAGAGCGTGTGATATTTTGTCACAAAAATATGCTGTTTTAAAAAGTTCGGGGAAATATTGTGGGTGCGTTGTTTTTCTTTTATCAAATATGCTTCGGTTTTCTTTTCTTTTTTTTCTAAAAACAAACCAGATCTTTTAATTATATCTTTCTCCCCGGTTTCCAATATTGTTACCATTAATTTGATTCGTGTTCTCCCTTTCTCCTCTAAGGACCGATAGTAAAAAGTTTTATTTTTTTACAGAATACATGAGCAGAAAGGGAGAGAACAAAATTTTTTACTACCGGTTCTGTGGGTGTGGCTTGGTGGGTGTGGCATGGCTTGGTGGACGTGGCAGGGGAAGGATACTGTAAAATCTCCATTCCCACCCCACTCCAGGGGAAGGATACTCTAAAATCTCCATTCCCTCCCCAATCCAGGGGAAGGATACTGCAAAATCCCCATTTCCTACCAATCAGCTGGGACTTGGGAGGCAGAGAATAGATGGGGGCGGGGCCAGTCAGAATTTTTACTACCGGTTCTCCGAACTACTCAAAATTTCCGCTACCGGTTCGCCAGAACTGGTCAGAACCTGCTGAAACCCACCTCTGGAGAGAACCCAATTCAGATCAATCCATGCATCTTGCTTTTAACCATTCCAATTTTGTGAACGGATTCCCAGATCCGAAAGTAATCAAAAAGTCAAACTCGGGAGCATTTGTGTAATTTATTAATTCATGAAATTAAATTTATCTAGCTGCCCATCTCATGAATGTAACTCTGGCCGGTATGCCATTAAAAACAGAACAATCAAGATACACAGTGGTGGGATTCAAATAATTTAACAACTGGTTCTCTGCTCTAATGACTAGGTGGGCGTGGCCATGGTGGGCGTGGCCATGGGGTGTGACAGGCAGCACTTGGCCTTCAACTCCCCCTGGGAGCAAAAATGGGCCGCGGGTTGCGCACCGCTCCCCCGCCCCCCGTTTAGGGCCTAGTAGGCCTCCCTACAGGGACGCGATGGCTCAGCGGCTAAGACACTGAGCTTGTCGATCGAAAGGATGAATCCCTAGTGCCGCGTAACGGGGTGAGCTCCCGTTACTTGTCCCAGCTTCTGCCAACCTAGCAGTTCGAAAGCACATTAAAAAAATGCAAGTAGAAAAATAGGGACCACCTTTGATGGGAAGGTAACAGCGTTCCGTGCGCCTTTGGCGTTGAGTCATGCCGGCCACATGACCACGGAGATGTCTTCGGACAGCACTGGCTCTTCGGCTTTGAAACGGAGATGAGCACCACCCCCTAGAGTCGGGAACGACTAGCACTTATGTGCGAGGGGAACCTTTACCTTTACCTTTAGGCCTCCCTACAGTCTCTTGAGAGCAAAAACGGGCCTTGGGGGAAGGCACGCTGCACCCCCGTGTCCCGTTTTGGGCCTAGTAATCCTCCTTGCAGCCTCCTGGGAGCCAAAACAGGTGTGTGGGGACTCCTGGAAGGGGCTGGGAGTGGAAAGGCAGAGCCAGCTAGCAATTTAACAACCGATTCGCTCGAACCGGCTGAATCCCACCACTGCAAATGCACCTTAAAATAACTTTTAGGAACGAGCAAGCAGTAGCACAGCACGAGAGAGTGTTTAAAAGGACAACATAGGGCCATCTCGTTTCGCTGCACTTGACCCCAGCTTTTTAAAATATTTGAAATTGACTTTCTAGGCCTCGCATTTGTGGGGAACAACATGTTAAAATAACCCATGGAAAAACAATACATTGGCCAAGAAAAAAAAAAAAGCAAAACTAAAGTCTCGAGCGATTTGCCCAATTCCTTGCTTGTTGATGTTCCTGCAGTGAGTAGCAGCGGTGCCACAGTTTTGAAATTTTCTTGATAGATTGAGTAACTGCTTGGAAGGCTAGCAATTTCCCCCCATGCTTTGGCAACCAGAAATACATTTGTTTCTCTGTCGCTTTGAGATGGGGAAAAAAACAAATAGGGAAAAACTGCAGAGTGTATTGACAAGCGTGTATTTCTTCTTGGGGTGGAATGTGCCTGTTGTGGCTCTGTTACCGGAGCCTGTGTCATCGGCAGGAGAGGACTCCGAGAGTGAAGGAGAGGAGTTGGCAAGGCCTCCCTCTCCAGGACCCTCCTCTCTGGCAATGCCTTCGGTGTCCGCCGAAGGGCAAGAGATAGGGCCGGGGCCAAGCACGTCCACGCAGCCACAAGTGGACAGTGATGAGGGTAATGAGTCTTGGCTGGATCCACGCCAGCGTCGCAGAGAGAAGCGCACGCAACAGAAGAAAAGGCGTGCCAGAGTCACTGAGTCACTGGACCACACTCCACAGGATATAAAAGGGAACGTGGTGGCCAGTCAAACCTTGTGACGAACAAAGCTGAAAGCTTCCACGCCATTCTGCATTGCCGGACTTTTGCTATAGACTTTGCTGGATTATCTCTGGACTTGATTGACTCTGTAATTACTGAGCTGTTTCTTTTGATGTACCAGAAGTGGGGAGAAGTTATCTCTCCTCTTCATAAGTAATAAACTCTTGGCAGGCAGCCACTAGGTTGTTGCCAAGTTCTGTTATCATAAGGAAAAGGATTTTGCTGGCTGGTTTGGTCTTTAACTCTTGAACGTCTGTTGGTGTGTGTGCGTGTGGGACAGGGACAGAACAGTGCCTCCTTGCTTCATTTGTAGGTCTTCAGAGTGTGCCTTTGTTTGAGTTGGCTTAGGAAAAAGAACCGGGTTCAAATAAGGGACCTTTTGATCTTCAGCATTCTCAGAAACGGTCTTGATTTAAGTCAAGACTGGCCTGGAGGTAGCCTCTCCATTTCCAAACCTAGCTATGTTGCCTTGTTGTGCTGTCTTGTTGGCTGCCACAAAGCAGAGGGGGTCAACCTGTTCTCCAAAGCACCTGAAGGCAGGACAAGAAGCAACGGATGGAAACTCATCAAGGAGAGGAGCAACCTAGAACTAAGGAGAAATTTCCTGACATTGAGGACAATTAATCAGTGGAAGGACTTGCCTTCAGAAGTTGTGATGGCTCCATCACTGGAGGTTTTCAAGAAGAGATTGGACAGCCATTTGACTGATGGTTTCCTACCTGAGCAGGGAGTTGGACTACAAGACCTCCAAGGTCCCTGCCAACTCTGTTATTCTGTTACTTTGATGAACAGATACACTCTGTGCAAAGACCATTCTTCTACGCTCGGTTCATTAATTCAACTTCCATTGGACAACTCTTCTTCTGTGGACAATTGTCCATTGATCTGCCTTGTCTTCATTTTATCTATTAGATATCGGAGCCTTCTTTGCTTCTCTACAAACTAAGAGACAGCAAATGGATGGGCTTCTTCCACTTCCTCTTCCTCTTCTTCTTCTTCTTCTTCTTCTTCTCCTCCTCCTCCTTCTTCTTCCTCTTCTCCTCCTCTTCCCTTCTCTTCCACCTCTTCCTCCTCTTCCTCTTCTTCTTCTCCTCCTCCTCTCCTCCTCCTCCTCTTTTTCTTCTCCTTCTCCTCCTCCTCCTCTCCCTTCTGCTCCTCCTCTTCTTGTTTTCCCCCCTCCTCCTCTTCTTCCTCTCCTCCTCCTCTTCCTCCTCCTTCTTCTTCCTCTTCTCCTCCTCCTCCCTTCTCCTTCACCTCTTCCTCCTTTTCCTCTTCTTCGCCTCCTCCTCCTCTCTCTTCTCCTCCTCTTCTTCTTCTCCTTCTGCTCTTCCTCCTCTTCTTATTTCCCTCCTCCTCCTCTTCTTCCTCTTCTCCTCCTCCTCCTCTCCCTCCTCCTCCTCCTCCTCTTCTTCTTGTTCTCCTCCTCCTCTTCTTCCTCTTCTTTTTCTCCTTCTTCTCCTCCTCTTCCTTTCCCTTCTCCTCCTCTTTTTGTTCTCTCCCTCCACTCCTCCTCCTCTTCCTCTTCTTCTTCTTCTTGTTCTCCTTCTCCTCTTCTTCCTCTTCTTCTTCTCCTTCTTCTCCTCCTCTTCCTTTCCCTTCTCCTCCTCTTCTTGTTCTCTCCCTCCACTCCTCTTCCTCTTCTTCTTCTTCTTCCTCTTTTCCTCTTCCTCCTCTTCCTCCTCCCCCTCCTCCTTCTCCTCCTTTTCCTTCTCCTCTCCCTCCTCCTCTTCTCCTCCTCCTCCCCCTCCTCCCTCCTCCCCCTCCTTCTCTTTCCCCCTCCCCACCTTCTCCTCCCCCTTGGAACTTTTCTTAGTGTACTGTAGGAGAAAGCAGCTGGGACAATTGTGTGAACGAGTGGAAGATCTGAGAGAGGCAAGATACGGAGGGAAGGAGCCTGGGTGTGGAAACCCCCTGGAGGACAGAAGGAAAAGTTCCAGCGAGTGGGGAGGGTGGAGCAGAAAGCTTCAGCCAAATATTTTCCCACATCATTCATCCAGTGGGATCCGAGAGCCAGAGCGAGGAACGGCTGCATTTCAAGTTAAGATGTCGCACTTCTGGGCGAAGAGATTCCCGGTTTTCACTCGGTTTGGGATTCTACATCTGAATTCTCAACTCCTGACTGAATTTTTCCTGCCTTCTCTTTTCCGCCCCTCCATCCACAAATATTTCCATTTGAGTTCACAGGGATAAGATGGCCCAATTCACTGAGCCTTCACCCAATTTTATTTGTGTATTGCTAAACTGTTAGTTATTCACATATTCTACGCTCTGTTCCAGTGACGGCTAACCTTTTTGCCGTCACGTGCCAAAAGCAGTGTGGAGTGTGTGGGGAGGTCGCACGTACGTGTCCATACCCATAATTCAATGCCCCCCTGCCCCCCTGCCCCGCGCCCCCATGCATGCACGCACAACCCCCCCGCACTCCCCCTCCCCGCTTTTGGCATGCGACGGCAAAAAGGTTACTGGTGGGCCCAGTAGGCCCATTTTCCACCCTCCCCAGGCTCCAGAGGCTTTCTTGGAGTCTGGGGAGGGCAAAAACAGCCTCCCCCACCCTCACCGGAAGCCTTCCAAAGGCCGGAAATGGCCTGTTTCCTGACTTCCCGTGGGCCCGGAAGGCCCGAAAATCAGCTGGCGCGCTGGAACCAACCTAGGGCAACGTTCGTGTACCCACAGATATGGCTCTGCATGCCACCTGTGGCATGCGTGCCATAGCCTCACCATCACGGTCCTGTTCTATTCTATTCTATTCTATTCTATTCTATTCTATTCTATTCTATTCTATTCTATTCTATTCTATTCTATTCTATTCTATTCTATTCTATTCTATTCTATTCTATTCTACTCTACTCTACTCTACTCTACTCTACTCTACTCTACTCTACTCTACTCTACTCTACTCTACTCTATATACTCTATTCTTTCCTTTATTTCTACTTTACTCTACTCCACTCCACTCCACTCCACTCCACTCCACTCCACTCTATACTCTATTCTTTCCTTTATTTCTACTTTACTCTACTCCAGTCCACTCCACTCCACTCCACTCCACTCTACTCTATACTCTATTCTTTCCTTTATTTCTACTTTACTCCACTCCACTCCACTCCACTCCATTCTATTCCTCATTCAACTATTCTATTCTATTCTATTCTATTCTATTCTATTCTATTCTATTCTATTCTATTCTATTCTATTCTATTCTATTCTATTCTATTCTATTCTATTCTATTCTATTCTATTCTATTCTATTCTACTCTACTCTACTCTACTCTACTCTACTCTACTCTACTCTACTCTATTTATTCCTATTCCTATTCCAAAGAGAAGAGAATTGGAAGGGACCTTGGAGGTCTTCCAGTCCAACCCCCTGCTCAGGCAGGAAACCTGTCAAGTATTTGCAAGCCATTGGCACATGTGTCATATAGACACCAGTGGAGGCAGAGAGTGTCTCCACCCCTATGTGGAAAGGAGGGGCTTACCCTGAGTATAAAACCCCCTCCAACCTTTTCCACCTTGCGCTCTCTCTCCATCTCTCTCACTTCTTGTGTTTGTTCCTCATGAGACTTGATCTCTGTTGTACATAGTTAATATGATTTATTATATGAATAAATACGTTTAAGACATTTATTTATGCATCTGCCTCTGAACTCTTCTATGCTCCTGGGTGTTTCTACGATCCCAATTCCACAGAACCCTATATCATTTCAGACAAAACGCCCAAATCTCTTCTTAAAAACTTCCAGTGATAAAGCATCCACAACTTCTGGTGGCAAGTTGTTCCTCTGATTAATTGTCCTCACCGTCAGGAAATTCCTCCTTAGTTTTCGGTTGCTTCTCTCCTTGATGAGTTTCCATCCACTGCTTCTTGTCCTGCCTTCAGATACTTTGGGGAATAATTGTTGAAAGTAAGGGATTTAAAGTTTTGGCGCGCACGTCCAGATGGCGCTTCTGAATTGTTTCATAACAATCCCCCTTGATTTCATCTCTGCTGTTCTGATTTATTTTTTTAATTCGATCTTTCCTTTCGTGGTGTTTCTATATTTTTGATATCTTTCCCGAGCAACGCTCTGCTGCTCATTTCCTACGAAAGCGATCCAAAATTTTCTGTCGCAGGAAGGCAAGCTTAGCCTTATGTAAGATGGCAAGCCTGCCTGGATTTTAGACAAGGATTTCTAGTAGCTGATGATATCCTAGGCCAAACGGGCCGGGGGACTGGATTTATTTGGAAAAACGAGCTACATTTCCACAGTGATATTAATTTATTATTTATTTATTTATTAATCAAATTTCTATACCGCCCTACTCCCGGAGGACTCAGGGCGGTGAACGACCAAGATAAAATACAGATAATACAAACATTAAAAGTCCCTTAAAATTATTAAATATTTTGGGATGAAACACAGATTAAAACACCCAATTTATAAAATCAAAACGAATTAAAATTTTAAAAAAGGAGAGTTAGGCCAGGCCAGCCTGCTGAAATAAAAAAGTTTTGAGAGCGCGACGAAACGTGCGCAGATCCGGGATCCTCCGTATCTCTGGGGGGAGCTCGTTCCAGATGGTAGGTGCCCCCACAGAGAAGGCTCTCCCCCTGGGCGCCGCCAGTTGACACTGTTTGGCCGACGGCACCCTGAGAAGCCCCTCTCTATGACAGATGTTTCCACAGGGTCTCCAAGCAGGAGACCCTACACTATTTCTGACAGAGGGCAGTCCAATCTCTTCTTAAAAGCCTCCAGTGATGAAGCTCCCACAACTTCCGAAGGCAACTTCTGTTCCATGGGTTGATTGTTCTCACTGTCAGAAAATTCCTCCTTATTTCCAGGTTGAATCTCTCCTTGATTAGTTTCCATCCATTATTCCTTGTCTGGCTTTCAGGTGCTTTGGAGAACAGCTTGACCCACCCATCCTCCTCTCTGTGGCAGCCCCTCAAATATTGGAAGACTGCTATCATATCTTCCTTGGTCCTTCTCTTCACTAGACTAGCCAGGCCCAGTTCCTGCAACCGTTCATTGTAAGTTTGAGCCTCCAGTCCCCTCATCCTCTTGGTTGCTCTTCTCTGCACTCTTTCTAGAGTCTCAACAACTCAAAGCTCATTCCCGAACGGTATATAGTTGCTTTCGTGCTTCTGCCCCTATTTAAAGACCCCTCTGGACCTGTTTATGGGTTTCAGTTGACCTTGGAATGGAATGCAAAGCTGTCTTGGCCTCTGGGCCTCAGTTGCGTTTACCGTTGAGCGTTGGCTGTTGTCCTTCGCTCTTCGTGATTGACAGATGCCATTGTTTCCCCCGTAACTCCTCTCTATACAGTTGCAGAGTGTAATAATGTGGCATCTGCAGAGCGTTGACGCTTACGGGAAAGACAAATGTCCCATTGTTGCCCGCCTGCAGGTGGGATGTTGAGAATTGGGGACGGGTGACTTCATCGGTTGCTCATGCTGTTACTCAAAGAAGGTCCTAGATCAGATATCTGCGTCTCCTTGTACTCCACATCCACATGTTATAGTAGTGGATAATAGTATGTGATTTCTAGGGTAACATTAAGAACCTGGTGGCGCAGCAGACTAATAGCCTGTTATTATCATCCAGCTGCCTGCAATTACTGCTAGTTCGAATCTCACCAAGGCTCAAGGTTGACTCAGCCTTCCATCCTTTCCAAGGTAGGTAAATTGAGAACCCAGTTTGTGGGGGCAATAAGCTGACTTTGTATAAATATACAAAAGTATGAAGGCTATTGCTTAAAAGCATTGTAAGCCGCCCTGAGTCTCCGGAGAAGGGCGGCATATAAATCAAATTAAAAAAAAAAGTATTGTCATGCTGCCTAGAAGGAAAGAGAACAGAATAACAGAGATGGAAGGGACCTGGGAGGTCATCTAATCTAACCCCCCTGCTCAGGCAGGAAACCGTGTAAGACGAACCAGTCACTTGGTTGAGTTGAGTTGAAATGAAACGAATGAACGAATTCTCAAATTTCTTAATTTTTTCCCTCAGCCTGTGGATAGATAATTAAAAACAAACGAACCGTCAAATACCTGATTTTTGCCGCCTTTCTTAAGTGAATCACTGCAATTGCTAAGCTAGTCACACGGATGTTAAGTGAATCTGGCTCCCCCTATTGACTTTGTCCAGTCAGACGGTCGCAAAAGGGGATCTCGTGACCCCGGGGGAGACACTGCGACCGTCCTAAATGTGAATCAGTTGCCAAACATCCGACGGTCGTAAATGTGAAAAAAACGGTCATTAAGTCACTCTTTTCAGTGCCGTTGTAACTACAAATGGCCTGAATAATAAACTAGCTTAACTAGAATTTCACAAAATTGGTCCTAATTCTTCACATCTTCACATCTCTTTATCGCTGAATCTTTCTTCTTAAATACTTCACTTATTTTGATATTCAGTTGGCAGACGAGAGGACTCGTCGAAATCCTCCACGGACGCAACTGAGCCCCGAATTTTTGTTGTGGCGTGAAACATTTGTGAGGTGAATTTGGCCCCGTTTCGCAACCATTCTTCTCGCCGCAGTTGGTTAAGCGAATCGCTTCGACATCAAACGAAAATTATGGCAATCTTGCAAGCACTGTCGCTTCCCATGAAGTGGTGTCCTTGGTCATTACCCTCGTTTCGGTTAATTAACAAAGGATTCGTAAACCGCAAAGAAACACAACCCACTTTATGTCTTTTTGGAACCTGCAGATATTATGAAAAAGTTTTACAAATATAATATTGTATTGTATATTGCAGATATTATGGAAGGGGTTCCATGGTCGGGTTCAGAGGTGTTATTCAGCCGGCTCGGACCGGTTTGGGCGAATTGGCGCAATCCCATCCTATATCGCTGTGTTTTTGATGCTGCATCAGGGGTGAAATCCAGCAGGTTCTGACAGATTCGAGAGAACCGGTAGCGGAAATTTTGAGTAGTTCAGAGAACCGGCAAATACCACCTCTGGCTGGCCCCGGAGTGGGATGGGAATGGAGATTTTGTAGTATCCTTCCCCTGCCACGCCCACCAAGCCATACCACGCCCATCAAGCCACGCCCACAGAACCGGTAGTAAAAAAAATTTAAATTTCACCACTGTGCTGCATGCATGTCCGGATGGCGGGCATGAGTGAATTGCCGTGTAATTTGACATCACATGCATGTTAGGATGGCGTGCGCACACGCATGTTTCCGGTGCTGGGTGAAACGGTTGCTACAGTATATAAATCCCACGTCTGATCGGGTTGATCCAGAATTTGGATAACGATAACGAAGTCCGTTGAACTTGTCGTTGTCTCTTAATGTTAAGCGATTCCAGAGCCATTCTGAAATTAAAACGGCAGATGTTTGGGTCTCAATAAGCCACCTCTGGAACTGTTGACCAGCAAGGGAAAAAAAAAATGAACTGTAATATTTTATGCCTTGGAACCCAACCAGAGTCATTTCAAATCTTCCTTGCAATTATTAAACTCGGTAGGATTTTTCCAAGCTATTTTTGCCGAGACGAATTTGGCTCCCTTTGTTTTAAAGGGATTTTTGTTCCTCTTTTTTTTTTTTTTTTAAAGCAAGGCAAACATCTGGGATGGGCTTTGCTTTTTTGAAGAAAAAAAAAATTGACGCATTGGGTCAAATGATTACCAACTGTGTAAACAATAAAATTTAATGAAAAGTGTCCGTTTGCCTGTGTCCCAGTGTGCATTTTCTTTACGATTAACGTGTGCTAAATTTGGCCTCTCTTTAATCTAAAAAGCAAAACAGAAACACTTGCAAATTATTGAATTCCGCTTCATTACCGTTAAAAACACAAAAGACGCCTAGCTGATGTTTTAACGATTTATTTTGTGATGCAGTGATGACTGATTCTTGTTTTAGTCTAATTGGAATTTTGCCTCTTCCTCTCTATCTCTCTCCCTCCCTTCCCCTCTCTTTATAACAGAAACACACACACATATAGCGAGAGACGCGTATATATGTATATAGCAGTATATATATGCGCGTGTGTGTACACACAAACACATATAGATACATATACACACATACACACATTTTGAGCAGTTCAGAGAACCGGCAAAAACCACCTCTGGTTGGCCCCAGAGTGGGGTGGGAAGGGAGATTTTGCAGTATCCTTCCCCAAGGAGTGGGGTGGGAAGGGAGATTTTGCAATATCCTTCCCCCTGGAGTGGGGTGGGAATGGAGATTTTGCAGTATCCTTCCCCCTGGAGTGGGGTGGGAAGGGAGATTTTGCAGTATCCTTCCCCCTAGAGTGGGGTGGGAATGGAGATTTTGCAGTATCCTTCCCCCTGGAGTGGGGTGGGAAGGGAGATTTTGCAGTATCCTTCCCCCAGGAGTGGGGAAGGAATGGAGATTTTGCAATATCCTTCCCCCTGGAATGGGGAAGGAATGGAGATTTTGTAATATCCTTCCCCCTGGAGTGGGGTGGGAATGGAGATTTTGCAGTATCCTTCCCTCTGGAGTGGGGTGGGAAGGGAGATTTTGCAGTATCCTTCCCCCTGGAGTGGGGTGGGAAGGGAGATTTTGCAATATCCTTCCCCCTGGAGTGGGGAGGGAATGGAGATTTTGCAATATCCTTCCCCCTGGAGTGGGGAGGGAATGGAGATTTTGCAGTATCCTTCCCCCAGGAGTGGGGTGGGAATGGAGATTTTGCAATATCCTTCCCCTGAAGTGGGGTGGGAACGGAGATTTTGCAGTATCCTTCCCCTGGAGTGGGGAGGGAATGGACATTTTGCAGTATCCTTCCCCTGCCACGCCCACCAAGCCACGCCCACCAAAACAGTAGTAAAAAAGTTTGGATTTCACCACTGCCTCCAAGGGCTTCAACGACCCTCTAAAAGGATGCAAATGACCAGCTGCCTGCAAGGAGTATCAATCCTTCCCTTCCCCACCATTCAGTCAGAGCCGAAGAAGCTTCTCGGATGAGAAGCGAAACATCTTCAAAGAAAAAACAAGAAAAATCCAGTTGCCTCCTGAAAAAGCACCTTTGGGACAATTGTGACCTGGAGGACTGAGAATCTCTACAGACCTCTGTGGAATGAAGACAAACACTCGCTGATGGAAAAACCAACAAGGAAGCTGGAAAAATACAATTTTGCCTCGCAAAGCCTTCAGAATTGTCTCCGGGCTTAAGGAATCCGGTTGCCTTCTGCGGGAAAAATCTGTATTCTGCAGCTGAACCCTTCAGATTTACAGGCTGAGCTGATCTTGCAATAAACAAAGAGAGATCGCTTCTCTCTGGCACCCGACTGTTGAATTTATGCGGTTTGCTTAATCGTTTTTAATATTAGGAGAAAACCTCTTTAGATTGGACCTGTGCACAAAGGAGGAGGAGGATGTAAGTGTGAAAAAATAGCCGTACGTTGCTTTATAGGAGAAATTTCCTGACAGAACAATTAATCAGTGGAACGACTTGCCACCAGAAGTTATGGGTGCTCCATCACTGGAGGCTTTTAAGAAGGCTTTTGGCCTGAAATGGTATAAGTTGTCCTGCTTGAGCAGAGGGTTGGACTAGAAGACCTCCGAGGTCCCTTCCAACTCTCTTATCCTGTTCATTCTTTTAAGACTTGCAGTGGTCTCGGATTTTGACCTGCGTGACTTGTCAAAGTTCCTGAAAGAAAGTTTAGCTGCCAGCCTAACAAAGTTTTTTTTTTGGGATGTCAATGCCAGCCGTGTTTTTTTAAAGAGCCCCAGAAACAAAAAAAAACGAACTCACTGTGACTAATGCATTCTGGCATCTCGAAACGCTAAAAAGCAACAGACAATTAGGAAAGCTTTTGCATGCTATCAGCAAACACTTACCCCAAATATTTTGACCCCGGCTAGGAACCAGCAGAAGGAATAGGGCGTCATCGGATTGGCCTACAAAATATGGATAATGTTGGCATAATAATGATGATGATGATAATAATAATAATAATAATAATAATAATAATAATAATAATAATAATAATAATAGGCGGCTGCAAGAGTCGTGAGTGAAAAATGGACAAGTCACATTTTTCAGAAGGATGTGTGTGGGGGGGAGGGAGAGAGAAAGAAAGGAGAGAAAGAAAGAAAGAAAAAGAAAAAAGAAAAGAAAGAAAGGGAAGAGAAAGAGAAAGAAAATGTTAAGTTGACTGAGTTTCACGTTTAATGAATAAAAGAATGATGATGATTGGCTGCAAGAGTCGTGAGTGAAAAATGGACATAAGTCACTTTTTTCAGAGTGGGGTGTGTGTGAGGGGAGGGAGAGAGAGAAAGAAAGAGAAAGTAACAAAGAAAAAGAAAGAGAAAAGAGAAAGAAAGAAAAAAGAAAGAAAAAAAGAAAAGAGAAAGAAAGAAAAAAGAAAAGAGAAAGAAACAAAGAGAAGAGACAGAAAGAAAGAAAGAAAATGTTCAGTTGATTCGGTTTCACGTTTAATGAATAAAAGTATAATGATGATGATGATGGGGTGTGGCAGCAAGAGTCTTGAGTGAAAAATGGACATAAGTCACTTTTTTCAGGGGTGTGTGTGAGGGGGAGAGGGAGAGAGAGAGAAAGAAAGGAGAGAAAGTAAAAAAGAAAGAGAAAAAAGAAAAAGAAAAAGGAAGGGAAGAGAAAGAAAGAAAGAAAAAGAAAAAGAAAAAAGAAAGAAAATGTTCAGTCGACTGAGTTTCATGTTTAATGAATAAAAGTTTATAATAAAAATAATAATAGTAATAGTAATAATAATATCATCATCATCTTTAGAAGACTTCTTGGTCTTCCTTGAGAAGGATCTGATGTTGAGTCTGTTGAATGAGATTCGGAGAAAGTGACCAGGTCAGGCTTTTCCTCTATTTGAGGAATTCATGTTGTGTTGGGTGATCTGAATATTTCATTCTTTTCCCCCATTTGGAAATGAGTGAATTTCTGTTGTTAAGCGAAAATAAAATAAGTACATTTAGTTGACGTGGAATATTCCATTAGGCGTTTGGCATGGACTCCCTGGATATCGGTGGCTGGTGGCTAGATTGGTAAACGTTCAATTATTGAGGCTCATTATAGGATTTAAAAACTTCCATTGTAGATGTTCAGTGGCTTTGTCAGACACAGAATTTTTTTGGGGGGAAAGAGGGCTTATTTCTCTGAAGAGCAAAGTTCTCCATCCTGCCATAAAACAATTGAAGGGGAAAAAAAAAGCCAAATTTTAAAACTTTTGGATGCCCAGGATTGATCGCGTGGGAGGCTTAATATTTATTTTTATTTTCTGTTCCTTAATGTCTTCAGCCTTTAGAAAGAAAAAGAAAAAAAGAATGTTATTTTGCTTAATTTAAAGGAGGGAGAGGGAGGGAGAGAGGGAGGGGAGAAAGGAAGAAAGAAAGAGAGAAAGAAAGAAAGAAAGAAAGAAAGAAAGAAAGAAAGAAAGAAAGAAAGAAAGAAAGAAAGTTATTTTGCTTAATTTAAAGAATTTTCCGTTTGAAAGTTGACTCAAAACGGGGACAATTTGAAAGGCGCTGAAAAATTCATGCAAAGCTACCTTGCTGACGAATGAACTTTTTTTTTTTGGTCTTTTTTTTTTTTTTGTTAAAACAATTGCTTATTTCCTTTTTCAGGGATATACAGGTAGTCTTTGATTTAAAACAGTTCATTTAGTGACAGTTCGGAGTTACAACAGCCCTGGAAAAAAGTGACTTATGACCGTTTTTTCACATTTACAGTAGTGGCCAAAATTGTGGAAACTTTTTGAGAAAAGAGTATTTTTGAGGTTTGATGGCTAATAACACCACTTTTTTTTTTGGTGTTTCAAGATAATCCTATTCCACTGCTGGAATGGCCTGGGAATAGCCTAGACCTTCACCCAATGGAAAATCGATGGAGCCGACTAACGAAACTGGTTAGTCAGAAGCGACCCAATAATAAAACCCAGTTAATAGAAGCCATCATTCAATCTTGGTTTCACATCATAACAGCTGCAGAATTAAAAGACTTGGTTCACGCCATGGGAAGACGTTGTAAGGCCGTCATTGATGCTAAAGGTTACCCAACGAAGCATTCACTGACATGGGGATCATTTTTGTATATCTCGTTTTTTTCTACGTGTTTCCCTTTTCTTCTTTATCCTGTAACTGCTATTCTAATAGCAAATCCTTCCTAAAAGTTATTGCATTACGTTCTTGATTAAATTATCTTTCCGTTGATATATAATTTTATGGTACTATTCCCTCAAAAAAGTGGTGTTATTAGCTCGTTTTAGAAAATACACACTTTTCCCAAAAGGTTTCCACAATTTTGGCCACTACTGTATAGCGTTGGCAACTGGTTTTGACAAGCCAATTGAGGACCTCCTTATAAAGTCTGAAATCTATATCGGAAACGAGGTGAAGAGATTTTTATCCTGCTTGTTTTTACATACAGGAAAGCTGGGAGATCCATTAATTCAGTCGATATTTAGGATTAAATATGCAATTGGAACTGGAGGCATTTGCTTTGGGACCGACGGACAAACAGCTGGAAAAAGAAACAATGGAACTTTGTTTTTTTTTATGTTTGAGTAACTGCAATGAGACTATTTATAGGCCCAAAGATGGAAAGATTCGGTGGCGCTATGGAATGCTTGATGAACTTCCTGAGATAGCGAAACTGACTTCCTTAATTCGTCAAAAGACAATATCTGCATTTAGGGCTGACCGGAAAACCCTTATCACCCTTTTGGGTGAAAAAAAAGAATTGAACTTATGCTTTACAAATACAGAGACTGAACTATTTCAGAAAGAAAAAGTGTGAGAGATATTATGGATGGATGGATGGATGGATGGATGGATGGATGGATGGAGGATGGGTGGGTGGTGGATGGATGGATGGATGGATGGGTGGGTTGGTGGATGGATGGCTGATGGATGGAGGGAGGGATGAGGATGGATGGGTGGATGGATGATGGATGGATGGGTGGATGGAGGATGGATGGATGGATGGATGGACAGATGGATGGATGATGGATGGGTGGGTTGGTGGATGGATGGATGATGGAGGGAGGGATGATGATGGAGGGATGGAGGGAGGGATGAGGATGGATGGATGATGGATGGGTGGATGGATGGGTGGATGGATGGATGATGGATGGATGGATGGATGGACGGATGGATGATGGATTGGTGGGGGTGGGTAGGAGGTGGGTGGATGGATGATGGATGGGTGGGTGGTGGATGGATGGATGGATAGGTGGGTGGGTTGGTGGATGGATGGATGATGGATGGATGGAGGGATGATGATGGAGGGAGGGATGAGGGTGGATGGATGATGGATGGATGGATGGACGGACTGATGGATGGGTGGGGGTGGGTGGATGGATGGATGAATGGAGCCAGAATTCTGGGAGTTGAAGTCCTCCAGGCTGAAAGTTGCCAAGGTTGGAAACCCCTGATTTACTATAGAGCTAGAACCTCCCATCTTTGCAGAGTGCTAATAGCCTGGCGGGTCACGTTTACAAACTTGATCTTAGTGATTATAAATAATTACAGCCTAAAACAGAGCTATAAACTTGGCCATCTGGTTCCTTTAATAACTTTCAAGTGGTGCTGATAGCTTTCCGGAGAGCTCCGACATCTGGAAGGCAGGACATAGCGGGGGGTGGGGGTGGGGGTGGTTGCAGCGTGTCTTAACATCTGTAAAATCACGGGGGGTTGAGTAACATCCGCTTCGTGTTGTTTTCAACCATGTCCGTTGCTTTTTCTGTGTGTGGCATAAGACGTGAAATAGATCAGAAGGTCCCCAATCCCCTGGGCTGCAGCCCACTACCGGGCCGCAGCCTATTCCAGGGGTGTCAAACTCAATTTCATTGAGGGCTGCATCAGGATTGTTTGACCTCGGCGGGGACGGGACAGGGGGGGTGGCCAGCTCAACATCACTTGTGTCGGGGTGATTTTGGGGGCCTCCTGCAGTGCTCTTTCAGCGAAAATGGAGCTTGGGAGGGTCACGTGTGGCTCTCCTGAGCTCCGTTTTCACTGGCAGAGGTACCACGGGCCGGTCCTTTGCTGTTTCCACGGTGGCCCCACAGGCCAGATCTAAGCACCCGGCGAGCTGACCCTGCCCGTAAGCCGTGAGTTTGACACCCCTGGCCTATTCGTAATCGGACCACACTAGCAGCGCACCTGTGTGCAGCTCACCTGGTGCAAGCAGCGGGCTGGCGAGCATGCACACGGGCAGGCCAATCAAATTGTGTGAGCTGCGTATGTATGCGCCAGGGGTGGGTTCTACTTACCTTCGTTACCAGTTCACAGCGGGAGCGCGCGTGCTTGCTTCGCTCTCTCTCGTGCACTTCTGCGCATGCACAGATCACCCATGATGATGTCATGGCGGGTGGACGGAGGCTCCCACCAGTTTTACTACCGGTTCTATAGAACTGGACAGAACCGGGAGCAACCCACCATTGGTATGCATGTGTGCGCCAGCTAGCCTCTTGCGTGGTCCGGTTCTCTCTTCCCCATCCCTGCTCTCCCCCAAAGCCAGCTGCCAAGCTGCAAAGGTTGGGAATCACTGAACTTCTGTAGATGGCTGAACTGGAAAAAAGAGAGTAAATATGGTAAGCTAGGAGTCTGCACTTTTCTAACCTCAATTGCAATGGCCGAAGTTTTATCTCCCGTTAATTCCACTTTTCTCAAAGCTCCGTGCCTGGCTAGCTGAGAAATTCAGAGAGTCGAAATCCACAACTCTCAAAATTGCCATGTTTTGGAGACCTCTGCTCTGTATTGACAGTTTTGTGGGATAATCTTAATCGGCTGGAACATGGTGACTTATAACCCTTTGAGCATCTGGTGGGAGCCATCTTGAACAGGATAGAGCAGGGGTGTCAAACTCCATTTCATTGAGGGCCACATCAGGGTTGTGTTTGACCTTGGGGGAGCCTGGGTGTGTGTGGCCAGCTTGATATCACTCATGTCGGGGGCACCTGTGGTGGCCCAAGTGCTCTACCAGCAAAAACAGGCTCCTGAGCTCCATTTCGGCTGCGACGGCATCCTGCAACCTTCTGCCAGCAAAAATGGAGCTCGAGAGGGCCTCACGCAGCCCTCCCGAGCTCCATTTTCATTGGCAGAGGCACGGTGGGCCGGTCCTTCGCTGTCTCCAGCACGGCCCCGCGGGCCAGATCTAAGCACCTTGAGGGCCAGATCTGGCCCCCGGGCTTTGAGTTTGACACACCGTACAAACTATAAACATGCTTGATGTGACGTATCTAAATCTTTTGAATATGGGGCATCGGAAAACTTTTTTTGCCAATCGGTGTTTCCTGTACATATGTGCAGGAGGGTCCTTTTCCTTGAGAAGGTCTATCAAGTGGGACCAAGAAGTAGGTGTCAGCACTTAAACTACTTTCGTTCCAGTGCTGACATACGGAGGAGAAGAGGGGGCAGCTGGCAAGAGGACGCTTGACTTTTCACTTACTTATTTTCCCTGAAGATAATATCCCCTAGGAGATGGGGTGGGAGGGGGGACATTCCTGAGAGCTGAAGTAGTAGATATGGGGAGAGTCATTTGGAAGATGGCCAATGAGACGCAGAGAATTGGGGAACGGAAAGGGAAGGTTTGGGGTCAGGAAGTCAGTGTTGGCTTCGACATAATCGGGGACAGATTGTCGTGCTTAATAAATGAAAGATTTCATCA
This sequence comes from Pantherophis vulpinus, assembly GCA_037215915.1. Taxonomy (NCBI): domain Eukaryota; kingdom Metazoa; phylum Chordata; class Lepidosauria; order Squamata; family Colubridae; genus Pantherophis; species Pantherophis vulpinus. Next base: position 83,299,994 of record JAXLNS010000008.1, read on the forward strand.
AAGATTATCTGTTTGGAAATGCAATTTATTTGAGATGACATCGAAACCTGACAGTAGGGCCTTCTCTGTGGTGGCTCCCTTCTTGTGGAACCTCAACCTTGGAGGGATAAGATTGGCCTTGGTTTTGAAATGCTCTGAAGACCTGGTTTATTGACAGTTAGAACAATTAATCAGACTAGCCTCCAGAAGCTAGTCTCGAAGATAGCCTGGCCCTAAGCCAGATAGGGCTTTAAAGGTAATAACCAACACCTTGAATTGTGACTTCTGGTGGGCCCGGAAGGCCCAAAAATCAGGTGGCCAGCGCATGCATGTATGCTGGAACTGAGCTAGGCCAACGCTCGCGTGCCCACAGATATGGCTTCACGTGCCACCTGTGGCACATGTGCCATAGGTTCGCCATTACAGGTATAGGGTTTCCTGCCTGAGCAGGGGGTTGGACTAGAAGACCTCCAAGGTCCCTTCCAACACTGTTATTCTGTATTCTGGTCCTGCCAGAGGCTGGAGAACCCCAGGGAGATAGGCAACCGTCAAATAGCTGTCACCAGAAAGATGAGGGGGTTATTCGGTTTTGTATTTGAGGCTCTGTTTCTGTCAGCTGCCCAGAGTCACCTTGAATGGCGGCCACATAAATTTTCTTAATAAGAAAAATAAATCCGTCAGGATGAAGTGACATGGGAAACGCACGTCAACATTTCCTGATTAAACCGGACGAAGACAGACCTGTCTGGGAAACAAAATGATGTAATCTGCATTTCAAGCACAGCTTTGGGATTCAGTAAAGCAGATTCAGAAGAGCAGTTCATTAATTCCAACCTGCTTTCATTTTGCCAGCCTTTAAACTCTCCGACATAAAACAAACTTTAAAGAGATATCTGGCTTTGAAATGGCGACCAAAGACCACACTATAAATTGTCTTTTATTAGCATTGGAGTAAATATCCATGTGTCCTGGCTTAGAAATAGAATACAAAGAAAATGTTTTAGCTCTTAAGTATTCTCCCCTCCTCCACTTTGTATAAATTAAGGGATTTAGGTTGTAATTTTACACCCTGTTTCCTGAGCACGCATGTTTACGCAGAAATAAGTTCCAGTGACTTATGTTGTGTTCAGGTTTGCAGCTAATAAGTGTCCATCATCCCGTAGAATAAAATAATGTATTATCAAGCTAAATCATAGACATTTAATATGTGATGAAGGGACACCTTATGTCTTTATTGGATGTGAGAGATAAGTTCAAAAACGGATTGCACTGAAACCAGAGCTGGTATTCAGCCGGTTCGGACTAGTTCACCCGAACCGGTAGCGGAAATTGTAAGTGGGCCTGCCCACTCGCCGCAGCTCTATGCCATCCTATTTAGGCATGTTTTTGAGGCCAGGCGCCTGCGCGGAAGGTGCGCGTGCCAGCAAAGCGCATGCACGAAAGGCCGGGCGCATGTGTGGCTGGGTGCATGATCACATTTGCGAACCGGTAGGGAAAGTAAATGAATCCCACCCCTGACTGAAGCATGTTGAGGGACAGATCTCTCCTGGAAGTTTGTTGGCTTGCTTGTTTATTTATTTTTAATTGCATTTATATCCTACTGCACCAGTTCCAGTTCAGCCGTGCTCATCATTCGGAGGACAAGTCTAGCATTGCAGTCCAAATGTGGCCAATTCTTATATTCTCACACTATAAACAAGAAATTAAATCTACCAGAACAGGAAGAAAATTTAATCTGCTATCCAGGGTTGGTTTTTTTTTTTTAATTTGATTTATATGCTACCCTTCTCCAGAGTCTCAGGGCGGCTTACAGTGTGTTAAGCAATAGCCTTCATACTTTTGTATATCTATACAAAGTCAGCTTATTGCCCCACAAACTGGGTCCTCAATTTACCTACCTTAAAAAGGATGGAAGGCTGAGTCAATCTTGAGCCTGGCGGGATTCGATCTTACTTTAATTGTAGACAGCTGGTGTTAAATTACAGTGCTTTGTCTGCAGAGCTATTCGGGCTCTGGATAGGGAAAGTTACTTACTCTCCCTACCGGTTCGCAAATATGATCGTGTGCCCGTCCACACATGTGCCCGGCCTTCCGCGCATGTGCTTTCCTGGTGCGCGCGCCTTATATGCACGCACCCAGCCTCAAAAATGTGCCTACATGGCAGTGGTGGGTTTCAAATTTTACTACCGGTTCTGTGGGTGTGGCTTGGTGGGCGTGGCAGGGGAAGGATACTGTAAAATTTCCATTCCCTTCCCAATCCAGGGGAAGGTTACGGCAAAATCCCCATTTCCTCCTGATCAGCTGGGACTTGGGAGGCACAGAATAGATGGGGGAGGGGCCAGTCAGAATTTTTACTACCGGTTCTCCGAACTACTCAAAATTTCTACTACCGGTTCTCCAGAACTGGACAGAACCTGCTGAAACCCACCTCTGCTAAATGGGATGGCATAGAGCCGGGGCAAGTGGGCAGCCGTGATATTTCAACTACTGGTTCGGATGAACCAGTCTGAACCAGCCGAATACCATCTCTGTTGCTATCTCATGGGAGAGCTTGGGTATCTGGGGCCAAAAAGCTTACTTGCAAATCCAAGTCCCCACGTGCCCCGTTTTAGTTCCCAGGTAAGTGCAGGGAGGCCTACTAGGCCCAAAACGGGGCATGGGGGAGGTGTGGCTCGGGCCCCCCCACAGCCTATTTTTGCTCCCAGGGGGCTGCAGGGAGGCCTACTAGGCCCAAAACGGGGTACGGGGAGCGACACACCCCTCCCCGCCAGTTTTTGCTCCTAGAGGGATGCGGGAGGACAAGTGCTAACTGTCACACACCCTGGCCACGCCCATCATAGCCACGCCCACCCAGCCGGTCATTAGGGCAGAGAACTGGTTGTTAAAATTATTTGAATCCCATCACTGCCTATTACGGTACTTAAAGATGGAGATGTAAGTCTATCGCGTGGAATATTAATGGCGCAGATGGCCCCCATCTAAGCGTCAAAAAACCTATTTCACCATTTGAGGAAACTTAATTTGGACAGCGAAACATCTCAAAGCAATTTTTTAACAAAATGAAGTCCACTTGCCACCACTCAACCTTCAGAGAAGTTCTGCAGATTGTCTTCGTGGCCGGAAAAATCAGCCTTTGCCTGAGGCCCAAGTAACATCTCTTTGGCCAACCTGTTTCTAAATAGAGCAATACGACGGTTGAAATGGGCCGTTTATATTTGCCCCGTCTGTTTTTTAAAACAAATTATATTTTTCAGGCTGGGTTCCACTTGAGGTAACCTCAGACAAAGGAGTGGAAATAAACTTCCTTCCTTCCTTGCAATCTGTCTTGTTTTAAAAAGCAAATAATCATTTGAAGAAGTTAGCCAGACCCTCATTAAGACTTTGGCAATGCCCGCTGGACCGACTTCCAACACCTTGAAAGGCTGGAAAAAAAAA
>JAXLNS010000008.1:83308407-83413407 GCA_037215915.1 Pantherophis vulpinus
GGAGTGGAGTGGAGTGGAGTGGAGTGGAGTGGAGTAGAGTAGAATGAAGAATTAGAGTGGAATAGAATAGAATAGAATAGAATAGAATAGAATAGAATAGAATAGAATAGAATAGAATAGAATAGAATAGAATAGAATAGAATGAAGAATTGGAGTGGAATGGAATGGAATGGAATGGAATGGAATAGAATAGAATAGAATAGAATAGAATAGAATAGAATAGAATAGAATAGAATAGAATAGAATAGAATAGAATAGAATAGAATAGAATGAAGAATTAGAGTGGAATGGAGTGGAGTGGAGTGGAGTGGAGTGGAGTGGAGTAGAGTAGAATGAAGAATTAGTGGAATAGAATAGAATAGAATAGAATAGAATAGAATAGAATAGAATAGAATAGAATAGAATAGAATAGAATAGAATGAAGAATTAGAGTGGAATGGAATGGAATGGAACAGAACAGAATTCTTTATTGGCCAAGTGTGATTGGATACACAAGGAATTTGTCTTCGGTGCATAAGCTCTCAGTGTACATCAAAGAAATAAGTGATAAATCATGATCATAGTCATTATAAAAATGCATTCATCGTAAATCATAAGATACAACACTTAGTGATAGTCATAGGATACTAAATAAGCAATCAAATTAAATCATACTAGGAGACTAAATTGTAACGATACGAGCAACAAAGTTATAGTCATAAGTAGAAAAGGTGATAGGTAATAGGAAGGATGAGGGACGCGGTAGCTCAGGGGCTAAGACGCTGAGCTTGTCGATCGAAAGGTCGGCAGTTCAGCGGTTCGAATCCCTAGTGCCGCGTAACGGGGTGAGCTCCCGTGACTTGTCCCAGCTTCTGCCAACCTAGCAGTTCGAAAGCATGTAAAAAATGCAAGTAGAAAAATAGGGATCATCTTTGGTGGGAAGGTAACAGCGTTCCGTGCGCCTTTGGCGTTTAGTCATGCTGGTAACATGACCACGGAGATGTTTTTGGACAGTGCTGGCTCTTCGGCTTTGAAGCGGAAATGCGCACCGATGCCTAGAGTCGGGAACGGCTAGCACATATGTGCAAGGGGAACCTTTAGCTTTACCTTAATAGGAAGGATGAGAAGAATAACAGTAATACAGAAACCTTCATCGCGATGCATATGTCACATTGAGGATGGAACACCCCCCCCCCCACTCCAATCTTCAAAAGCTTTGGGAATGTTTCGCCAGGCGCTTCGAATGGCCCTCGGCCTGGGCTAAAAATGCAGATTGTGGTCGGTTTTGCTAAAAAGAGTCAGTTTCCCAGGCGTTGCCGTGCAGAATTTGCTGGTAACAATCAACTGACTTCAAGCCAAAGGCAACCTCTGAAGACCTCCAACGCAAACAAGCTTCGCCAAAACAAATAATTCAGTCTCATCATTCAGTCTCTTGCCTGTTCAGGAGTTGGACGATGATGGCGGGTTTTATAAACACCCCCACGGACATCTGGTGGGGATTCTCCCACTCTGGATATAATATATTTCTTTACGGCGTTTTTAGGGAGGTTTTTAAATATTTAATATTGGGAGCCATCTCCTTACACAGAAGCATTCTTCTTTATTTTTTAAAAAATAAGGATAATGAGATTTCCATGCGGGTGCTTGACTGTGGATTTTTATAAAAGAGTTCCCAGAATTTCTAGCATGGCATCGAACGGAGAAGCGATAATAGGAATAGAGAGATGGGGACGAATGGATTTAATGGATCAAAATAAAAGGCCGTGGGATTGTTTATTCCTATTGAGATAGTAAGTCTGTTCTCAGCCTCCGTTGAAACTTTATTCCATTTTAAAAGTGTCATTATCCAATGTAGGGAAAAATTAAAACACCGATAGAAGAGGATATTTGCTGAGTTGAAGCGGGGGGTGGGGAGGCTTTGTGTTCTCTGACGTTTCATGACCCAACTAGGTAACATCATCAGTTTAAATGGATTTGGTAATGGAACGTTTGCAAGAAAGCGCCAAGCTTAGAAAGCATCAAGGACCCTGTTGAAAATTAAGCCGCAAATACAAATCCCTTCATTTCTACTTGGAAACCATTTCTGGGCTTTGTGCTTGAGGTGGAAAAAAACCCTGAAACCTTGATTTTGGGTTTTACCGATTGGATAGATTTGTTGTTATAGAAATGGCTAGTTTCTATTATTAGGAAAAAGTAAAAAGTTGAGGGTAGATCTTAATGCTTTATTTTACCGCACCAAAGGAGTCGGAAGTCAATGCCTTTTCTTTTTTTCTTTTTCCCTTGCTTTCCCCCCCCACTATCCACTTCCCTTTTTTCTTTCCTAACTTCCCTAATATTTGCTTTTGTATCCTCTTTGTATGTCATATTATAAATTAATAAAACTATTTAAAGATGAAAATTAAGATGCTCTAGAGCAAGGGTCTGCAACCTTAAATACTCAAAGAGCTACTCAAAGAGTTTCCCACAGAAAAGAAAACACCGGGAGCCACAAAACCTGGATGGGCGTGGCCAACTCGACGTCACTCACTTCCACCAGTCACATGACACCCCCCCTAGCCACGCCTACCCAGCCGGTCATTAGGGCAGAGAACTGGTTGTTAAAAAACACCGGGAACCACAAAACTCTTTTGACATATCTCTCTTTCCCCTTCCTCTCTCTCTCTTTCTCCCTGTATCTCTCTATGTCTCCCTCTCTCCCCCTCTCTCTGTATCTCTCCGTCTCTGCCCCGGCCACTTCTCCATCACCTGTCGTCGCCCTTACCTTCTCAGGCCAGGTGAGGAGTGACTGGGAGGGGCGTGGCCAGCCAGTGGTTGGTTCACCCGACAGGGAGGCACAGCAGAGAGCCCAAAGAGCCGCATGCAGCTCTGGAGCCGCAGGTTGCTGACAGCTGCTCTAGAACAAGGGGTGTCAAACTCAATTTCATTGAGGGCCGCATCAGGGTTGTGTTTGACTTTGGGGAGGCCAGGGGGGGATGTGGCCAGTGGGACGTCACTCGTGTCGGGGGCGCCTGTGGTGGCCCTAGCACTCTGCCAGTGAAAACGGGCTCCCGAGCTCCGTTTTCGGCTGCGACCCTCTTCCAGTGAAAACTCGGGAGGGCCAGCGACGGCTGTCGCAAGCTCCATTTTTGGCTATTTTGACCCCATTGCAAACCAGTAGTAATGGTAAGTAGAACCCACCCCTGACCTGGGTCTGTCTAGTTTCATGAAAAGAAGGACCAGGGGAGACATGATAGCAGTGTTCCGATATCTCAGGGGCTGCCACAAAGAAGAGGGAGTCAAGCTATTCTCCAAAGCACCTGAGGGCAGGACAAGAAGGAATGGGTGGAAACTTATCAAGGAGAGGAGCAATTTATTTATTTATTTATTTATTTATTTATTTATTTATTTATTTATTTATTTATTTATTTATTTATTTATTTATTTATTTATTTATTTATTTATTTATTTTGTATACCGCCCTTCTCCAACAGGACTCAGGGCGGTGAACAGCCATGGCAAAAATACAACACATAAAATTTAAAAACAATTTAAAAAACATTAAATACTTTTGGCCGTCAATTTAAAATAACCCAATTAAAACCAATTATAAATTTTAAAAAATTTAAAAATTTAGTTGTATAAACTTAGAACTAAGGAGAAATTTCCTGACGGTTAGAACAATTCATCAGTGGAACAACTTGCCTCCAGAAGTTGTGAATGCTCCAATATTGGACATTTTTAAGAAGATGTTGGATAACCATTTGTCTGAAGTGGTGTAGGGCTTCCTGCTTAAGCAGGAGGTTGGACTAGAAGACCTCCAAGGTCCCTTCCAACTCTGTTATTCTATTCCATTCCATTCCATTTATTTCTATTCTGTTCTGTTCTATTCTGTTCTGTTCTGTTCTGTTCTGTTCTCCAAAGCACCTGAGGATAGGACAAGAAGCAATTAGTTCTCTGGCAGCATTCCAAGGGAGATAAGTTGGATGTTTATAAACATTCCCCTGCAAGACTGTTTGTGAAGCCTTGCGGACTGTGAATGACAATAATTCACAGCTGTATGAATAAAAGAGGTTTGCCGGGACTAAGATTGTGTTTTATGCTTTCTAAGGAAGCCTAGATCAGAACACTCTGCTTGAAAAGCATGTCTGGGAAAGTCATACGTGCATCGTAGTACGGAGGGGCAGAGATGAAGTCCGAAAGTGTGAAAACTTTCTCGAGACGTTAATTCTTTTGGGGTTGAAAGAAGATTTATTTCGGCTTTTTAAAACCGTGACCGGTTCTTATCGTTAATCCAGATGTGCATAAATGCTGACCTTTTTTTTTTTTTTTAGTTTCCTGCAAAATGATTTCATGACTTCTAGCTCAGGGAATTTGGCGGGATTATTATTATACGCAGCAATTTTTTACTAAGAACTGTCATCACGTGCCAGATAACATAAGAACAGTTTTGTTTTGTTTTTTTCCCCTTAGGGATCAAGATTAGCTTTAGTTAGGGTTACTACAGAGTAAGTTACAAACGCCCCAGGATGTCTGTAGAGATTCTCAGTCATCCAAGTCATGGTTGTCCCAAAAAGAGCCTTGGTAGTACAGTGGTCTAAGGCACCCTGTTATTAAGCTGGTTATTAAGACCAGCTGCCTGCAATTATTGCAGGTTCGAATCTCGCCAAGGCTCAAGGTTGACTCAGCCTTCCATCCTTTCTAAGGTAGGTAAATTGAGGACCCAGTTTGTGGGGGCAATGAGCTGACTTTGTATAAATATACAAAAAGTATGAAGGCTATTGCTGAGCACATTGTAAGCCGCCCTGAGTCTCCGGAGAAGGGCGGCATATAAATCAATTTTTTTTTTTTAAAAAAAGTGCTTTTTAAAGTGGCAACTGGGACTTTCTTTGTTTTTCCTTGAAGACGTTTCGCTTCTCATCTAAGAAGCTTCTTCAGTCGCCAAGGTACTTCCAATTTTACGCGGGAGAAAACCCGAATAACCAAAGACCTACGTATTACTAGTTTCTGGGCTTTCTTTCCTTTTTCTGGCAGCCAGCACACCCTTTGCTGCCCATTGGGAGATAAGATAGATCTATTTCGGCCTTATATATACACAAAACAAATATTGTACCTTCACAGGGAGGATACATGAGATGAGGGTGTGGCTAACTGATGAGGCCTTATAAGTCCGAAATAGATCTATCTTAGTCTTCCAATGGGCAGCAAAGGGTGTGCTGGCTGCGAGAAAAAGAAAAAAAAAGCCCAGAAATTAGTGAATTGTGATTTCACTGAACTAGGGCTGCATAATATCTTGGTTTACGTAGGTAGAACCTGGCTAAAGAGACATACATATCATAGAGACAGACAGACAGGCAGAGATACCGATAAGCAACAGATGGAAACTCATCAAGGAGAAAACCAACTTCTTAGAACTAAGGAGAAATTTCCTGACAGTGAGAACAATTAATCAGTGGAATGAGTTGCTTTCAGAAGTTGTGAATGCTCCATCATTGGAGGCTTTTAAGCATAAATTGGATAACCATTTGTCCAAAATTGTATAGGGTTTCCTGCTTATAGGGTTGGACTAGAAGACCTCCAAAGTCCCTTCCAACTCTGTTACTGTGTTATTCTGTTACTTGGGTATGTGGGATCAAGCGTGTTTGAGGCTTGTAAATTCATTGCTGCATGGTAGTAAGAACAGCTGCCCAACATATACAATTTCTAGTAAAGAAAGGGTTTGTTTTCAAAGCAGAGATGGTTAGCTTTATTTTGTTATGTTAGGAACTTGTATTCATCTACGTAAGCCAATTACTTGTTCTCACAGGAACAATATGTGTGACCCATGCCATGAAATGACACTTTTCTCAAATTTATGTCACTGGATATTTGAACAACAAGTTGTTATTGGCTTCATGGATTTGTCTGGTATTTAGACTGGAGGAAAATATTGAGGACAAAAATCTAAATCTGCCTTCTGCCTTGTACCATGTACAGTAGTGGCCAAAAGTGTGGAAACCTTTTGGGAAAAGTATATTTTGGAGGTTTGATGGCTTATAACACCACTTTTTTGGGGGGAGTTTCAAGATAATCCTATTCCACTGCTGGAATGGCCTGGGAAGAGCCCAGACCTTAACCCAGTTGAAAATTTATGGAGCCGACTAAAGAAACTTGTTAGTCAAAAGCGACCCAGCAATAAAACCCAGTTAATAGAAGCCATCATTCAATCTTAGTTTCGCATTATAACAGCTGCAGAACTCAAAGACTTGGTTGACTCCATGGGAAGACGTTGTAAGGCCGTCATTCATGCTGAAGGTTACCCAACTAAGGATTAACTGATATGGTGATAATTTTTGTCTATCTCATTTTTTCTACGTGTTTCACTTTTCTTCTTTACACTGTCACTGCTATTCTAATAGCAAATCCTTCATAAAAGTTATTGCATTACATTCTTGATTAAATTATCTTTCCATTGATATATAATCTTATGGTACTGCTCCAAAAAAAAAAAAAAAGTGATGTTATTAGCTAGTTTTAGAAAATATACTTTTCCCAAAAGGTTTCCACAATTTTGGCCACTACTGTTACAAGAAAGATTATAATTCAATCTTGGTTCCAGAGCCAAAGCAGCAATAAACATTCTTATCCAAGTGCAACCCGAAAACTTTTAGATAAAATGGAAAGAATATAATTGGAGGAGGGGAAAAAAAAAAAGACACTCAAAGGTTGGGAGCCAAAAGATGCATTTTCTATTTTGCTATGGGAATGTATGAGTTTTCTTTTTCTTCCTTTGAAGGAATGTTCATGCCATCAACTGTTTTTTTTAAAAAAAGTGTCTTCAAATAAAAAGGAGCTATGATGTGCTACATTTAAAAAAAAAAACATTGCCTTTGACAAAGTTGTAGGGCACGGGTGTCAAACTCGATTTCATTGAGGGCCGCATCAGGGTTGTGTTTGACCTCGTGGGCCGGGGAGGCGTGGCCAGGGTGGGCGTGGCCAGCTCAATGTCACTCGTCGAGGTTCTGTTTTCGGCCACGACGGCTTCCTGCAGCCCTCTGCCAGCGAAAATGGAGCTCGGGGGCGCCCTATGGGACCCCATTTTCAGCCATTATGTCCTCCTCACGATGGCCCCCCCGAGCTCCGTTTTCACTGGCAGAGGGCTGCAGGAGGCTATAGTGGCCGAAAACGGAGCTTGGGAGGGCCGTGTGCAGCCCTACTGAGCTTTGTTTTCGCTAGCAGATGTACCACGGACTGGTCCTTCGCTGTTTCAAGGGTGACCCCACGGGCCAGATCTAAGTACCCTTGAGTTTGGCACCCCTGTTGTAGGGGAAGGAGTGGTAGCATCTGGGGGCAGGGTCAAAAGAGGGATTATTTTAGAATCCCTAAGTAGCCGCAAGGGAACGAAACCCAACCTCCCTTGAATTCTATTGACCCTTATCTTAACTCCAAGTAGATGCTAACCCTTAGTTGAGAAGATTCCTGTGCATAGGCATGAGTAGCAATAAATAAGTTTAATTGGACCTTCACGTGTGACAGACATGGGCATATTTTGGATGTCCTTCACAGCCTACCACCGTGATGGCGAACCTATGGCACACGGCTCAGAGGTGGCATGCAGAGCCCCTCTCTGTGGGCATGTGCGCCGTTGCCAGCTGGTCTTTGTGGGCACCAGAGCACTGGAAAATGGCCTAAAAAAACCCCAGAAAATGGCCCAAATATGGCCTGAAAACAGCCTGAAAACCAGCCAGAAAACAGCCCTTAAAATGGCCTGAAAACAGTCCAAAAAACGTCCTGAAAATGGCCCTGAAAATGGCCTGAAAACAGCCAGGAAATGGCCCAGAAATGGCCCCAAAACCAGCATGAAAACCGGCCAGAAAACAGCCCTGAAAACAGCCTGAAAACAGCCTAAAAACATCCTGAAAATGGCCCTGAAAATGGCCTGAAAACAGCCAGGAAATGGCCCCAAAATGGCCCCAAAACTAGCCTGAAAACAGCCGGAAAACAGCCCTGAAAACAGCCTGAAAACAGCCTAAAAACATCCTGAAAATGGCCCTGAAAACAGCCAGGAAATGGCCCCAAAATGGCCCCAAAACTAGCCTGAAAACAGCCGGAAAACAGCCCTGAAAACAGCCTGAAAACAGCCTAAAAACATCCTGAAAATGGCCCTGAAAATGGCCTGAAAACAGCCAGGAAATGGCCCCAAAATGGCCCCAAAACTAGCCTGAAAACAGCCGGAAAACCGGCCAGAAAACAGCCCTTAAAATGGCCTGAAAACAGCCTAAAAACATCCTGAAAATAGCCCTGAAAATGGCCTGAAAAGAGCCAGGAAATGGCCCAGAAATGGCCCCAAAACCAGCCTGAAAACTGGTCAGAAAACAGCCCTTAAAATGGCCTGAAAACAACCTTAAAAACGTCCTCAAAATGGCCCTGAAAACAGCCTGAAAACAGCCAGGAAATGGCCCCAAAATGGCCCCAAAACTAGCCTGAAATCAGCCAGAAAACAGGCCTTAAAACGGCCTGAAAACAGCCCAAAAACGGCCAAAGAAATGGCCTGAAAATGGCCCAAAAATGACCAAAAAACAGGCATGTGTGCACTGGCCAGTTGGGCTTTGGGTTTCCGGTGCTCTGGCGCCTGTACACGCATGCACACGTGTTCTGGTTTGGGCACTTGGTGCCGAAAAGGTTTGCCATCACTGGCCTTACACAACTGATTTCTCAACAGTCGCTTCCTACTCTAGCCCGTTGCCCTCGTCTGAAGAATTGTTGCTCTTCAAAGGACTGTCGTACGGAAAGGGAGGAAAAAACAGGGAATATATTGTAGCACAAGAGATCGAGTCTATTGGTATGTAAACAGATTTTCAATATAGTTCAGAAGTCATTTCTGACCTAAGGAGATCTGGCTTTTTCCCCAAGTGCTAGGATAAGGTGAAGTCGATACGTTTTACTTGGCTCTTATTCTACAGATTGTCTAGGACTGGATATGAAATTCTATATTCCCAGATTTAAGAATAACAGAGTAACAGAATTGGAAAGGATCTTGGAGGTCTGGTCTGGTCTGGTCTAGAACAGAACAGAACAGAACAGAACAACAACAGAACAACAACAGAACAGAACAGAACAGTTCTTTATTGGCCAAGTGTGATTGGACTCACAAGGAATTTGTCTTTGGTGCATACGCTCTTGGAGTACATAAAAGAAAAGATACGTTCGTCAAGAATCATAAGGTACACATACATAGATACACACACACAGAGCTGAGGAAAATCACATACCACTGTCCGTATCTCCCACTATCATACTTGAAAATTGAAGAGCCCTCTCTCAACAGAGGAGGAGGGATCATCTATCTCCAATCTACAATACAGTCCTTTCAGCAATTCCAAGAAGAAGGCTCCATGCCCGTTTGCGCTACTCAGGTGACCCTGAGGACACAGACAATCCTCCAAGTGTCCTCAACGACTCTCTAAAAAGGATGCAAATGACCAGCTGTCTGCAAGGACTTATCAATCCATCCATTCCCCACCATCCGGTCAGAGCTGAAGAAGCTTCTTGGATGAGAAGGGAAACCCCTTCAAAGAAAAACAAGAAATTCCAGTTGCCTCTTGAAAAAAGTACCTTTGGGACAACCTTGTAGATGACTCTATTCAAGGAGGATGACTGAAACATTAGGGTTGTGCTCTTGGCATTTTAATTGTTCTCTCATCGTTAATGGTGGTTGGGAGCTACCTGGAGTTGTGTTTTTTTGGAGGGGCAACCATGCAAACCTTTTAAATAAATAAATAAGCCCTTGGCCCTTGATGTGCCTTAACAGTTCGACGCAACTATTGTATGTCCAGCATTCACTGCAAAGATTTCTTCCAGATCGAATATTGGAAGTTGCATTTTTTAAAAAACTAATCCTGGGGTGGAAAAAAAAGACATTTCCCCATTATTTAGCTTTTGCTATAGGAAGCTAGATTAATTCAAACCGCCTTATTCTTTTTCATCCATCGCTAGCTGCCATATGTCTTCATCTTATTTCACTTACAATCTCTTTTGAAAAAAGACCATGTAGACATGATGTTTGCCAACAATACAAGTTTAGCGTTGCGAGCCGTTTGTGGTTCCAAATAATTCATCATTTGAGTACTGAGAGGAGGCTGGGAAAGGCCTTGGTTGATTTATTTAAATAGTTAAACGTCTGCTGAAGTGAAACAAAACCTTTCAACAGGTTGCCAAAGATCTCGGATATTGTTTACTCGGCTCTCATTTTACAGATTACATTTTTGCGCTCTGTCGCTAAATCATAGCCATCTCTTTCCGACCCCATGGACCGTAGCACGCCAGTTCCCCTGTCTTCCCCTTTCTCCTGCTGTTTTCCCAAATTCAAGATTATTGCGTTGATGAGGCTATCTAACCATCTCATCCCTCGGCCGTCCCCTTCCTCCTTCTGCCTTCCATCTTCCCCAACATCAGGGTCTTCTCCAACGAGTCCTCTCTTCTCATTTGGTGGCCAAAGTACTTGAGCTTCAGGTTCAAGATCTGTCCTTCCAAAGGACAGACAGGGTTGATTTCTTGTAGGATCTACTGATTGGATCTCCTTGCAATTGAAGGGACTCTCAAGAGTCTTCTTCCAGCATCCACAATTCGAAGGCATCAATTCTTTGGCACTCAGTCGTCCTTATGGTCTAACTCTCACAGCCATTACTAACAAGGACTGTGCTGTAGACTGGAGATAGATGATGTTGTATCCCTCCCCCTTTGTTGAGAGAGGGCTGTTCAATTTTGACAATAGATGGTCTCTTTGACCCCTCTTTCTAACCAGCGGTCCTCTCTGTCTAAAATGTGGACTTTGCTATCTTCAAAAGAGTGGTCTTTGTCTTTTAAATGCAGATGGACCGCTGAATCTTGTCCTGATGGCAAGAAATCAACCCTCCTATGTTGTGCCATGTGTTTGTGAAGTGGTTGTTTTGTTTCCCCAATGTCCAGATCTGCATATGGCTCACTGCATATTGTACTGCATATACCATCAACATTACTAACAGATTATATAGGACTGGATATAAGTTTCCAAGAGTGCCCTTTGTTCTGTCCCCGTCTCACACACGCACACCAGCAGTCGGAGTCACAACAGCCTTCTAGAGCTGGAGACACCTCTGAGATTGATGGGGTCACGCTCGGACTTCAGGACAAGATTTACAACATAGAACTCCTTCTTAATCCAGCTTTGGCAGTTGGATAACTATACAGCCTCAGTGGCAAGTGAGGTCACTGATCAGCTTCGGCTGATAAACCTTGACATACATTTTCCCCAGTGCTCCTTGTACGAGTAACCTTAAAAAGGTAAAGATTCCCCTCGCACATATGTGCTAGCTGTTCCCGACTCTAGAGGGCGGTGCTTATCTCCGTTTCAAAGCCGAAGAGCCAGCACTGTCCGAAGACGTCTCCGTGGTCATGTGGCCGGCATGACTAAACTCGAAAGGCGCACGGAACGCTGTTACCTTCCCACCAAAGGTGGTCCCTATTTTTCTACTTGCATTTTTTTTTTTTACGTGCTTTCCAACTGCTAGGTTGGCAGAAGCTGGGACAAGTCACGGGAGCTCACTCCGTTATGCGGCACTAGGGATTCGAACCGCTGAACTGCCGACCTTTCGATCGACAAGCTCAGCGTCTTAGCCACTGAGCCACCGTGTCCCGCTTAGGAGTAACCTTAAGTGTACATTATTGTGGTGAACTTAAGTGTAAGTGACCCAGAATGCATCTTCTAGAAGTAGCTTCATCACCCCGTACCAAAACAGCTGCGTTAGCTTGCAAAGATTTTCTTTTCTTTCCCCCGGTTAAATACCATGGTTGCAAAACAACAATCCTCTTATAAATGGCTAGAAGCAAATATTAGTAGACAGACTAAAGAAACTCAAACTGTGGAATGGCTGTTATCTGGTTAAGCTTTGATGTGGAGCAACCATCCTTCAGAGAGAAGATAAATTTCAGACCGACATTCGGAGGATATTTTGTTCATCAATGTAGAGCTATCATTTTGTAAAAAGAAAAAAAATCAAAGTTCATAGATAGGAAACATCTGGCTTTCCAGCCAGAAGAAGTTTAAAGGAGCGGTATGGTATGTTGGGTTTATTTATTTATTATTAATTTTTTTTAAAAAAATAATTTTTATTAAACAATTTTGTTATTTTTTTTGAAAACAAAAAATAATCTTTTACAATTTTTTTCTTTTCAACAATTTCGCATCGGTAAACATTTCTTACTTATCCATTTTTTCTCCCTTATTCCAATTTATCCTTTATACCTATAATTCTAATATTGATTTATTTACATATATACCTATAAATAACAGTGTACACAATTTCGTTTCTACAATCTGCATCTTTTCTGTTTCCTCTTATTTGTTTTTACATTTCCATTCCTATATCTTCCTCATTTGCTCTTTCCTTGCCTTTTATCTCTCTCCTTTAACCATTCATACTATTTCTCCCACACTATATAATATTCTGTTTCCTCTTTTTCTTGTATTTTTTTTTTTTTTTTTTTTTTGTAAGTTTGATCTTTAGCTCTAGGTTGGATCTCTCCTTGATGGGTTTCCATCCGTTGCTTCTTTTTTATTTTTATTTTTTTTATTTTTATTTTTAAATTTGATTTATATGCCGCCCTTCTCCGGAGACTCAGGGCGGCTTACAATGCGTTAAGCAATAGCCTTCATCCTTTTGTATATTTTATACAAAGTCAGTTTATTGCCCCCACAAACTGGGTCCTCAATTTACCTACCTTAGAAAGGATGGAAGGCTGAGTCAACCTTGAGCCTGGTGAGATTCGAACTTACAGTAATTGCAGACAGCTGGTGTTAAATTACAGTGCTTTTAGTCTGCAGAGCCACCAGGCCCGCTTCTTGCCCTGCCTTCTGGTGCTTTGGAGAACAGGTTGACCCCTCTTCTTTGTGGGAGCCCCTCAAATAATATTGGAAGACTGCTATCATGTCTCCCCTTTTCATTAGACTAGACATCCTCAATCCCAATCTTCATATGACAATTACTAACATCTCAATAGAGAGTCATACACGATATGAATAATTCGCTTATTTGTATCATGAAACGTGGTTGATTCATTGTTGAGCTACACTGTCCCAGTGCAGTTGTCTCGTTTGGCCAGAGGTGGGCGTTGTGTAGGTTGTCCCAAGTTGGACCCATGCCTTCTATTCATCACGCTTCCAGTTCAGGAGACATTGGAAGCCCAAGTTCTCAAGATCTTTGTAGATACTGATCTTGTGTCGCACAATTGTGTTTGTCAGCTTTTGTAAACCTTTTTTTTTTTTGTTGTTGTTGTCCCAAGTCAATAGCTTTGAGGCTTGGGGAGGGAGGTGTGGTGCGCTTAGAGGAAACCATTTCTAATCCATGTGTGTGACTGACGATAAAGTTGCCACCCTCCTTTCTTTGTGACAGGTTGTTGAATTCCATATTGCCCGGATTGGTTGCAAAGATCAACAGATCGCCAACTCCCATTGCAGGACTGGTGAGTATCTGTAAGTGAGATCCTTCAGTTGTCGTGTTACTTCTGTGTTGTGTTTTTCCAGAAATGTGTTCCAAAAAGGCAGCACTGGAACACATTCTGCTAAACCTGGGCAGCCCTGTTGAGAAAATATCCAATTAGTGTTGTCGTTCAATTTTGACATTAATGGCCTCTTTGACCCCTCTTTCAAACCAGCGCTCCTCTCTGTCCAAAATGAGGACTTGGCTGTCTTCAAAAGAGTGGTCTGTGTCTTTCAAATGCAGGTGGACTGCTGAATCGTGTCCTGAAGGGTTTGTTCTCTTATGTTGCGCCATGTGGTTATGAAGCGGTTGTTTTGTTTCCCCAATCTGCAGATCTGCACATCGCTCACTGTATTGTACTGCATATACCACGTTGCTCAGTTTGTCTCTTGGTATCTTCGGGTGGACAAGCTTCTGCCTTAGTGTGCATTCTTGGGTTTGAAGTGTGCACGTATGTTGTGTTGGCTTTTATTAAAATTAACCTCAAAATTGACGAAGAGGGTGAAGAAGGAAGCAAGACGCACAGGGGGGTGGAGGTGGAATTTGAACTTATTCAAAAACGGTCACAGCCGAGAAAGATCTGAATTGAAGTTCAACTCCGTGGCAAAAGCAACCACTTTTACTCAGACTTTGAAGTCCCGAGACGTGATTGACACAGAAGGATTTGTCTTCGGGCCGGTGTTTTTCGTTTTAATTCCTCACTTTGAAATAGTCTCGGAGAGAAGGAATTTGTTGTTGTTTGGGGCTTATCAAGTTTTCTTTGACGGATGGAGAGACGTTTATGGCATGACTTCAGTTCCTTACACTACTCCGGTGGGAATTGAGACATTTACAGCCCTGGGTGTAGAGAGTAGGAATAATAGTTGGGAATAATAGTAGGAAATAGCAGAGGCAAAACTGAAAGGTTGAACTGTACGCCCCTTGGCTCCTGTCTCGGTTCGGCTCTGGATTAACATTCCCAGTAAGTGGCTAAAATGTTGGTTTATGCCTTTGAAATATTTGATACCTACAAAGAAAGGACAGTCTTTGGACAAAAGCTGGGAGCCTTCTTCCAGTTCTCACTACCACTTTCAAAGAGAACCCCAGAAACAGTGCTGGTATTCAGCCGGTTCGGATCAGTTCAGGCGAACCGGTAGTGTCGACCTGTGGGTGGACCCGTCCCGGCGCTATGCCGTCCTATTTAGCCACGTTTTCAAAGCCGCGCACATGCGTGCAAGCCATGCGTGCGAGCAAAGCGAATGCGCTGAAGGCTGGGCAAATGTACGGAAGGCCGGTGCACACATTTTCGGTGCGCGGCAAACCGGTGATAAAATTTTGTGTTAATAATAAAAACGGATCCCGGAAATCGGAGATGTATTAAATTGCTTATTTCTGAGCTTTGATTTGGTAGAAGGATGTGTCGGAATTTGGTGGAGTGGTGCGGTGGCCTAGGGGCAGAGCTCTCACCCTCACAATCAGGAGGCTGTGAGTTCGATCCTAGGTAGAGGCAGATATTTCTCTCTCTCCGGCCACGATGAGAATTATATCTGCTGAACAAAACTCCGCATTGGTGACAGGAAAGGCATCCGGCCATTCAAACACTCTGCTAGCTCCGTTCAGTTGTCCAGATTCCACCCCCACAAGGGAATATGGGGTCGTTAAAAGAAGATGATGATGTGTAGGAATTTGGTGGGAGGGGAAAAATTGCGACGGAAATACCTAACAGCTATTTCCGTTTTGGTCGTCATGCTGCATTTGGGGGGTCCTTGGTGCTTTCTGATGTCGCAACGGTTGTAAGTGTGAAAAACAGTCACAAGTCCATTTTGTTCAGCTCCGCCGTAACTTTGATCGGTCACTAAATAAACTGTTGTAATTTGGGAACTACTTGTATATTGCTTGGCCTATGAATCAGAGATCTTGGGCAGTGTTGTGTTGTGTTTTTGTGTGTTGTGTTTTTGTGTGTGTCAGTCCAAGATTACATCAGTCAATGAATCAGTTAAATCTCTTTCCAAGCGGAATATTACAGGAAAAAGCTGGAAAGTTGCATTTTATAATGGATTACAATTACACAACTGGCAATTTTTTTTTTCTGAAGAATTTGCATGGGTGTAGACATTGGCACTTAATCAGGATTTTCATTTTTGTTTTGGAAAGAATGTTATGCCAGCCCAAAGCAGATTACTCTAGGCATATTTGGGACAGTCATTGTTCTGCTTATGAATAACAATTTCTTTCAGTTTTTGCATTCATACCACACACACACACACACACATACAAAAGACTTTCCCCCATTTCAGTGGTGGGTTTCTCCTGGTTCGGCCCGGTTCGGCCGAGCCCATAGCGGTGATGCTATTACGTCACCGAACCGGTTCTCTTTCTTCGGGAGCTGGGCCCTCCCGCCCGGCCCCGCGTTATTCCGACCTTATATTTCTTCTTTTTTCGCCCAACTGAGAGGTGCGGCAGAGCGGATTGCCGCACCTCAGCTGGGCAGATTCGCAATGCGCTTGCGCAAAGCAGCGACCGAAGAGGAGATTGCGCGCAAAGTGTGCGCACAAAGAGAGCCAGTAGTAAAGCCGGTTAGAACTCACCCCTGCCCCATTTGTACATCGCATTTTCGCTTTATAATCCCTTCGCGCTATGAGCAGTGTTTAACCCCATTTTCCATTTTGCAAAATTCTGTTTTGTATTGGAAATAGCCAGTGCCTTGTCCTTAATCCTTATTTTGCAAGGAGGGAAGTTTTGCTGATTTTTCAACACTGAACAAAAGATGGGACGTGCAATTCTTGCACTGTTTTAAGCTGCGGTTGGATTAAGATAGGTAATTGAATAAAATCTACCTGGATTTGCGTGAGGTAGTACGAAACGAACGGTACCCATTGGATTCACACAAAAACCCTAAGCCAAAATAGAATATACTATAATAATATGGCTCATTGCTAACTTTCTGCAGTCATGGATTACTGAGCAAATATTTGGAAAATATAAAACCTGTTATCATTAGGAGTATGGGAATGTACTTTTATGGTGAACAAAAGGATTTTTCTTCCATATCTACATATTTTTCTATTCCCTTCATTTATTACTCTTAGCATGTAAATGTAGATTCTAAAATAATTAAAAGCTGAAAAGCTTTATTCCTAATCATTTCTAAATCCAAGGTTACGAAGTTCAGTGGTCCTTGCCTTAACAACAGCTCATTTAGTGACTGTTCAAAGTTACGACGAGCCTGAAAAATATCACTTAGGAACGTTTTTCACAGTTATGACCATCCCCATGGTCATGAGATCCAAATTCAGACGCTTGCCAGCCGATTCATATTTATGATCGTTGCTATTTCCCGGGGTCACGCAATCTATCCCCTTTTGTGACCTATTGACAAGCAAAGTCAACGGGGAAACCAGATTCACTTAAGGACGGGGTTACTAACTTATCAACCTCAGCAATTCACTTAACAACGGCGTCAGGAGAGGTTGTAAAATGGAGCAAAACGCACTTAACGGATTTCTCACTTAACAGATTTCTCACTGAAATGTCAGGCTCAATTCTGGTCATAAGTCAAGGACCACCTAAGAGAGTTTTCTAAAACAGTTTTGATTGTTCGCTTCATACTAAACTTTTCTGCAATTCAACAGATTGATTTTCCATCCTGTCCTAAGGCTCCCCCCCTTTTTTTTCCACATCAATTTAAAAAAAAAAAAAATGGCTGTTAAGGAACAAAGAAACTGCAAGCAGAATCTTTTCCCTATTCCTTAGTTCGGTCTCATTCTTCTTCTTCTTTTTTAATTATTAAAATAACAATCTACTTGGTTGAAAATAACATGGTATTTAAAAAAGACACGAAATCCTTTATTATTTTTTTCCCCCTTCTTTGTTATCTCGGAAGACTTAAAACCATCTGCTAAAGTCAGCAGATGCTTTTGTGTCTCTGCCCACAGACAAATTTAAGGAAATGGCATTTGAAGAGAGGAAAAGAAAACCAGTTTTTTTTAGGGGGGGAAATTGGCAGGTTTATGGGGCCTGAGGATAAAACCTTGTGTTTTTATCCTCTTCTGCAGAACTAAAAATATTCAGCTTGGGTTGATGGAGAAGCTCACGTTTCTTACCAACAATTCTAGCGGCCTATGACCGGAATCTACTTTTCAAAAAATGATTCTGGAGGCAGAATACAGGTCGTCCTTGACTTATGACCACAGGTGAACCCCCAAATTTCTGTTGTTAAGTGAGTACATTGGTCAAGTCAGGTTTGCCCCATTTTACATCCTTTTATATAAGTGAATCACTGCACTTGAGAAGTCAGGAATCCGGTTGTGAAGGGAATCTGGCTTCCCCATCGACTTAGCGATGGTCGCAAAAGGGGATCACGTGATCTTGGTCGCAAAAGGGGATCACGTGGCCTTGGGACACAGCGACGGTCATAAAGTACGAACCGGTTGCCAAGCGTCTGAATTGTGAGCATGGGGATCCTTCGAAGATTGTAACTGTGAAAAAGTGTCATAAGCAGTGGTGGGATTCTACCAGTTCGGCCTGCTTCGGCCGAACTGGTAGCTCCGACAATTGGCTGGGAGTGAACTGGTTGGCCTGACAATCAGATGGGGGCCCACCCACCCGCCCGTGCTGTTTTCCTACCTTTATCTCCTCAGCTGATTCGTGTGGTGGAGCCGAATCATCTGTGTTACTCCTCAGAAGAAACTCAGAAGTGAAGATTTGTTCAAATTGTGCACACTCGCGTAGCATGTGTTAGGTGCGGGCACGTGTCAAGCGCGCGATCACCAAACCGATTGTTAAGTCGGGAGGATCCCACCACTGGTCATAAGTCACTTTTTTTCCCAATCTTGTTGTAACTTTGAGCAGTCGCTAAATGAGCTGTTCTAACTTCTGAAGGCAAGTTGTTCCTCTGGTTCAGGGGTCTGCAACCTTAAACACTCAGAGAGCCATTTGGACTCGTTTCCCACAGAAAAGAAAACACCGGAAGCCACAAAACTCTTCCCATGCTTGACTATTTCTTGAGTGGCCACAAAACTAGTATATGTAGTTGATTTAAACGTTCTGTTTTCTTCTGAAATTTTTCTTTTCTTGGATTTCTCCATGGTTGGCCTACCGGGGATTGAAAAGCTCAATAAATCGCGTGCCGGCGGGTGTCACACATTGTTGGTTGTGACGCATATTGTGAGTGACAGGGAGCCGCAGCAGACAGGTGAAAGAGCCACATGCGGCTCCAGAGCCCCAGGTTGCTGACCCCTGCTCTGGTTAATAGTTCTCATTATCTGGAAATTTCTCCTTAGTTCTAGGTTGCTTCTCTCCTTTGCTTACTTTCCATCCATTACTTTTTGTTCTGCTTTCAGATGTTCAGACTTTATTTTCCGTCTTAAGAGCTGTGAACAAATAAAGGGAGCCTTACAAAATATTCTTCTGTTGTATTCTTCCTCTTCGTTGACCCTCCTAAGTCAGGGTTTTTGGTCAACGCAGGGGGTAACAAAACAAGAACTGGAGCCACCATTGCAAAATATCTTGATGGATTAATTGTTCAAAATATACATTTACTATTGCACAACAAAAGGCATATCGATATGGCTTCTGTTTGTGAACCGAACGTCCTGTTAGCCTAGGACATCTGCTTTAGAAAGATAAAAAAGGACACGGACATGTTTACTATTCCTCCTTGTTCTTCTTTTATAATTGTCCAAATTCATCTCGGAATTGGTGTCACGGTGTTCCCCAATAATAATAATATCTTATCTTTTCAGGTATGTTAGTACAAAGGCCGAGACCAATCTGTTTCTGAATAGGTTGCAATAAGCAAAGGTTTCCAGCTCTCTGCTTTTTTTAAAATATCGTCAATTTTCTTTCCTCTCCATTGTGTTTCTGAAACGAAAAAGGCTTGGGATTTGATCTCTGGGTAGAAGAGATATAAGCGCCATTCCTTACTGGCTCCTGAAACTCATTCTCGGACCAAGAAAAAGCTTAATTTGGAGTGATGGAGACAGTTGAAAAATCCAGGAGCATGTTGTGACCTAAGGCCCAAGTAGTTGTTACCAGACACAATCAGTCCTAAACAAACATGTTTTATTAGAACAGCTGAGAATTACTTCATTCTCAGCTTAGTCCAAATTAAGTCCAAAACAAGTCCTTCAGAAATAGTCCTTCGGCCTTATCACCAACCTTTGTCTTCTTTAGCACCCTGCCGAAGGCTTTTCTTGGCAAAGCCCCACAAAGTTCAGAAACAAGAGATGCTAACAAGAAACAAATGTAGCAACGTTACTTTCCTACAAAGAGCCCAAGAATTGTTGCTGCTCTTTTAAGCCTTTTAGGAGGGGCTAATCATCTCCTGGCCTTACTCCTGAGTCGTCCTTTTTGCTTTAGCTGCTCTTGCCTTCTGGCAGCTCTGCGCAAGCGGGCACTAGGAACAGGCTCCTCCTGTTCCTCTGCCTCTCTGCTATCTGCTTCTGGAGGCTTCGGAGTCCGGGCAACGCTCCCAGATTGCCCTGGTCCCCTCTTTGCCTCTGACGCATAGCCCTCGTCTGGGCCTTCCCCTGACTCCAGGACTGGTCCATTGTCCTCCCCAGCCTCCTCACTGTCCCACTCCGCTGCCAGCTCCGCAGGCTGCTGGCGGACCAGGGCACATACTTTGCTCCTGATCTAAGAATAGATCAGATTCATGTTTGGCATTTTTACACTATGCCTTCGATGCATGAACATAGTATAGCCAAGTTGGAGATGCAGATGACAGACTCAATAATTCCTCTGTAGAACTGGATCAGCAGCTCCTTGGGCAGTTTGAGCTTCCTGAGATGAACAAGGAGATACTTGAAATTTTGACCATTATGGGGTCAAAGAAAACATTCCTTGCTCGTTGCTTTTTTGGCTCCCTTGTCCTGAGATTATGTTTTCATTCCGCTCGCTGAGTATTTGGCATCGTCTCATCCTTTCTTTGTGTGTGTCGATTACCGTTTCCGCCAGAAAGAACAAAAGGAAAGGAAAACACCGAGTTATTATTTTAATTTTTTTTGGGGGGGAGTATGAATTTGGTAACTATATTCAGACAGTTCCCTCTGCAGAAAAGCCAGATTCACAGTTCACATTAAATCCCTACTTGGACCAAGAGATATTCTCCAGTGCCAAGAGTGAAAGGTTGGGTGTATGCTTTGCCTTATGTGCTTTGAAACATTAATAATAAAAATAGACAAAATAATAAAACAGGAAGAATCTGGGGCTTTAGAATGCAGACAGGCAAGCATCTTCCACACCATACACAACTCAAACATTAACAATTGATGATAAGAAAGACAAAATATTCTGGCGAGGGGGACCCGGGAGTACAGATAATTCTCAACTTTACAACAGTTCATTCAGTCACTGTTTAAAGTTTGCACTGTTTAAAGTTTGCAACGGCACTGAAAAGGAATTATGACCGTTTTTCACACTTACGACCTGTGGTGGGCTGCAGCCGGTTTAACACACAGCGTTCAAAATACAGCAACTTGAAGCTCAGCTGCTTAGAGTTCTGGTCCGCCAGCAGCCTGTGGAGCCTGGGAGCGGAGTCGGACAGTGAGGAGGCTGGGGAGGACTATGGGCCACTCCTGGAGTCAAGGAAGGCCTGGACGAGGGCTCTGCGTCGGAGGCAGAGATGGGGCCAGGGCCATCTGGGAGCGATGTGTGGACTCTGGAGCCTCCAGAGGCTGACAGTAGAGAGGCAGAGGAACAGGAGGAGCCTGTTCCTAGTGCACACATGCAAAGAGCTGTCAGAAGGCAAGAGCAGCTAAAGTAAAAAGGATGACTTGGGAGTAAGGCCAGGAGATGATTGGCCCCTCCCAGAAGGCTTAAGAGAGCAGCAACAGCTCTTGGGCTCTTTGTAGGAAAGCAACGTTGCTACATTGGTTTCTTGTTGGCATCTCTTGTTTCTGAACTTCGTGGGGCTTTGCCAAGAAAAGCTTTCAGCAGGGTGCCAAAGAAGACAAAGGTTGGTGATAAGGCCGAAGGACTTTTTCTGAAAGACTTGTTTTGGAATTAATTTGGACTAAGCTGAGAATGAAGTAATTCTCAGCTGTTCTAATAAAATATGTTTGTTTAGGACTGATTGTGTCTGGTAATAACTACTTGGGCCTAGATCACAAGACTTACCTTCTAAGGCAGCCCTGGTAAGTAGAACAGCGGAGACGCGGAAATCGGGGCAAAACCCACCTGACCACTGTCGTTTAGTAATGGACATTTCGGGCTCAGTTGTGGTCATATGTTGAGGATTACCTGCATTTGGAGATGGCAGAAAGGAAGAGAAATAGCTGGAGGAAAATCACAGAAGGCAAAGACCTACAAATAGAAATAGAAGGAGTGTGGCAGAAGAAAGCAAAGATGGCACAAATAGTAATTAGGGTGTCATCCCAAAACAACTGGAGCACCACTTAAATCGGGGTGGGTTGGGGGGTTATTGTTTTATTATTTATTATTATTATTTTTACTATTTTTATTATATGATGTTTTATTATTTGTGTAAGCCACCTTCTGTCACCATGGGCAAGTAGGTGGGAATATAAATTTTCTAAAATAAATGAAAACAAACACCGTTGGCATTGACAAATTCGCCATCAGTCAATTGCAAAAAGGCAGCTTTACTCGGAACAGCTTACATCCTGCGACAATACCATTAATATGATTCAACAACCACATTTGCCTATCCTGGAGTTTTGGAAAGGACTCAGTAGGGTGAACTGAAATCCCAATGCTGTTTTCTTTTTTTAATATCCAGCTGACTGTGCAACCCGCCATAATAATATTTAGTTCCGCAAATTGCCGGGGCTTAAATATTAGACAGAATTCAATATGAAGCATTTGTTTAGACAAACAAAGCTTTGTAGCCGGGCAATCTGGATACAAAAGAAAGCTATCCATGGCAAGCAATAAACAATTTAAGGATAAACAACTCATGGTGATTTATCCCAATCGCTTTGGCACTTGAGCTCTGGCAGGAAGAGCTCGGTGAAGAAAAACATCTGATGGGAACTGTAGTTACCGAAAATAATAACTGAAAATACTGTGCAGTGCTCAGCTTGAGCGCTTCCAAGTCCTGCCTCTGTGCTTATTGTGACCCAAGCCCAAGTAGGTAGTAATCGAGGCAAACAGTTCCAAAACAAACAGATTTTATTAGAACAGCTGAGAATTAACTCATTCTCAGCGTCGTCCAAACTAAATGAAAACAAACTCTTCACAACACCAATTCTTCAGTCTAATCGCCAACCTTGGTATAATTAGGCAAACTGCCAAGGGCTTCTCTTGGCGAAAGTTCAAAAGCAGAAGACGCCGACCAGAGATAAGTGCAGCAAAACTATCAACGTTGTTTTCCGACAAAGAGCCCAAGAGCCATTGCTGGTCTTTTAAGCCTTATGGGAGGGGGCCAATCATCTCTTGGCCCTACTCTCGAGTCGTCCTCTTTGCTTTAGCTGCTCTTGCATTCTGGCAGCTCTTCTCATACGTGCACTAGGAACAGGCTCCTCCTGTTCCTCTGCCTCTCTACTGTCAGCCTCTGGAGGCTCCGAAGTCTGCACATCACTCCCCGATGGCCCTGGCCCCATCTCTGCCTCCGACGCAGAGCCCTCGTCCGGCCCTTCCCCAGCCTCCAGGACTGGCCCATGTTCTTCCTCAGCCTCATCGCTGTCCGACTCCTCTGCCAGCTCCTCAGGCTGCTGGTGAACCACAACAGTTCTTAAACTACTACTGATTAAATGGATTAGAGCCCGGGGGCCAGATCTGTCCCATGGGGTGATTAGAGTTGCCGTGGAAACAGCAGCTAAGATGATTAAAGGCCTGGAGGCTAAAATATATGAAGAACGGTTGCAGGGTTTGAGTTTGGCTAGTCTAGAGAAAAGTGTTGTGGCCTGTGCAACTCGTAGCTGATTCCGACAGCGAGGAGGCTGGTGTGGTGCTGCGCCAGCAGCCTGTGCAGCTGGCACTCGAGTCAGACAATGAGGAGGCTGGAGAAGATGTGGTGCCAGAGGCAGGGATTCAGCCAGAGCCTTCAGAACCTCCAGAAGCTCCCTTAAGTGAAGAGGAAGAAGAGGAGGAGCCTCTTCTCGATGCATGGGCGTGCAGAGCTGCCAAAAGGCAGGAGTGGCTCCTCAGGAGGAGGTCTCCTCAAGAGTAAGGCTTGGGGCTAATTGGCCACTCCCTTAGCCTATTTAAGGAAGGACTACGACTGAGGCAATTTGCAGGGAACAACTTCGTTCACTCTCCTTCATGTCCTGATCTTAGTTCTCTTATCAGCTTCCTGCAAATTGCTTCTGGGCTTTCTGCCAACCAGAGTAAGATTACGATTATTTATTCTTTGGATTCTTGTAGGCCATTAAGAAAGTTAATTAACAGCCTTTATTTGAAAAAGACTGATTTAATTTAGTAAACTAAGGTTTGTGCAGACTTCGAGTGTGCTGCGTTCTTTGGGATCCATAGCTGGGGCAGAACAAAAAGAAGGATTAGGGAGGACATGATAGCAGTCTTCCAGTATTTCAGGGGCTTCCCCAAAGACAAGGGGGTTAACTTATTTTACAAAGCATCAGAAGGCAGGACAAGAAACAATGGATGGAAACCTGATTAATTAGTATCTTGCTTTTCGTTCGCCACTTAGGCTGTTTCTTCTATATATTTTTGTTAAATCGAATCACAGAGTGAGGACTTGATTTTTTTTTTCCTGACGATCTCTTAAGAGTCTGTTTCTTATCCAGGACTTGCTTTAGACTTCCGAAATAGAAGATTTTGCACGAAGAGATTCCTGATTTGATTCTTAATAGCTCTTTAGCTGAGTTTCTAAGATAAAATCCGTATGGACCTGGAATGTTTTTCCTTGAAAAGATTAAAAAAAAAAAAAAAGAACAAAAATCGGAGGCAATAGCCAAAACTTGCAAGGCCTGAGCCATGGAGTAAGGCTTGTGTAAACAAAGCCTGTTGTATAAAAACACTTGAAAAGATCTGGATCGGGGAAATAAATCACCAATTCCTCTGTATCATTTTTATATCTTACGCTGGAGTTATGCTTGTTGTTTTTAAAGGGACCTAGAAAGATTTATTCCTTACAGTGTAGGATTTAAAATAGATTAACGGCTTAGCAGAAAATCGGGACATATTTTGGAAAGAATGCCATGGGAGGAGATTAGGGTGCTATGTCATTGTGGGAAAATATAGTATTGAGACTGCAAGAAATCCCACCCCTTTTAAGTCATCTATATATGAATTAGTCTATGTTGTTATTATTATTATTTATATAGGGAGATGATAGATAGATAGATAGATAGAGATAGAGAGATAGAGATAGAGATAGATAGATAGAGAGAGAGAGAGAGAGAGAGAGAGAGAGAGAGAGATGGAGGGAGGAAGGGGGGAGGAAGAGATGGATGGATGGATAGATATGGAGGGAGGGAGGAAAGGAGGGAGAGAGAGATGATGGATGAATAGATACATACATAGATAGATGATAGATAGGTAGATAGATAGATAGATAGATAGATAGATAGATAGATAGATAGACAGACAGACAGACAGACAGACAGACAGACAGACAGAGATGTAAGAACGGAGGGAGGATAGAAAGGAGGGAGGGAGAGAGAGATGAAAGATGAGTGGATAGATTGATATAGATCGATAGATAGATGATAGATAGATAGATAGATAGATAGATAGATAGATAGATGATAGATAGATAAATAGATAGATAGATAGATAGATAGATAGATAGATAGATAGATATAGATGTAAGAAGGGAGGGAGGGTGGAAAGGAGGGAGGGAGAGAGAGATGATAGATGAATGGATAAATCGATATAGATAGATAGATAGATAGATAGATAGATAGATAGATAGATAGATAGATAGATAGATATGAAGGGAGGGAGGGTGGAAAGGAGGGAGAGAGAGAGATGATGGATGGATAGATACATAGATAGATAGATGATAGATAGATATAGATGTAAGGAGGGAGGGAGGGTGGAAAGGAGGGAGAGAGAGAGATGATGGATAGATCTAGATAGATAGATAGATAGAGATGTAAGGAGGGAGGGTAGAAAGGAGGGAGGGAGAGAGAGATGAAAGATGAGTGGATAGATTGATATAGATCGATAGATAGATGATAGATAGATAGATAGATAGATAGATAGATAGATAGATAGATAGATAGATAGATAGAGGCCCGTATTCGGCCTGAATGGCCTCCTGCAGCACTTTGCTGGCCAAAACAGGGTGCACGGGGCCTCCTCATGTCCCATTTTTGGGTAGCAGACTGCTTCTGGAGGCCAGGGAGGCCGAAAATGGGCTGTATAGGGGCCTCGCGGGGCCTGCGCATGGCCCATCGGCAGACTGCTGCTGGACTGGAAGCCAAAAACGGGCCAGTCCTTTGATACTTTGGCCGGCAGAGGCTCCGTGGGCCGGTCCTTTGATATTTCCAGGCCGTCCCCGCGAGCCAGATTTAAGCACCCCACCGGCCAGATTTAAGCACCCCGTAGGCTGGATCTGACCCACAGGCCTTGAGTTTGACACCCCTTTTGCCTTTCCAATCTAGGGTTTAAAGAGAAGGACTGGTCCAAAATCACTCAGTTGGATCGAGGACTCCTAGTCCATCGCCTTCGCTACTCCACCACCCTGATTGTCTGGTGTGTGTGTGTCTCCGAGACCTCGAAGTTGACCGAAGGATTTTGCTAATCATCTCTGTTTTCCCTAAACAGCAGGAAAACCTCGCGGCCGCGAATCCAAACCATTTCGCCGTAGTATTTCCCCCACCAACGCAACGGTCTTCGTGTTTGGGTCAAGAAAGCCAGCTCGGCTTTTAGAGTTTATTGAAATGTGTCCTTTGGCAAGCGAGAAGTGGATGTTTGATTTTAAGAGAGGAAAAGAATTTGTTGCTCTTCCTTTGAGGAGGCCGTGAACTTCAGCAGGCACGAAAGGCTGTCATGGCAGCTCCGGCTGTTTGCTTGCTTGCTTTGGGGGATAGCAACCCGGAGGGGCAGGCGTCATGGCTACCGCCGGCCCCTTGTTCTCCATCGGCAATCTTGCTGGGTTTTTCAGCTTGCAGGAGGACCCGTGGAATATCGAGAGGGCCCATTTCTTGCTCGGTGCTCATTGGGCCATGACCGTCTCTTCATCTCAGTGTTTACGCTCGCCGTTGGGAAGGACCTTGGAGGCCGCTGGTGGTTCCTCTGGATGGGCTTGACATGAAAGATAGCATCGCTTCATTTGACACCAGAGGAGAAGAGCAAAAAACTGGAACGGGCGAAAAAAAAGAGAAAAAGAAAAGAGAAAATGATGGATGGCCTTACAAGAATAAGCAGCCCCCTTGTTTACGAGAGCTTTGCTACGACTTGCCAGCTGGCGAGCCACTGAGCTCTTAAACATTTGGTGCATTTCTTTCATGTTGAAAAGTCGGTTTCTTCCTGTAACTTTTCAACTTTTGCAGCACACACACACACACAAAAAAAAAAAAAAACAGGGGGAAGATAATGTCCGTGATCTGGAAATAGCTATGGAGAGATTCCTTTGTCTTTGAGATTTGCCTCGTTCAGTGGTGGTCTCAGGAAAAAAAAAAAAAAAAGAAAGAAACCAGACATTTCTGTGCGTAAAGTATTCTTGCTGCCATCAGCAGATATAACATCAAAGTTTCCATTTTTTTTTCCCCTAGGTGTTTTTCCATTAAACCCCCAAAAAAGTCTCTGGTTTTCTCTTCATAAGCATTTAAGAATTTTTTGTATTAAGCTATATATTATCATCCTCTTTTAACGAACCCATAATCCCTTGCAGGGTGGAATCTGAGCAACTGAGTTGAGATGAGTATTTACTGGCCGGATGCCTTTCCTGCCACCAATGAGGAGTTTTGTTTAGCAGATATATTCTCATTGTGCCCAGAGAGAGAAATATCGGCCTCTACCCAGGGGTGGGTTCTACTTACCTTTACTACCAGTTTGCAACGGGACCGCTGCAAGCTTCTGCGCATGCGCAGATCACCCATGATGACGTCGTGGCGGGTGGGCAGAGCCCCACCCTTTGGCCTCTGCTTCCCAGCAGTTTACCTCCTTGCAGCAAGCAGCAAGAAGAAACAGCCCGTTTCAGCTTCAGCACAGCCTAATTAGCACAAGTTGATTGGATCGGCCTCCTGACTCTCAGCTGTTTTGCTCTCAGCTGTTTTGTGCAGGCCTCTGCTGCTTGCTGCAAGGAGGTAAATTGCTGGGAGCGGATTTTTTTTTTCTTGTGCTAATCAAGCTATGCTGAAAACGAAACTGAAAGTAAAGCAGGCTATTTGCTGTTTGCTGCAACGAGGCAAAATGGCTGGGAGGCAGAGGCAGATTACTTTTTCTTGTTTTTCTCACCAAAAAAGGCAGGTGCGTCTTGTAGTCCGGAGCGTCTTATACTCCAAAAAAATACGGGTATGTAGAAGAACGACTCGCAGTTTTGCCAACTGGCCCTTTCAAGATGTAAATAAATACTTGGAAGTCGCAACTGAGAGGATTCTTCTGTGGTATGTCTCTAGTCCCTTTTTTGGTTGGTGAAATCTTTCCTAATTTCTAGCTTAATGTGTCTAGTGTAATGAAGAGGAGGACCACCGGTGGTCCGTGAGAAAATTTGGGTGGTCCGCAGAACAATTATTTGCATTTTCTATGTTGCGCTAAATCAGGGGTCCTCAAACTACGGACCCTGGGCCGGATACGTGCAATGAATGTTTGTGTTGCTGCAGGGAGTCTCCCCCTTCGGGGTCTTTTTGTGTGGGTCGGAGGGGGGCAGAAATTCTGACTCGGGGTCTGCTTCGGCCTTCTGGTGCGGGACTTTGGGCGAAGGCTGGAGGGAAGTGCTGCTAATGGCGAAGAGCCGGAGGACCTTGTTCCAGTAGGACTGCTGACCATCTCAGCCCGCTGAGCCTCCAGGCGCCGGTACCTGGCCTTGCACTCCCGCAGGTCTTTCCTCTGCTTGGAAAGGCTATGCTCCTAGTCCTCAGTGAGGTGCTTCAGCTGAGCCTCCTTCTCGGCCAGATCCAATTTGAACTGAGCAGCTGTTTTGCCAACTCTTTCTCGCGGTGGCTGCTTAGCTCCAACAACTGCTTCATGTTGGGACCCTAAGGAACCCAGGCGGGCAGGCGAGGAGTGGCTGGGAGGGGAGGGGCGAGTAGAGGCTGGCGAGGTGCCCCTTGACACGAGTGACATCGAGTTGGCCACACCCACTCAGTCACATGACCATCTAGCCACATCCACCCAGCCGGTCATTAGACAGATCATATTAGTGGTCCGTGGGATTTAAAATTATGAATTTTAAAATAGGAGCCTTGGTAGTACAGTGGTTTAATGCACCCTGTTATTAACACAGCTGCCTGCAATTACTGCTGGTTCGAATCTCGCCAAGGCTCAAGGTTGACTCAGCCTTCCATCCTTTCTAAGGTAGGTAAAATGAGGACCCGGATTGTGGGGGCAATAAGCTGACTTTGTATAAATATACAAAAGTATGAAGGCTATTGCTTAACGCATTGTAAGCCACCCTGAGTCTCTGGAGAAGGGCGGCATATAAATCAAATTAAAAAAAAAAAAAATTAGTGGTCCCCGAGATCCGAAAGGTGGTGACTCCTGCTCCAAAGCACCTGAAGGCAGGACAAGAAGTAATGGATGGAAATTAATCAAGGAGAGAAGCAACAGTCATGGAACTGCTGAAAGAGGGGTCAAAGAAGCAGAGGGGGGTGGGATATGACACCTCCTATCTCCTGTTTACAATACCATCCTTTCGGCAGTTCCAAGAAATTTCCACACCCATTTGCATTATTCAGCCGGCCCCGAGGGCACAGATCAACCTCCCAAGTGGCCTCAACGACTCTCAGAAAGAGCGCTAACGTCCAGACGACTGCCAGGAATGCAAATCCTCCCATTCTCCACCAGTCATTCAGTCAGAACTGAAGAAGCTTCTTGAGTGAGAAGCAAAACGTTTTCAAGGAAAAAAAAAAGTCCAGTTGCCTTTTGAGGGGGGGGAAAAAAGGACTTTTGGGGGAACTAAGCAAGTGTTTTATTTGTTTTTCTTTCAGGACAACATTGCCTTGTTCTTGAGAGGTTGTAGGGAAGTGGGCCTGAAGGAATCTCAGCTGTTTGACCCAGGAGACCTGCAGGAGTCTACAAGCCGAACAACAATTAAGTAAGTGAAAATAGGGTGGGGTGGAGTGGAGTGGAGTAGAATAAGAATAGAGATAGGATAGGATAGGATAGGATAGGATAGGATAGGATAGGATAGGATAGGATAGGATAGGATAGGATAGAATAGAATAGAATAGAATAGAATAGAATAGAATAGAATAGAATAGAATAGAATAGAATAGAATAGAATAGAATAGAATAGAATAGTTGAATGAGGAATAGAATGGAGTGGAGTGGAGTGGAGTGGAATGGAATAGAATAGAATAGAATGGAATAGAATAGAATAGAATAGAATAGAATAGAATAGAATAGAATAGAAATAAGTGGGATGGAATGGAATGGAATGGAATGGAATGGAATAGAATAGAATAGAATAGAATAGAATAGAATAGAATAGAATAGAATAGAATAGAATAGAAATAAGTGGGATGGAATGGAATGGAATGGAATGGAATGGAATGGAATGGAATAGAATAGAATAGAATAGAATAGAATAGAATAGAATAGAATAGAATAGAATAGAATAGAATAGAATAGAAATAAGTGGGATGGAATGGAATGGAATGGAATGGAATGGAATGGAATAGAATAGAATAGAATAGAATAGAATAGAATAGAATAGAATAGAATAGAATAGAATAGAATAGAAATAAGTGGGGTGGAATGGAATGGAATGGAATAGAATAGAATAGAATAGAATAGAATAGAATAGAATAGAATAGAATAGAATAGAATAGAATAGAAATAAGTGGGATGGAATGGAATGGAATGGAATGGAATGGAATGGAATAGAATAGAATAGAATAGAATAGAATAGAATAGAATAGAATAGAATAGAATAGAATAGAATAGAATAGAATAGAATAGAATAGAATAGAATAGAATAGAATAGAACAGAACAGAACAGAACAGAACAGAACAGAACACAAGCGTTGCCCTAGGTTAGTTCCAGCGCGCCAGCTGATTTTCGGGCTAAAGATCTATTGATGGTTGGGATCTGCTGCTCTTCTGGATGGCTTCCATAAGCTCTTTTCAGAATCCATTGTATATCTTCCCTCAGCTCGGTCCTATTGACTGGACACTTAGTGGTTGGGCCACACGATAGCCCACAAACGGCGCTAACATGGTCCTCGCTATCCGTGACGAAGGAGTTTTATTTCGTTCCACTTTTGAGCACGTAGGAGCCGTGGATTTAACCTTCCTTCTCTGTTTCGTCTGACGCAGAAGAACGTGGAGGAAGGGGCTGTTGACTGGAGAGCTCTTCTGTCTCTGCGTTCCAAGTTGTGATGCAAAAACGAGAAGAAAAAATAAAATAAAATAAAATAAAATAAAATAAAAGGGGCCGAGGGCCTTTATACTTTCTTTGTTGTCGTATCTCCCCAGCAACTGTCCTGCTCACACGGCATTCAGAAGCCTGACCCCTCCCATCGTGGCAACCTCTGGATTTCACTTAATAGAAACGCTATCCAGAAGTTCACGCTCTTTTATTTATCTGACGTTAGCTCGCAGGGCTGCGGATGAGTCAAGTGTAAGCTAAAAAAATCAAAGTAAATGGGCTGCTAGATAAGGGTATCCTGGCAATCCTTCCTAATCCCAGATTCTTCCTTAGCTAGCTGTGATTTCCCACAAAACCTTCTCCCAGCTGTTTCCTGGATGATGAGCTGTCAAAGGACAGTAGCCTCCTGTTCGGTGCTGACATTCCTGACTTTTGGCTCAAAAAGACACAAACACACACAAAATTCCAGAGTCAGTTGTGTGCTGAGTTACGCAAAGCCCCAAGCTTCCGGTCTGTGCATCTAGGCGAGTGATGGCTAACCTTTTTGCCATCGCGTGCCAAAAGCGGCGGGGGGGGGGAAACGGACGTGTGCCCACATCCATAATTCTATGCGCCCCACCCCCCTTCATGCTCCCCCTGATTTTGGCACATAATGGCACGATGGGCTCAGTAGGCTCATTTTTCACTCTCCCGAGGCTCCAGAGCCTTTCTAGGAGCCTGGGGAGGGCAAAAACAGCCTTCCCCACCTTTCCTAGAGGCTCTCCGGAGGCTGGAAACAGCGTGTTTCCTGACTTCTGGTGGGCCCAGAAGGCCCAAAAATCAACTGGCCGGCGCACGCATGCATGCCGGAGCTGAGCTCGCGTGCCCACCGATATGGCTCCACATGCCACCGGTGGCATCTGTGCCATAGGTTCGCCATCACGGATCTAGGCCAATGGCTAACCTTTTCTGGACTGTTTGGCCAAGGCGCGCGGGAAATGCAATGCATGCAGTGCAATGCCCCAAAATGCAATGCACGCATGCTTCCCCACATGCACACGCAGCCGCCCTGCACGCGCCCCACCCCCAATCATGCATGCAAGGCCCCCTGCATGACCTTGCCCGCCATGAATGTGTGCGGTACCCCCCATGTGCCCTGCCCCCTCGCGCATGTGTCCCCCCCTGCACGCACATGTGTGGCAGAGACCCAGAGACCAGCTGGCCAGTAGGAGGCATGCGCGCATGCACGGCAGAGCTGAACTGGGACAACGGCGCGCGTGCCATCAGAGAGGGCGCCACATGCCACCTCTGGCACGCGGTCTACCGGTTCGCCATCATGGATCTAAGCGGTAGACATGTAGCAATTGTGCTTGAGTTGTCTCCCAACTTTGAGTCAAGTTTTTCTGGTTCTGCTTTATGACGGAGCTTTCCCCGTGGACACCGAAGGAAAAGAAGTCCGCGAATGTGTAGACTGAGCTGCCCAGTCTTTGCCGCTGTGGCTTAAGAGGCCTCTCAAAAATATTCACGTTTACTGTCCTTCGTGTCTCCCTAAAACAACTGGACCATAAATGAGCCTCCAACCCTAGCAAGCTATTCCAGTTTAGAAGAATTTATTCTCTGATAAAGGAGAACATTTGTAGCTCAGGGTTGAAAGGAGATGGAGGGGGGGTCCTTGGTGTGCTGTGAGCTTGAACCCAAGGTACTCTCTGTTTATGTTTATGTTTATTTTCTCTTTTACTTGCCTTGCCTCGGTTTATTTTGGTGGAGGTAAATTTTAATTCGTATCTCCAATATTAGCTGCGTGGATCCGAGCAGCTCTTGGCAACCTGCTTCCACACTATCAAAGCAATAAACAGCTTCAATTGCTTGCATTGTGTGTTTTCTAACCAGCAGACACACATCCTGCCGACTCCTGCTAGGGGAAACATGTGACGTCTCGCATTATACAAACGGTGGAAGGAAATTTCTGCTTTCTGAAATGTTTTCCCTCCTTTCTTTTGCAGGAATCTTGACGGTAGCAGAAAGCTGAAAAACGTAAGTGCTGAAACGTGTAGCTTTTTCCCACCCCTTCTACGGGCTGGATAGGGTCAGGTGTCTATTTTTGTGTGTATGTATGTGTGTGTGTGTGTGTAGCATATTAAGGTTGAAACACCAATATATTTCTGGGGGCTAAAAAATAAAAAAAAAATTATTGGTTGGAAATGTGAGGTGGAACTAGGGCCATATTACCACATGTGGTGGGAGTGCTCAAAAGCCAAAAGTTTCTGGCAGCAAATAAGGAGCTGGTTAAAAATAAAAATTCTTTCATTCGCAGGGGCTTTTGATTTTTGGCGATCCATGCACAGGGGTGTCCAACCTTGGGAACTCCCAAATTGGGGGAATTCTGGGAATTGAGGTCCAACCACAACTTTAAGACGCCCAGAATTCCCTTGCTGCCTGGGGATTTCTGGGAATTGAAATCCACAGGTCTTAAAAGTTACTAAGGTTGGACACCCAACCTTAAAGCTAACTTTCCTCACGTTTGGATGAGTTAATAGCGAAACCTCCGTGAGCACAGCAGAGTCCGGGAACACAACAAATCCTTTGAATAACAACAGCAACAACAGTAACACAATGAAACTTTAGGAAAAATGTGTTTAGATGACCAAACTGGTGTCGACACATGAAGAACGGTTGCAGGAACGGGGCATGGTTAGTCTAGTAAATAGAAGGACCAGGGGAGACATGATAGCAGTATTCCAATATCTCAGGGGCTGCCCCAAAGAAGAGGGAGTCAAGCCATTCTCCAAAACACCAGAAGGCAGGACAAGAAGCAATGGCTGGAAAAATGATCATGGAAAGAAACAATCTGGGAGAAATTTCCTGACATTGAGAACAATTAATCAGTGGAACCACTTGTCTTCAGAAGTTGTAAATGCTCCAACACTGGAAATTTATAAAAAATATTGGATAACCATTTTTCTGAAGTGGTATAGGGATTCCTGCCTGAGCAGGGGGTTGGACTAGAAGACTTCCAAAGTCCCTTCCAACTCTGTTATTCTATTCTATTCTATTCTATTCTATTCTATTCTATTCTATTCTATTCTATTCTATTCTATTCTATTCTATTCTATTCTATTCTATTCTATTCTATTCTATTTATTCTATTCTATTCTATTCCTCTACTCTTCATTATTCTATTCTTTTCTACTCTATTCTATTCTTCATTATTCTATTCTACTATTCAATATTCTACTCTACTCTACTCTACTCTACTCTACTCTACTCTTCATTATTCTATTCTATTCTATTCTATTCTATTCTATTCTATTCTACTCTTCTCTACATTATTCTATTCTACTCTACTCTACTTTTCATTATTCTATTCTATTCTATTCTTCATTCTATTCTACTCTACTCTTCATTAGTCTATTCTACTCTATTCTACTCTTCATTCTATTCTACTCTGCTCTTCACTATTCTATTCTATTCTATTCTATTCTATTCTATTCTATTCTATTCTATTCTATTCTATTCTACTCTTCTCTACTCTTCATTATTCTACTCTACTCTTCATTATTCTACTCTGTTCTATTCTACTCTACTCTTCATTAGTCTATTCTACTCTACTCTACTCTACTCTACTCTACTCTACTCTACTCTACTCTACTCTACTCTACTCTACTCTACTCTACTCTTCATTATTCTACTCTATTCTATTCTATTCTATTCTACTCTACTCGTCATTCGAAGTAGCCAAAGTAGCTATTATCTCTCAAGTGCATGAAGTGCCCAGTTTGCAGGAATGTACAAATGCTTTATTGCCTGTGAACTTTCCTGTCTTCCTTCCAAACGGGATTTTAATTTCAAAGCAGCTTTTTTTTTTCCTTCCGTCATCCTGATTGAAACCAGGAACGGCCGTCGCAATATCAGGGACTACACCAGTAAGGAAGGAAAGTTTTAAATGCACTTGGTCACAGAGTTAGATAAACTATCCGAAGCCAGACACAACTTCTGGAATGACTGTCAACGGTGCACTCATTCTATTTGCCTGACGTCCTCAAGTCGTGTTAAGGAAATGCCAAGAGCTTTTCAATACAACTTTGAATCGTAACCACGGGTTACCTCCTACTCCAAAAAAAAAGCATATTATTTTATCGAGTCTGGCTTGTCATCAGGAAAGTAATTGGTCTTTTTTTTCCTCCCCCCCCCCCCAATTCCCCCAGCAAAAACTCGTGCATGCCGATAGCTTTCTGAATAAATAATGTTTCGCTTTGCAAGATTTACTGAAATAATCTGCAGAGGCCTCCCCGGTTAGGAAGTTGCTGAAGCAAGTTTACCAAACGTCTCGAGCTGTTTTTACAAAGCTTTCCTTTGAAACCCCAGCCGAGTTATCGCAGCAGTTCTTTCTTGGAGAAACCTGGGGGGGAAAAAAATTCTTTAAAAAAAAGAAAAAGAAATTAGGAAACATTTCAGAGTATTCTGAAAAGAAATGGCTTAAAAGGTGCCTTTAACAGAAAAAAACAGAAAAAGGACTTATATCTTTGGCAATTGACATGTAGAAGATGTTTATGTTTTATGTTTATGTTTTATTAGATTTATATACCGCCCTACTCCCGAAGGACTCAGGGCGGTGAACGGGCACAAAATAAAATACATAGACACAAAAGTTAAAAGACATAATTAAAACCAGATTAAATAATTTAGCCCGAGACAATTAAAAAATCCCAATAATTTAAAACAGATTAAAATTTCGATTTAAAAGAATTTTAAAACAGGGGAGAAAATTAGGCCAGGCCGGCTTGCTGGAATAGGAGAATCTTAAGAGCACGGCAAAAAGTGCGTAGATCCGGGATCCTCCGTATCTCCGGGGTGAGCTCGTTCCAGATAGTGGGTGCCCCTGGGGGCTGCCAGTCGACATTGTTTAGCTGACGGCACCCGGAGGAGCCCCTCTCTACGAGAGCGTAGCGGCTGGTGGGAGGCTGTTTGTGGTAGTAGGCGGTCCCGTAAATAACCAGGTCCTAAGCCATGGAGCGCTCTAAAGGTGGTGACCAAAACCTTGAAGCGCACCCGGAAGGCCACCGGGAGCCAGTGCAGCTCGCGCAGGAGAGGCGTCACACGGGAGCGCCATGTTGCTCCCATAACCACCCGCGCGGCCGCACTCTGCGCCAGTTGGAGCCTCCGGGTGCTCCTCAGGGGGAGCCCCATGTAGAGAGCGTTGCAGTAGTCCAGGCAGGAAGTGACGAGGGCATGAGTGACTGTGTGTAGGGAGTCCTGATCCAGATGGTCAGAGATGCAGAATAACAGAGTCGGAAGGGATCTTGGAGATCTTCTAGTCCAGCCTGCTAATCAAGCAGGAAACCCCATGCCATTTGAGATAAATGGCTGTCTGGTCTCTTCTTAAAAAACTCCAGTGTTGGACCACCTGCAACTTCTGGAGGCAAATTGTTCCACTGATTCATTGTTCTCACTGTCAGGAAATTTCTCCTTAGTTCTAAGTTGCTTCTCTTCTTGATTAGTTTCCACCCGTTGCTTCTTGTCCTGCCCTCAGATGCTTTGGAGAATAGCTTGACTCCCTCTTCTTTGGGGCAGCCCTTCAAATATTGGAACGCTACTATCAGCGGTCGATTTCACATGTTACTATTGGTTCGCCCCACGCGCATTCTCGCTTCATGCACGCATGTGCCCGGTTCACTCATGCGCCAGCCTTCCACACATGCGTTTTGCTCGGATGCGCACCCGGCCTCAAAAACATGCCTAAATAGGATGGCATAGAGCAGGCCCACCCGCGATTTCCGCTACTGATTCGGCTGAACTGGCCCGAACTGGCCCGAACCGGCTGAATACGACCTCTGACTACTATCATGTCACCCGTGGTCCTTTTTTTCATAAAACTAGACCAGGGATCAGCAACCTGCGGCTCTGGAGCCGCATGTGGCTCTTTCACCCCCCTGCTGCGGCTCCCTGTTGCCGGTCGGCTCCACAGTTGATAGGGCTTTCGGTTAGGACAGGTAGAGGAAAAAGGATGCCGTGCTAGGAAGAGACTCTATGGTGGGGGGAACCGGACTTCCGGTCGGCTCCAGAATTGAACTGGGGCTTCCGGATAGGACATTTGTGGCTCTTTGAGTGTTTAAGGTTGCCGACCCCTGAACTAGACATGAGCCCTGGTGGCGCAGCAGACTAAAGCACTGTTATTAACATCAGCTGCCTGCAATTACTGCAAGTTCAAATCTCACCAGGCTCAAGGTTGACTCAGCCTTCCATCCTTTCAAAGGTAGGTAAAATGAGGACCCAGATTGTGGGGGCAATAAGCTCACTTTGTATAAATATATACAAAAAGTATAAAGGCTATTGCTTAACGCATTGTAAGCCGCCCTGAGTCTCCGGAGAAGGGGGGCATATAAATGAAATTAAAAAATAAATATTTTTTTAAAAAAAACTAGACATAACTAATTCTTTCGAGAAATAACTACAAATCTAGAAATTCCTTTTTAGAGTCCAATCGGAAATCCGAACTCCCAGCCATTAAAAATCTAGAAATTTCTTTCCAGTCCAAAATTGATATTCCATCCCTGCGTGGTTTTTTTTGGGAGGGGGGTTCTTAAAAATTGCATGGCTACCTGTTAGAAAATAACAGCCACTTGCTAAGCATTTCTTGAATCGTGCTAAGCTCTTTGGCTGCAATTAAAAAGAAAGAGATTTAAGAGATTGCCCTGAATGACCCTATTCCTGACTCAGAAAGCAATCCCACCGAATTAATTGGGGGCGAATGCCAAGGAAGGGCCAAAAGGACACGGTCAGATGTAATTCCCTGCAGTATATATAATTTTTTTTTGTTTTCAAGAAAACAACCTTGGACTGTGAATATTTAAGGTCAGGTTTTCCATACGAAGAGGGAGGATCTGACTTTTCTGGGCCGCCTCCCTGATTATCATCGTTCCCTTGAGCTGCTCCTACTTGTGAATGGAAACCTTTGGCCTTTCGGTGACATTATTCAAGAATGAATGAAAGGGAGTTGCCGGCAGCTGAAGGGAAGGCTCCTTATGCTTTGTGTTAAGGGGAAAAAATCAGGATTTCTCATCGCATGCAGAAATGGAAACCTCTTGAACTCAGTTGGATGTAATTCCAGATAGGAGCAATGCTACATACAGTAAGTGGCCAAAATTGTGGAAAGCTTTTGGGAAAAGTGTATTTTTTAAAACTAGCTAATAACACCACTTTTTTTTTTTATTAGTACCATAAAATTATATATCCATGGAAAGATCATTTAATCAAGAATGTAATGCAATAACTTTTAGGAAGGATTTGCTGTTAGAATAGCAGTTACAGTCTAAAGAAGAAAAGTAAAACACGTAGAAAAAAATGGGATATACAAAAATGATCACCCTAGAAAAAATGAGATTTATAGAAATGATCCCCATGTCAGTGAATACTTCGTTGGGTAACCTTTAGCATGAATGATGGCCTTACAACATCTTCCCATGGAGGGAACCAAGTCTTTGAGTTCTGCAGCTGTGATAATGTGAAACCAAGATTGAATGATGGCTTCTATTAACTGGATTTTATTGCTGGGTCGCTTCTGACTAACAAATTTCTTTCGTTGGCTCCATAGATTTTCAATTGGGTTAAGAAGATCTGGGCTACTCCCAGGCCATTCCAGCAGTGGAATAGAATTACCTTGAAACTCCAAAAAAAAAAAAAAAAAAAAGTGGTGCTATTAGCCATCAAACCTCAAAAATACACTTTTCCCACAAGATTTCCACAATTTTGGCCTCTACTGTAGATCCATCAGTCCTGCTCAATGTTATAGGAATTGTTCTCTGTAAATAAAAGCTCAATGATTGTGCGACTCAGCTGAGCATGGGGGGTGGGGGGCGCAGGGATTTTTGCTACCGGTTCTCCGAACCACCCGCCGCCATCGCTACCGGATCGGATGATCCGGTCCGAACCGGGAACATTTCACTCCTGGTTTGCCCCCTTATTTGTAAAAATAACGTAGGAGGGATGCAAAGAAATAAAATTAAATGCAGTCTCTGAACCAACACCTGGCCAGTAAGAGTCTCTCCTCTGTGCAGAGGTGGGTGTCACATAATGTAACAACCGGTTCTCCCAGCACCAAAAAACTGAGTGCGCGTACGCACATACTCGAAAACGACAATATAGGACGGAATAGCAGGGGGGGGGCGGGCGGGCCCACTCGCTGATCGGAACTACCGGTTCACTTGAACCGGTCCGAGCCCACCTCTGCCTCTCTGCCAGTTTAGATAACCCTTAAAATAACCCTAACTCTCCCTTTTAAATTTTTAATTCATTTGATTTGTTTTATAAATTGGGTGTTTTAATCTGTGTTTCGGACAAAATATTTAATAATTTTAAGGGACTTTTAATGTTTGTATTATCTGTATTTTATCTTGGCTGTTCACAGCCCTGAGTCCTCCGGGAGTAGGGCGGTATAGAAATTTGATAGATAGATGATAGATAGATAGATAGATAGATAGATAGATGATAAATAAATAAATAAATAAATAAATAAATAAATAAATAAATAAACAACAAACAAACAAACAAACAAACAAACATACATACATACATACATACATACATACATACATATATATATATATATATATATATATATATATATAAAACATCTTCCATTTTAATATTTCAACTCCTCATTTATGGGTTGTTGTTTTATTTTTTTTCAATTCGCCCTTAGGAAGCCAACGATTAATAGCTCCGACAAGCTTCTTGAATGGAAGCAGGGAGGGGGGGGGGAACCCGAAAAAACACCACCGTATCTCCAACTCCTCCTTTACCGGAAATGATAATATAGAAAAGCTGGACTTCCTAAATGTTAGAAAAGTGGGAACCATTTTCAGTTCACACAATTATAAATGGGTGTGTCCGTCCTCTCTCCGCTCGGTGAATTTTTATTCCCGCGAGTGGAAATTTCCTGTCGCTTATCTGATCGTCGTTTTCAAAGATTACAAGCTCTACAATGGGATTTGCAGGAAATCGCTCTTCTTTAATAAATGCCGAGAGAGGTGGATTATGAAAGCGAGAAATATCTCGCAGAAACGAAGCGTCATTAAAAAAAAAAAACTTCACTTAATTAGAGCCCCTCCGTTTTACTTAACTATTTTGGGATTAATCAGGTATTGGGCCCCCTATATATTTCTTTTACTTAGAATTAAGGATTTTAGGGTTTAATCCTGTCTTCTAAACTACTGCTACTATAAATATGGACCCCATCCAGGGGTGAAATCCAGCAGGTTCTGACAGGTTCTGGAGAACCGGTAGCGGAAATTTTGAGCAGTTCGAAGAACCGGTAGTGGAAATTTTGAGCAGTTCGGAGAACCGGTAGCGGAAATTTGGAGCAGTTCGAAGAACCGGTAGCGGAAATTTTAAGTAGTTTGGAGAACCGGCAAATACCACCTCTGGCTGGCCCGAGAGTGGGGTGGGAATGGAGACTTTGCAGTATCCTTCCCCTGGAGTGGGATAGGAATGGAGATTTTGCAGTATCCTTCTGCTGCCACGCCCACCAAGCCACACCCACCAAGCCACGCCTACAGAACCAGTAGTAAAAAAAAATTGGATTTCACCACTGACCCTGTCCCTCTTGTTCTGTATAGTAAGATTTATAAATATAGCACATTTATATATACAGGGAATCTTCGACTTATGTCCGCAATTGAGCCCAAAATTTGTCAGACGGTCGCAAAACGGGATCACATGACCCCGGGACACTGCCACCGTCATAAGTATGAGTCACCTGAATAAGGTTACTTGAATTTTGATCACGTGACCAGGGGGATACTGCAGCGGTTGTAAGTGTGAAAAAGGGTCAAAAGTCACTTTTTTAAATGTACTGTTGTGAGTCCAAGATTTATTTGTACATTTCTTTTACTTAGAATTACAGATTTCAGGGTTTAATCCTGTCTTCCAAACTGCTGCTAAATATGGCCCCATCCTTCTTACTATGTGTAGTAAGATTTATAAACACAGCAACATTTATAAATACAGGCAGTCCTCGACTTAGAACTGCAATCGAGCTCAAAAACAGGAGCCTTGGTAGTACAGTGGTTTAAAGCATCCTGTTATTAAGACCAGCTGCCTGCAATTACTGCAGGTTCGAATCTCGCCAGGCTCAAGGTTGACTCAGCCTTCCATCCTTTCTAAGGTAGGTAAATTGAGGACCCAGTTTGTGGGGGCAATAAGCTGACTTTGTATAAATATACAAAAGGATGAAGGCTATTGCTGAGCACATTGTAAGCCGCCCTGAGTCTCCGGAGAAGGGCGGCATATAAATTAAAAAAAAAAAATTCTGTTGCTGAGTGAGACAGTTGTTAAGTGAGTTTGGACCCCCTTTTATGACCTTTCTTGCTGCTGTTGTTAAGTGAATCACCTCAGATATTAAATTAGTAACACGGTCCTTCAGTGAATCCGGTATCCCCAATTGATTTTGCTCGTCAGAAGGACGCAAAAGGGGGATATCACATGACCCCGGGACACTGCGACTGTCATAAATATGAATCGATTGCCAAATGTCCGAATTTTGATCACGTGGACTGCGGAGACACTGCAACGGTCGTAAATGTGAAAAACAGTCCTATAGTACCTTTTTTCCAGCGCCGTTATAACTTCAAACGGTCACTAAGTGACGTTGTGTCCCGTCAGCGGCCTGTGCAGCTAGTAGCTGATTCCGACAGCGAGGAGGCTGGTGTGGTGCTGCGTCAGCAGCCTGTGCAGCTGGCACTTGAGTCGGACAGTG
The DNA here is from genome assembly GCA_037215915.1 of Pantherophis vulpinus. Classification (NCBI taxonomy): domain Eukaryota; kingdom Metazoa; phylum Chordata; class Lepidosauria; order Squamata; family Colubridae; genus Pantherophis; species Pantherophis vulpinus. The sequence goes on from JAXLNS010000008.1 coordinate 83,349,971, forward strand.
AGGAGGCTGGAGAAGATGTGGTGCCAGAGGCGGGGATTCAGCCAGGGCCTTCAGAAGCTCCAGAAGCTCCTATAAGTGAAGAGGAAGAAGAGGAGGAGCCTCTTCTCGATGCACAGGCACGCAGAGCTGCCAAAAGGCAGGAGTGGCTCCTCAGGAGGAGGTCTCCTCGAGAGTAAGACTTGGGGCTAATTGGCCACTCCCTTAGCCTATTTAAGGAGGAACGCCAACTGAAGCAATTTGCAGAGAACAACTTCATTCACATACCTTCGTGTCTTGTCTTGCTTATCTTATCAGCTTCCTGCAAATTGCTTCTGGGCATTCTGCCAACTACAGTAACCTTTCAGTTATTATTCTTTGAATTCTTGGCGGCTGTTAATGCAGTTAATTAACAGCCGTTGTTGTAAAAGACTGATTTATTTATTAAACCAAGGTTTGAACGGACTTTGTGTGTGCTGCATTCTTTGGGGTCCGTAGCTGGGGCAGAACAAGTGAACTGTTGTAAGTCGAGGCCTAGGAAAGGCTAGTAAGCAGGTTAGGAAGAGAAAGAATTAGACGTCGTACCCTCAGCACCCAACAACATGGCTATTAAATTGAATTGGGACGGATGTTTAATTCAATGCTCGTTTTCGTTTCTGACATGAGGGAAAGCGTCTATTTTGCTTTTGGGGAAAATAGTCCATTTTTAAAGGGGAAAAAATAACCAGGGAACGTATTTAATTTGCTCCGGAAAGAGTAAAAAAAACTTGTTGTAGCATGGAATTGATCTGGTGGTTTTGATGTGTTCCAATTAACGTCCGTTCAATTCCTCAGGTTTTAGTCACCATCTATTGGCTGGGGAAAACTGCAAACAACAGCGCTCACTTTAACGGACCGCCACTGAACCTGAAAGAATTCGAAGGATTGTTAACCCAGATGAGAAAGGTATTTCAATTTCCTCTCGCATACAGGTAGCCCTCGAAGTGGTGCGGTGGCCTAGAGGTGGAGTTCTCGCCTCACAATCGGGAGGCTGTGAGTTCGATCCTAGGTAGAGGCAGATATTTCTCTCTCTCTCTCTGGGCACAATGAGAATATATCTGCCGAACAAAACTCCGCATCGGTGACAGGAAGGGCATTCGGCCAGTAAATATTCAGCTCCATTCGGTTGCCCAGATTCCACCCCGCAAGGGATTATGGGGTCGTTAAAAAAAGATGATGATGATTCAGGTAGCCCTCGACTTGTGACCACAGTTGAGCCCGAACATTTCCCTTGCTAAGCCAGACCGTTGTTAAGTGGGCTTTGCCCCATTTTGCGACCTTTCTTCCTACAATCCTTAAGTAAATCACTGCTGTTGTTAAGTGAGCAACCCGGTTGTTAAGTGAATCTGGATCCCCCCTTGACTTTGCTTGTTGGAATGTCGCAAAAATGGATCACATGACCCCGGGACACTGCAACCGTCATAAATATGAGTCAGTGGCCAAGTCTGACTTTTGATCACACGACCCTGGGGATGCTGCAATGGTCATAAGTGTGAAAAATGATCCTAAGTGCCTTTTTCCAGTGCTGTTGTAACTTCAAACGGTCACTAAACGAGTTGTTATAATTTTAGGGCTACCTGTATTTCTTCTTTTACCGTTTGACGTGTATGAAATAGTCTTTTTTACTTCTTTTAAGCTGCCATTCTTTTTTTTTTTTAAATTTTGATTTATATGCCGCCCTTCTCCGGAGACTCAGGGCGGCTTACAATGCGCTAAGCAATAGCCTTCATCCTTTTGTATATTTATACAAAGTCATCTTATTGCCCCCACAATCCGGGTCCTCAATTTACCTACCTTAGAAAGGATGGAAGGCTGAGTCAACCTTGAGCCTTGGCGAGATTCGAACCTGCAGTAATTGCAGGCAGCTGGTCTTAATAACCAGCTTAATAACAGGGTGCCTTAGACCACTGTACTACCAAGGCTCTTCACAGACATGTTCAAATCCCCAGAGATTCATTTCACAAATACGAAAGTCAGGAGGGGAAAAAAAAAAATGGGTAGGTGAAAACAGATTTGGTTGCGTTTGGAAATGTAAACTGTTTTAAACAAAGAGATTTCAAGAAAGGAGAATATTTGCAGCTCAAGGGTTGAGGTTTTATTGGGTCGTGTTTCCATTGGAAAAACCGCTTCTGGTTTTAGGCTCAAAATAATAAGAAGAAAAAAATTACATTTAGTTTGAAAATTAAATGTTTGTGTCATTACGGAAATGGCTTGTAATAACTAAATGCTAAAGTTGAGACTTTAAATGTAATTAGCGTTTTACTTAGATAGAAAGCTTTGGAGGATGATGCTTTTTTGATCTTGGTTGGTTTTTTTTTTTTTTTCCTGCGCTTCCCCTCCCACCCTTTTAAAATCTTTATTTCCATTGTATTTTACGTCGTGATAAACCTCAATAAAAGTGAATTTTAAAGAGAACAAACGTTAAGGTTTAATTATTATTATTATTTTTGGAACTTTTTTGAGGTGGGATTGCATGCAAAACTAGAAACGTTGCAGCTCAGAGTAATTTTTATTGTGTTTTTCCGGAGGAAGAGTGTTTGCCTTTTCGTAAAGCACACACTGGATAATGTTTGGATCAACAGGAAAAAAAATATTTTTGTTTCTATCGCTTTGTATGTCGGGTAAAATCTGGTAAAAACCCCAGAATCTATTCAGCCTTTGAAGCTTATATATATATCGTTCTCTCCAACGACAGAAAAACAAGGCAAAATAATAACAATAATAACAACAAGATAAGATAACTTTTATTGTCATTTTTTTATTCTGAGAGCACACCGGCCCACGTTAAAAATGAAATTCTGTTGCCTGATCTCAAGAGAGTACCATATATTCATTAGTGGCCAAAATTGCGGAAACCTTTTGGGAAAAGTGTATTTTCTAAAACTAGCTAATAACACCACTCTTTGGGGGGAATAGTACCATAAAATTATATATCAATGGAAAGATAATTTAATCAAGAATGTAATGCAATAACTTTTAGGGAGGATTTGCTATTAGAATAGCAGTTACAGGGTAAAGAAGAAAAATGAAACACATAAAAAAAAACAAGATATAGAAAAATGATCACCATAGAAAAAACAAAACAGAAAAATTATGACCCTAGAAAAAACGAGAACTTTACAGAAATGATCCCCATGTCAGTTAATCCTTCGTTGGGTAACCTTTAGCATGAATTACAGCCTTACAACGTCTTCCCATGGAGTGAACCAAGTCTTTTAGTTCTGCAGCTGTTCTCATGTGAAACCAAGATTGAATGATGGCTTCTATTAACTGGGTTTTATTGCTGGGTCGCTTCTGACTAACCAGTTTCTTTAGTCGGCTCCATAGATTTTCCATTTGGGTTTAAGGTCTGGGCTATCCCCAGGCCATTCCAGCAGTGGAGTAGGATTATCTTGAAACTCCCCCCCCAAAAAAGTGGTGTTATTAGCCATCAAACCTCAAAAATACACTTTTCCCAAAAGGTTTCCACAATTTTGACCACTACATACATAACATACATATGCACATGCTATATACATACATAAATATATACCTGCACCATACAGATAGACAGACAGACAGACAAATATAATAGAGATAGACATATATCAGGGGTGGGTTCTAAAATGTTTTACTACCGGTTCTGTGGGTGTGGCTTATTTTGTGGGCGTGGCTTGTGGGAGGGTAATGTGACTGGGTGGGCGTGGCCAACTTTTTTTTGTTTTTTACTTTTAAAAGCATTTTGTCTACAAACTTAAGAGGTTGCAGAAAAAAATGCTTTTAGAAGCCTCTGACGATCAGGCAAGTCAGCTGGGATCGCCAGAGGCTTTTAAAGGCATTTTTTTTTCCCTACAACCTCTTCGGCTGAAGAGGTTGTAGAAAAAATGCTTTTAAAAGCCTCTGAGATCCCAGCTGAGCTGCATGATCATCAGAGGCTTTTTTTTTAAGTTTTAAAAGCATTTTTTCAGCCGAAGAGGTTGTAGAAAAAATGCTTTCAAAAGTAAAAAAAAAAAAAAAGCCTCTGATGAGGTGGGCAGGGTAAGCGAGCGGTGACCGGGCCGGGGACCAGTTCGGGGGCGTGGCCAGCCAATGTTATTACCGGTTCTCCGAACTACTAAAAATTTTTACTACTGGTTCTTGCGAACCGGGAGCAACCCACCACTGACAGACAGACAGACAGACACAGACACAGACAAACACAGACAAACAGACAGTCAGACAGAGATATACAGGGATGAAATCCAGCAGGTTCTAACAGGTTCTGGAGAACCGGTAGCGGCAATTTTGAGTAGTTCGGAGAACCAGCAAATACCACCTCTAGCTGGCTCCAGAGTGGGGTGGGAATGGAGATTTTGCAATATCCTTCCCCCAGAAGGGGAGGGAATGGAGATTTTGCAATATCCTTTCCCTGCCACGCCCACCAAGCCACGCCCACAGAACCGGTAGGGAAAAATTTTGGATTTCACCCCTGTATATATATAATAGAGAGACAGAGAGAGACAGACAGATAGATATAGATAGATATAATAGAGACAGACAGACACATATATGTATATATATGTCTTCGCCAAGCTGATGAAGGGAGGATAACTTGTGTCTCAGAGGTTAATACAACTGCCTAACATGCAGGCAGCCCAAGTTCGAATCCAAGTAAGGGTATGGCTAGCTGATGAGAGCTAAATAGCTTGAAATAGATCTATACTAGTCTCCCTTTCTTTCTTTATCAGCGAAATATAAATTATATATATATATATATATATATTAGAGACAGACACACACAGACATATATATATATATATGTGTGTGTGTGTGTGTTTTTCTTCTAGCCAGGTTTTCCCTACGTAGCCAAGGTTTGTTTTTTTTTGTAGCTCCAGCTCAGTAGAATCTCATCTACTCGGTTCTGGGCTTTTTTCTTTTCTAACACCTAGCAAGCTCTCACTGCTAGGTGGGAGACCTAAATAGATCCATTTCTAGCTCGTTAGCTGTCATCAGTAGGCCACACCCATATCCTCATACCCATATAGTGGCCTACTGATGACAGCTAACGAGCTAGAAATGGATCTATTTAGGTCTCCCACCTAGCAGTGAGAGCTTGCTAGGTGTTAGAAAAGAAAAAAGCCCAGAACCGAGTAGATGAGATTCTACTGAGCTGGAGCTACAAAAAAAAAAAAAAAAACCTTGGCTACGTAGGGAAAACCTGGCTAGAAGAAAAACACACATAAACCCTACGAAGAAGTAAGAAAATTTATATATATATATATATATATATATATATATATATATATATATATATATATATATATATATATAATACACACATATATAATACAGAGAGAGACACAGACAGACAGACAGATAGATATAGATATATATAATAGAGATAGATAGATAGATAGATAGATAGATAGATAGATAGATAGATAGATAGATAGATAGATAGATAGATAGATGATAGATAGAGATGGACACAATACACATAAATATTAATCATAATACATTTCTAATGCAATATTTCCTAGGCATTTCAATCCACAATATGTTCGCCATATATGGGAAGTGATGGCGGGATGAGATCGTCTGTTAAGACAACTTTTATAGCACATTCGTGGGTTTGATGTTATCCATATGGCAGGAGTCATTGTTGTATTGTAGAATGCCAAGCCGGAGATGTTTCAAAATAAAATTCAAAAGTTAAAACACGTTGGCTTCCATTGTGCACAGTGGCTTGGGTATCTTGGTTAGATATCTGTTAATACAGTACCTACTTTGTAATAAAAAGTAGAGTTATTGCTAGGTCATCTAATAAAATGTATTTCCTACCACGACAATTATCTTTTTTGGAATAATATCACCCACTCCATAGTTCTTATCTAGACAATCCTTATAGTAAGGTAGAGTCGTATTAATTAATTTATGATGAAATAGCCCCTTTTTGGTTACCCTGCATTCTTAAACACGGATTTTCTCCCGTTGTATAGAAGTTAGACTTCCTCTCTCTTGGCATCTTGCTGGCACTGTTCTGCCCTTTCGAATTATTAGCATGCCAGACTCTAAACCAAGCTGAAATGAATGGCTATTTTCAGAGGACATATTAACAAAAGGTTTCAGTTTTAGAACCAAAGCCCTTTTTCCCTTATAATTTGCTCGTCCATTCATTCAATCACGCATTCACTCACTCACTCCTTTATTTATTTATTTTTTAAAGAAAAAATTCATGGAGATGCTTCGTCTGTTTTAAAAGAGGGAGGGAGGGAGAGAAAACGACAAAGCTTTTTTAAAAAAAATAATATTTCAAGGAATGTTTTATGAATGAAATATAGTCCTTGTGTGCCTCTGGAGAGTTTACTCTGGTTTTCAGGCCTGTTGTGGGTGAACTTTCTGCCGTAAACCAGCTTTTTCTCCCGTTCTTCCTTTGCTCTCACGAAAAATGGCAGCTTGCCAAAAGAATTAAATGCAAAGCCATTTGTATGCAAGAGCTGTAGCCCGCGGGAAAGGATGCCACTTTGGGAAAAATGCAGGGAGAATAGGAATTATGTTTATTGGGTACGGAGGTCTGGCTCTGTACAGAGTGACATCACTGGCATGTTGGCCCTCACAATTAAGGAAAGGAAAAGTGTTCTCTCCAGAAAAGTTTTGGGCTTTCTAGAAAAGTTTTGGGCTCTCTCTAGAAAAGTTTTGGCCATTCACTGAAAGTTTTGGGTGTTAATTGAGCTTTGAGCTCTCTAGAAAAGTTTTGGCCATTCACTGAAAGTTTTGGGCTCTCTAGAAAAGTTTTGGGCGATCACTGAATGTTTTGGGCCCTGTAGAAAAGTTTGGGTGTTAATTAAAAGTTATGGGCTCTCTAGAAAGGTTTGGGTGATCATGGACAGTTTTGGGCTTAGACATGTTTTGGGCCCTCTAGAAAAGTTTTGGGCATTCATTGAAAGTTTTGTGCTCTATAGAAAGGTTTTGGGCATCCGTTAAGAGTTTTGGGCTCTCTGGAAAAGTTTTGGGCGATCACTGAAAGTTTTGGGCTCTCTAGAAAAGTTTTGGGCGATCACTGAATGTTTTGGGCCCTGTAGAAAAGTTTTGGGTGTTAATTAAAAGTTATGGACTCTCTAGAAAGTTTTGGGTGACCATTAAACGTTTTAGGCTCTCTAGAAAAGCTTTGGGCATTCATGAAACATTTTGGGCTTTCGAGAAAAGCTTTGGGCATTCATGGACAGTTTTGGGCCCTCTAGAAAAGTTTTGGGTATTCATTAAAGGATATTTGATCAAATCAAATATCAATCTTTATTCCATCACAGACCAAGCAAATGAAAATGTAAGCGTCACAATGAATTTAAGATATAAGAAAAAATCCAATTATTCTGAAACATCTAAAAAGGGTCAGAGTTAATTTCAGCGTGACTGCGCAGATTATAGAAGCGTACTTCACTTTGGTCAAGGAAGTAAGTTCTGATCAGTCCGATAACAACTCATTGAGATAAAACAAATGGGAACAAACAGGATATTTAGTGGGAAGAGTGGGAAGGAGTGGCCATCGTGACTTTGATAATGCCTCATACGTGGCTCTGGGGAGGTACGCCGTAGCTTCAAACATTTGTTAAGTGACTGGTCAATAAATCAAGAACTATTTGTGCACCTAAGAATGCTAACTAAGAAACATTTGTTTACAAATACACATCAGTAAACATCTCGGACTCGTAGGGCTGAAAGACATCTTGGTGTCAGGTTTGAAAGATAAGACGAACTCAGTCAAAATGATTGATTGCTAAAAGCCTACTCACAGGAATCTTCTCAGCTAACGGGCAGCACCTTGTTGGAGTTTCAGAAGGGTCAATGGAATTCAAGGGAAGCACTTACTCTACTTACGACTACATAGGGATGCTAGGCTGATCCCTCTTTTAACTCTGCCTCCAGGTTCTGTCCAACTGATCATCGGTGCTACCGGTTTGCCCGAACCGGCTGAATACTACCTCTGATTCTCACTGTCAGGAAAATCTTTCTTCGTTCTAGGTTGGAGCATCCTCTGACAAGCTTCCACCCATTGTCCTCTCTCTTGGGGGTCTGGAGAATAATGTCAATCCCCTCTTCTCAGTGGCGACCCCTCGAGTAGTAGAAGATGGTTATCACGTCCCCTCTAATCCATCTCTTCGATAGGCTCGTCTTCCCCAGCTCCCTCAACCGTTCATCATATAATTTAGCCTCCAGATTCTTTATCATCCTTGCTCTTCTCTCTGTGTTTTCTAGAGTTTCAGCATCTTTTTTTTTTTTTATCATGGTGACCACAACTGGATGCAGGATTCCAAGTGTGGCCTCACTAGTGCAGTATAAAGCGGGTACCACCTCTTCTCGTGTTCTTGAGGGTATCCCATCTTGCTGAGCCTTCTGTTTATGAATGGAACTTGTCTGAAATGGTATAACGCAGTGGTGGGTTGCTCCCGGTTCGGTCCGGTTCTTGCGAATCGGTAGTTCTTGCGAACCGGTAGTAACGGTGGCAGGAGGCTCCGCCCACCCACCCGGATTTCATCATGAACGATCTGTGCGCCCCCGTTGCAAACCAGTAGCGGAGGTAAGTAGAACCCACCCCTGGTATAAGGCAGTGGTGGCAAACCTTTTACTCACCGAGTGCGAAACAGGTACACGCTTCTGATGCGTGTGCTATCCGTGCTAATGTGCGGTTCCTCCCCCATGCCCTGCAAGCGCAATTGCACCATCTGTGCATGCGTGCAGGTTTCACGTGGCTCCCTCATGCGCAATCACACCAGTGGTGGGTTCCTCCCGGTTTGGTCCGGTTCGGCCGAGCTGTAGCGGTGACAATATGACGTCACTGAACCGGTTCTCCCCCCCGCCCTCCCACCCCCCCACCCCCCCCACGTTATTCTTACCTTTTATTTGGTCCCACCCCCAATCTATTGCTGCCTCCTGAGTCCCAGCTGATGACTAGAGGGAAAAAAACTGTTTAAACTCTTGCCGCGGGGCTTCAAAGGGCCGCCCTACAGCTGATCAGTGTTAAAAGCAAACAAATGAGTCGGGTCGTAAGTGCGAGGACTGGTCGTAAGTGCGAGGACCTTCCAGAAATGACTCTGACCAGCTAGCCACGCCCCACCTAGTCACATGACCTCCAAGCCACACCCACAAAATAAGCCACGCCCACAGAACCGGTCGTAAAAAAAATTTAGAACCCACCCCTGAATCACACCACCATGCGGTTTTTGCGTTTTGTGCAATGTACGCCATCTACGCACGGGCGCGCTGCGTGCGAGTACTCTCGCGCAAATGCGCACGCCTGCGCAGGAGAGCTCCGAAGACCAGCTGGGTCCCCTGAATTGCACGCACGCAGCTGCAGGTGAGTTAGGCGACAGCTCGCGTGCCCCGTAAGATGGCTGTGCGTGCCACCTCGGGGAGACGCGTGCCACAGGTTCGCCATCCCGGGGATAAGGCCCGCTGTTTGAACGAGGGGTTGGACTAGAAGACCTCCAAAGTCCCTTCCAGCTCTGTTCCGAATTCTCCGACAAGATCCTAGCCGAAACAAGGGACAACCTTTTCCTAAAGTTAAGGCTGGGGTTTTCTCCTGACCTTTTCCTTCCTCTGGAGAGCTCTCCGCGGCGTTTTTAGTGGAAAGAATTTATAATCGGGAGCCTGTCAAAGACGTCCATTGTTCTACTTCGCTCCGAACATGTGTGGTAGCCACAAGTGCTTTCAGATCTCCTGCAGCCAGGAGCTGGCAACGAGCAAAGAGCAAGATTGAATTCTTCAGAGACATCAGGCGGGGGAAAGAGTCTGCTTTCTTTCTTTCTTTTCTTTTTTTCTTTTTCTTGCTTTTGGAGGAAAGACATCCCCTTTTTTTCAGAACTGCAGCGTCTCCTCGGACGGAGCCGAGAGGCAGGGGGGAAGCCCAGAGCTTCCTTATTTTTGACCGAACGAGAAACAAACAACAGACGTAAAAATTTGTGTGTACGGGTTTTTGTGTGTGTGTGTGTGTGTACTGGAGTTCCGGATCCATAAAGACATGATTTGGAAGCACTCTCTTCCATCTTTGTGAGATGTTTTGCCTGCTGACTTAAAAAACTTGGGATGCTTCATCTCGCATATTATGGAGAACAGCTCCTGTGAAGCAGTTGTGAAGAATGGATTAGCCATGTTTCAGGTTGCTTTTATTGATTTATTGATTGATTTTTTAACCCCCTGCATTTGGGCATTTGGTCCAAACGAGTTCTGGGTTTGTTTTTTTTTGGGGGGGGGGGTTGTTTTGCAACGGTTCCCATCTGGCATTGATGCGTTTTTTTTTAAAGCTTCGGCAAAGCGTTGAAAGATTCCCCAGCTGAATGACAAGGGGTGGAAGATGAATGCAATTATTATTATTATTATTATTATTATTATTATTATTATTATTATTATTATTATTATTATTATTATTATTATTATTACTTTAATCCGAGGTGTAAGGCTGCTACGCTAAATTCTGTTTTTATTTTAAGCTTCCTGCAATAAATTAAGCTTCTGTTTCTGTTTGGCGCAAGGGGGTGGGAGTGAAAATATAGAATTAGATAGAATTAGATAGGATTTTTTATTGGCCAAGTGTGATTGGACGCACAAGGAATTTGCCTTTGGTGCACGTGCTCTCAGCGTACATAAAGGATAAAAATAAAATAGATTCGTCGAGAATCGTAAGCCACGACACTTATTATGGTTTTGCTTTTATTGTTTTGCTTTTCACGGCAAGATTTGAATCGAGTTTGGGGAGGAAAAGAGGTTATTTGAATCGAGACAGCGAAGCCCAAAAGATTGGGGGGGTTGAACTATTTTGTCCAAATATTTAAAAAGTAACGTCCCACCCAAAAAAAACACCCCAAACAACCCCTTGCTCTGGATTATGTTACCAGCTCTCATCCGAGATCTTTTGTGCGGGGTGCAACGGTGGAAACAAACAGGCTTAAAAATAAAAAAAAGAAAAGAACGGAAAGTCAAATTACAGTTTTCCCACAGAGTCTGTGCGGTGGTGTTTTATTTCTTAGTGGCTTCTGGTTCAACAAGTTGTCGTTGCGGTTTCAGAAAGCTACGACGATTCTTTGAGGCCGGAAAAGTGGTTGGTTGTGAGGAAAAAAAATCAATTTGTTCTGAGGTCACCGTAGCATCCAAAAAAAAATGGGTGAACATTGGAAAGAACTATTCCGTTCGTCCTCGACTTACAACGGTTCATTTAGTGACCGTTTGAAGCAGGGGTGGGTTCTACTTACCTTTACTACCGGTTCGCAACGGGAGCGCATGCGCAGATCACCCGTGATGACGTCGTGGCGGGTGGGCGGAGCCTCCCACCGGTTTTACTACCGGTTCTATAGAACCGGACCGAACCGGGGGCCACCCACCACTGGTTTGAAGTTACAGCGGCACCGAAAACAAGCGACTTACGATCGCTTTTCACACTTAACGACCGTTGCCGCAAACCTGGTGGTCACGTGATTGAAATTCAGACGCTTGTCAACGGACTCATATTTATGACGGTCGCAAGGTCCCGGGGTCACGTGATTCCCCTTTGGCGATCTTCCGACAAGCACAGTCAGATTTGATTCACTTAACAACCGTTTTGCCAGCTTGAACCCCTACAGAGGAGATTCATTGAACGACAGGAAAGGTTGTAAAATGGGGCGAAACTCACTTAGCAAATGTCTCGCTTAGCAACGGGAATTTGGGGCTCAGTTGTGATCGTAAGATGAAGTTATTTGTGTTGTATTTTCGGCCATGCTGCGGGTGTGCGCAGACTAGAGGTAGTCCTCAAGTTATAACCACAAATTTCCATTGCTAAGCGAGACAGTTGTTAAGTGAGTTTCCCCCCATTTTACGACCTTTCCTGCCACGGTTGTTAGGTGAATCCCCTGTGGCTGATAAATTAGCAACCTGGTCATTAAGCGAACCTGTCTTCCGCATAGACTTTGCTTGTCAGAAGGTCGCAAAAGGGAATCACATGACCCCGGGACACTGCAACCGTCATAAGTACGAGTCAGTTGCCAAGCGTCTGAATTTCGATCACGTGACTGTGGGGATGCTTCAATGGTCACAGGTCACTTTTTTCAGTGCCCTTGTAGCTTCAAACGGTCACTAAATGAAACGGGCTGCCTATATTCCTTTTTTTTACAGCTTGGAATGGCCTTTTTACTTCTGTTATGCTCCCATTCTTCACAGAAATGTATAAATCCCCACAGATAGTTCATCTCTTCATTCCACAAATACGGAGGCCAGGCCACAGCGGGGGTGGGGTGTGGGGCGGAATGGATAGGTGAAAAAACAGATTTGGTTAAAATGGAAATGTCGACTGTTATAAACAAAGAGAGTTCAATAAAGGAGAATATTTGTACGAGGAAGTCCTTAGAGCAGTGGCCCTCAACCTTTTGGGCACCAGGGACTGGTTCTGTGGAGAGAGGTTTCTCTGCGGACCGGAAGAGGCGTGGTTTCATGTGCTGCCTGCATCCCGCGGATGGGGCTTCGCTTGTTTGCACTGCCCGGTTTCTGGCATGTCGCGGCCCAGTGGGGTTCCACGGACCGGAGATTGGGCACCCTTGCCTAGGAGCAGGGGTGCTCAAATCTGGCCCGTGGGGCCGGCCTGGAAGTAGGAAACGACTGGCCTGCGGTGCCTCTGGCAGCCAAAACCAGTTTTGGCCAGCAGGGTGCTGCAGAACTCCGTCCAGGCCAAAAATGGGGGTGCAGGGGGCCGCATGAGGCCCCCCTATTCCCTGTTCTGGCTGACAGGGTGCTGCAGGACTCCGTCCAAGCCGAAAATGGGGCGCCGGGGGGCCATTTGAGGCCCCCTTGTGCCCCATTTTGGCCGGCCTGGAGGTGTCCGTCCTGTCTCCCCCTCCCTTCCCCGATCCTCCGGTCGGCCCGCGGAGAAGAACTACAATGCTGATCTGGCCCTTGAAGAAATCTAGTTTGACACAACTGCCTTAGAGGACGCGTCTTTCTAACCAGGCTTCTGTTCCTCACCAGGACACGGAAGACGTCGAGAGTCCAAAGCGCAGCATCCGCGACAGCGGCTACGTAGATTGCTGGGATTCGGAGCGTAGCGATTCTCTCTCCCCGCCGCGTCACGGCAGAGATGATTCCTTTGACAGTCTGGATTCCTTCGGGTCCCGGTCCCAGCAGACCCCTTCTCCAGATGTGGTGCTGAGAGGGAGCAGCGATGGTGAGTTGTGCCCCACACACACACCCCACCTCCACACACCCCCCCAGGGAACCAGAACTCCCTTTCTGACAGGACATAACGTACGACCCCGTGGTGTAAAATACCACAGTTTCCACAGCTGGCTTCTGCGGGATGTTCTCTTGGTAACCCGACGTGAATTTCGGTTACCTCAGAAAAGACGGATTACGGCTGCAATGGAGCCCAAACATTTCTGTTGTGGAGACATTTGTGAAGTGAACTTTGCCCCGGTGGTTAAGTGAATCACTACAATCATTAAATGAGTGGCACAGTTGTTAAGTGAAGCGGGCTTCCTCATTGACTTTCCTTATCAGAAGGTTGAATAGCAAGAGCAATAACAATAGTACTTCTTGTTCTAGCCCAACACTTATAATACCACTTCACGGTGCTTTCCAGTCCTTTCTAAGCGGTGAAAATGGGGGTCACATGACCCTAGGCAGAGGTGGGTTTCAGCAGGTTCTGACCAGTTCTGGAGAACCGGTAGCGGAAATTTTGAGTAGTTCGGAAAACCGGTAGTAAAAATTCTAACTGGACCCGCCCCCATCTATTCTCTGCTTCCTGAGTCCCAGCTGATCTGGAGGAAATGGGGATTTTGCAGTAACCTTCCCCTGGATTGGGGACGGAATGGAGATTTTACAGTGTCCTTCCCCTGGAGTGGGGTGGGAATGGAGGTTTTACAGTATCCTTCTCCTGCCATGCCCACCACGCCACGCCAACCAAGCCATGCCCACAAAACCAGTAGTAAGAATTTTTGAAACCCACCACTGACCCCAGGACATGGCAACCATCATAAAGACGAACCAGCGGCCAAGCGTCCCAATTTTCATCACGTGACCATGGGGATAGTGCAATGGTTGTACAGTAAGTGTGAAAAATGGCCGTAGGTCACTTTTTCCCCCAGTGCCGTGGTAACTGAACGGTCACTAAACGGAACTGTTGTAAAATGCGGCAGCGTTCACTTAACGAAGGTCTCACTTGACAACAGAAATGTCGGGCTCAATTGTGGACGTACGTCGAGGACTACCAGTAGTTTGAGATAATCTGCTTGGAGAGCTGCTAAAGTCTTTTTTTCCCCCACTCCCAGCCGTGAGCTGTAGGACGAACAGTTGCTGCACCAGGTCTCAAATTTTTGAGGTGGGATTTCCTCCATCTGAAGTGTAAGTAGGCAGGCATTGATTTCACAAATAACATAAGATCAAAAGTTAAAGAGAAGCAGACTTCTGGCATGTAAACAATCCACCTTGGTGTACAGTGGAAAGAAGTTTGATTTGGTTGGTTTGTTTTGGCATGTGGCAGGGGTGAAATGATCCTGGTTTGGACCGGATCGCCCGATCCGGTAGCGATGGAGACGGGTGGTTCGGAGAACTGGTAGCAAAAATCCCTGCCCCCCCCACCCCATGCCCAGCTGAGCCGCACAATCATCAGAGGCTTTTTTTCTTTTAAATGCCTCTGATGATCCAAGCTGAGTTGCCTGATCGTCAGAGAAGTACGGTGGACTAAAGCACTGTTATTAACATCTGCTGCTTGCAATTACTGCAAGTTCAAATCTCACCAGGCTCAAGGTTGACTCAGCCTTCCAAAGGTAGGTGAAATGAGGACCCAGATTGTGGGGGCAATAAGCTGACTTTGTATAAATATACAAAAGTATGAAGGCTATTGCTTAACGCACTGTAAACCTGAGTCTCCGGAGAAGGGCGGCATATAAATCAAATTTTAAAAAAAAATGTTAGCAAAATTGCTTTTTAATGGGTATTGCTAATAAAAGTATTAGGGTAGCTGTAATGGTCATCTAAAAATCGTTAGCCAAAATGCTTTCTAATGGAGACTGCTAATAAAAGTATTAGGTCATTTAAAAATTGTTAGCAAAATTGCTTTCCAATGGGGACTGCTAACAAAAGTAGAGGAGCTATATTGTAATATATCTCTGTGCCTTGTTCGGTTCGGTTCTGCTCACTTTTGCTTTCTTTTAATATTTCACGTTTTGTGCCGGCCCCTAATAAAGATTGAATTGAATAGAGTAGCTATAATATGAATCTAAACATAGTTAGCAAAAATATTTTTCTAATGGATAGTGCTAACAAAAACAGAGTAGGTACAATACAGTAGAGATATTTTCTTTACGGGAGTGATTTTTATCGTGCTCTTCGGTCCTCTTGAGCAAAATCGCCAAAGAATTGTCAAGAAGGAAAATTACTGTAATGTTTTTCTTACTTTCCCAAATAATGCAATGAAAGTTCAGCATTTAAACCAACGATTGAACATAGAACTATGCGCGGTGTGTCTCACTGATTTTAAGCCGCTTGTTGCAAGGTTTCATTGCAAGAAGGTGTAGTTGTTATCTTAAGTTTATCCCTATAGACTTGATAGTCCAAAGTCTTCACCAAACTTTGGAGTTGCATGAGAATTTTCGTAGCCCAAATTTAATGTTGCATTTACTGAACTTCTGGTTAACTTTTGCTCTTTACTACCAGTAAGAACAAATGTATTGATCACTATTTTATATTTACAAAACCGGGTCTTATATTAATTTTTGCTCCAAAAGACGCATTATGGCTTATTTTCCGGTTATTTGGGGGAAATACAGTACTAAACACCTCCGTCTGCTGACGATCTTAACTGGAGCTTATTTTTGGGGTAGGGTGTATATTATGAGCATCCTGAAAAATCATGCTAGGGCTTATTTTCTGGTTGGGTCTTATTTTCGGGGAAACAGGGTATATATTTGCTCTTTTTAAACTCTTTGTTTGATATTGCTTGGAGAGTAGAGAATTAAACACCTTAGATGATTGCTTAAATATTTATGTCTTCTTAAATAACTTTGGAATTCCCCCCCCCTTTGGTCTCCTCTGAAATAGTTTTCTCGTTCTTAGTTTTTGCTGTTAAGGATGAAATCTCCATTCTCCAAATTTCCATCCTGCCCCTTTTAGATGGACTGTGGTGTTGCTGTGTCATATAACATTTCTTTGCAAGAAAGGCATTTAGAATGCAGAAACCGAACTCCTTTCTCTGCTCCCTTTCCCTCAAAGGTCTTTTTCCCCCCTCAATTTGCATTTCCAGTGTCTCTTTTCAGCTTAAACTCTTGAGTTTCAATTAGCTACCTAGAAACAAAAAAAAAAGGGGGGGGAGAAAGACTGGCCTACTTGGCATACAAGACTCCTAGTGTTGGAAGGAGAATCGTGGCGAGAGAAATTTGGCTGAATTCCTTTGGTGAAGCCTCTAACTATATTAATATATTATCTAATGATTCCATCCTTTCTCCCCACTGAATTATCATTGGTGAATCTCAAATTCTGCATATTGGAAATTACATTCCTTGCTTTATCCACAGAATAAAGCAGTTAGTAATCTAAGGATGGGATGGGATGGGATGGGATGGAATAATGGAATGAAGAGTAGAGTAGAGTAGAGTAGAGTAGAGTAGAGTAGAGTAGAGTAGAGTAGAGTAGAGTAGAAGAGAAATAGAACAGAACAGAACAGAACAGAACAATGGAATAAAGAGTAGAGTAGAACAGAACAGAACAGAACAGAATATAATAGAATAATGGAATGAAGAGTAGAGTAGAGTAGAATAAAATAGAACAGAATAGAATAGAATAGAGTAATAGAAAAGCATAGAGTAGAACAGAACAGAACAAAACAGAATAGAATAATGGAATGAAGAATAGAGTAGAACAGAACAGAACAGAATAGAATAATGGAATGAAGCGTAGAGTAGAGTAGAATAGAATTAATGGAATGTAGAATGGAATGGAATGAAGAATAGAGTAGAACAGAACAGAACAGAACAGAATAGAATAATGGAATGAAGTGTAGAGTAGAACAGAACAGAATGGAATGGAATGGAATGGAATGGAATGGAATGAAGAATAGAGTAAAACAGAACAAACAGAATAGAACAGAACAGAACATTCTTCATTGGTCAAATGTGATTGGACACCCAAGGAATTTGTCTCTGGTGCGTAAGCTCTCAGTGTACATACAGACAACAAAGTGATAAGTCATAAATAACAAGATACAATCATAAACCATAAAATAGAATAAGGCAATTAATAATCTAAAAATAGAACGGAACGCAACAGAACAGAATACAATAGAATATTCTTTATTGATCAAATGTGATTTGACATACCAGGAATTTGCCTCCCATGCGTAAACTCTCAGTGCCCATACAAACAAAGTGATAAATCCTAGATCATAAATCTATTAGACGCCATCATAAATCATAACCTATAAACACCAAGTGACAAATCGTAAGGTACCAATAGGAGAAGGTAGTAGGAAAGATGATAAGAGCAAGGCAGCCCTACTTCATGTCTTAAGTCTGCAAGCTGGTAACGTTTTGAGACCGGAAAGAGAAGGACGATCCCATTGTGGCCGAATCAGTGGACTTATTTGCATTGTGGCGCACACATTCGGTTCTATTTGGAAACTTTGCTTACGGTTTGTTTGTTTTTTTCCAAACAGGAAGAGGAAGCGATTCGGAGTCTGACCTACCGCATCGAAAGCTGCCAGACGTGAAGAAGGATGACATGTCTGCCCGGCGAACATCTTACAGCGAGCCCAAATCAGTCGTGCCTTTTAACCAATACCTTCCCAATAAAAGTAACCAGACTGCCTATATCCCGGCGCCACTCCGGAAGAAGAAAGCCGAACGAGATGACTTCCGGAAGAGTTGGAGCACGATGATCTCTCCGCTAGGAGGAGAAAGACCTTTCAGGTAAGGTCTCCTGGACCAAACTTCAGACGACCAAGTCATGTGGTCCACGGACATGTACACCCCCCCCAACAAGAAGAGAATATTTTGTAGTTCAGGATTGAACTGTGCGGTCCTTGGTGAAGGCTAGAGAAAACCTGATTCTTTTCGAGCACTGATGTTGTAACGAAACATCTGCAAGAAAACAACCAAGCTCAGAGCACCAAGGACTCCCCCAGTCCTCTTCCTCTTCATCCTCCTCCTCCTCCTCCTCCTCCTCCCCCTTCCCTTTCCCTTTCTCCTCCATTCCATAAAACCCACTCCCTTCTAGCACTGATGATGTTCCCTAGTAGGGTTATGAAAAATGTGCAAAAAAAAAACAATGAAACTCCAAGGACCAGTCCTCCTTTTCCTCCTCTCTTCCTCCTTTTCCTCCTCTTCCTCCTCCTTCCCTCCCCTTTCCTTTCTCCTCCATTCCATAAAACCCACTCCCTTCTAGCACTGATGATGATGTCCCCTAGTGGGGCCATGTCCTCGACGTCCGCGGAGCCACCGGAAGTCTCGCCCGATAGTTTTGTAGTCCTCTCAAAATCGAGTTTTTTTTCCTGAGAATCTTAACACTTAACCAGTGTGGCTTTCCTCTGTGGATTGAATTTGGGTTGCCTCCCATCTTAAATCGTATGCTGTTTTGTTTTGAAACGGATGCTTTCCTATCAGTTCCGCAGTTGGAAAACCGGAAGCCTTTTTCAGATGTTCTAAAAGTTTCTCTGAGACGGTTGTTTTACTTTGCGTTCATACACTGGGCAGACGTTTTCAAAACCTTCCAATATTCTCTCTCTCTCTCTTTTTGTTTTTAATATCCTCATGGGAGATGTCTATGGGAGGACTGAGGAAGTCAAAAAAGTCAAGACAAGGATGTTGACCATGTGATTGAAAATTTGCTCCCGTGGTCCTTACTCAACCCGATCCCAAAAATCTAATTGCATTTGTTCCAGCATTATTCCATCTTTCTCGTCCCTCCTTCCCAGATGTTAAAAGTCCCAAATACGGGCAGTCCTCGATTTACAACAATCCATTTAGTGACCGTTTGAAGTTACAACGGCACTGAAAAAAAAGGATACATAGGACCGTTTTTCACACGTATGACGGTTACAGCATGCCCCAGGGTCATGTGATTGACATTTGGAATGCTTGACAACCGACTCACATTTAGGGACCGTTGCAGCATCCTGGGGGGGGGGGGGGGTGTCACATGATCTCCTTTTACGACCTGAAAAGCCAAGTCAATGGGGAAGCCAGATTTGCTTAACGACCGTGTTCCTAATTTATAACACCCGCAGTGATTCATTTAACAACGGTGGCGAGGAAAGTCATAAAATGGGGCAAAACTCGCTGAACAAATTTCTCGCTCAGCGACATCCATTGTGGTTGTAAGTCGAGGACTACCTATTGAGGCTCGCCTATTTTCTTTGTGGGGTTTTTTTGGTTCACCTAAACGTCCAAATGTTAACGTCTTAGCATAAATAGCTTCCGTTTGGATCGATTGAACTCAGATGCATCTGAATGTTTAAGGTGGGAAACTCTCTCAAAGGGCAATTTTCTTGTAATATTTGCAAATTTTCCTTTTTTTAAAAAAATAAATAAATGTAATTTGAGGTAGAGAAACCTACTTGATCTGCAACATCACAGTAGCTTGCCTCCAGAACTTGTGGGTGCCTCCATCACTGGAGACTTTCAAAAAGAAATGGGACAACCATTTGTCCGAAATGATATAGGGCAGTGATGGCTAACCTTTTGCCATCGCGTGCCAGGAAGGGGTGGGCGGGGGAAGTTTGCGCACGTGGGTGCCCACACCAATAATTCTATGTGCCCCATCCCCGCGCATGTGCGTCCCCCCTTCCCCCCCCCCCACTACTGGCACACGATGGCCTGGTAGGCCTGTTTTTCTTTCTCACCTGGCTCCAGAGCCTCTCTATGCATCTGGGGAGGGTGAAAACAGCCTTCCCCATCCCCTCGGAGGCCCTCCGGAGGCCCGAAATGGCCTGTTTCCCAACTTCCGGTTGTACAGGAAGTGACGTTTTTTGCTGTCCCCTGCCTCCAGAGACTCCTAGAGAGGGCCTCCGAGGGGATGGGGAAGGTTGTTTTCACCCTCCCCAGATGCATACAGAGGATCTGGAGCCAGGTGAGAGAAAAACAGGCTCCCCCCCCAGGCCCTCTGGAAGCAGGAAACAGCCTGTTTCCCTATTTCTGGTAGGTCCAGAAGGCCCGAAAATCAGCTGATCGGCGCCGGAGCTGAGCTGGCATGCCAGATGACATGGCTCCGCATGCCGCCTGTGGCACGCATGCATAGGTTCACCATCACAGATATAGGGTTTCCTGCTCAAGCAGGGGGTTGGACTAGAAGACCTCCAAGGTCCCTCCCAACTCTGTTATTCTATGTTCTAAGGCAGGGGTGTCAAATTCGACTTCATAGAGGGCCACATCAGGGTTGTGTTTTACCTCCGGGGGGAGGGCTGGAGTGGGTGTGGCCTGGATGGTGGCCAGCTCGACATCACTCATGTCAGGGGCGCCTGTGGCGGCCCGAGCACTCTGCCAGCAAAAACAGCTCGGGAAAGCTCCCGAGCTCTGTTTTCGCTGGCAGAGGGTTGCAGGCAGCGGTGAAATCCTCTGAAGTCTGCTACTGGTTCTGTGAGTCTGCTACCGAGCGCACGCATGCACACTTTGCGTGCATGTGTGCCTGAGGCCCGCCCGCGCAGCGCTAAAAAAGGAACATTTTGAAGCCTTCCGAGTCTGCAAAGGTAAGTAGAACAGTGGGGATGGGGGTAATCCACTGTGCCACGCCATTTACATTAGCTAGAAAGCAGGAAATCTGACGATTCTAGCTAATACAGCTGATCGTTAGAAATACTGGTTCGCCCGAACCCGTAGCAGTTTTTACTACCGGTTCAGGAGAACTGGTCCGAACCGGTAGCATTTCAGCCCTGGTTGCAGGAGCCTGTCGCAGCCAAAAACGGAGCTCGGGAGCCCGTTTTTGCTGGCAGAGGCACCGTGGGCCGGTCCTTCATTGTTTCCATGGGGGGGCCCTGCAGACCAGATCTAAGCAGATCCAGCCCCCCGGCCTTGAGTTTGACACCCCTGTTCTAAGGAATCAGACACGTGCTACATAATAATCGGGGCTGTGACAATTCGCCACGGCCAACTCTCGCCACGGCCAACTCGCTGCAAAACAACTTGCTGCGGGACAAGAGTTAACACTAATATCCAAGAAATGCTGGAACAGAATTATTAAAGGAAAGGAGGCAAAAGGAGGGACAGAATGAAATGTGAATCGCAAAAATTCAAATGGTTTGTATTTATTTTAAAGGGACGCGGTGGCTCAGCGGCTAAGACACTGAGCTTGTCAATCAAAAGGTTGGCAATTCAGCGGTTTGACTCCCTAGTGCCGTGTAAAGGCATGAGCTCCCGTTCCTTGTCCCAGCTTCTGCCAACCTAGCAGTTCGAAAGCAGGTAAAAAAATGCAAATAGAAAAAATAGGGACCACCTTTGGTGGGAAGGTAACAGCGTTCCGTGTGCCTTTGGCATTCAGTCATGCCGGCCACATGATCACGGAGACGTCTTCGGTTAGCGCTGGCGCTTTGGCTTTGAAACGGAGATGAGCACCGCCCCCTAGAGTCGGGAACGACTAGCACGTATGTGTGAGGGAAACCTTTACCTTATTTATTTTAAATAATGAAAGAGAATCGTTAAATGGCTCCGCAGAATGTTGTCTCCTGGCGAATTGGCCATGTCGAGTTGTCCGCAGCGAGTTCGCGGTGACAAGCTGTCCCATTCCCTAATAACCTATATATAACTCCATAGCAAACAGCATCCTGAAACCATCGAAGAAGAACCCCAGGTGCCACTCGATGGGGACCTCGTGAGTAGCAGGATGACCATTGCCTCTCCCTCCGCGAAGCTGGTGCAGACAGACATGGGTCCAAAGAACCCTTGGCCTCAGTTTCTCACCTGTTCTGCTAACCAAACAACTGCTCCCCAAAACGAGAAAAAAGGTCCAGAGGAAATCGGGAAGCTGAGAAGGTTGGAACAGGCTGGTATTAAGGTCAGGCCAGCAGCTCACCGCTGTGGCGGCAGGTTAGAAATTTGGCCTGGCATGCGTTTCATTTGTAGCATTTGCTGTGTGTTCCAGAGCGGTGCAATGGCCTAGAGGTGGAGGTCCCGCCTCACAATCAGGAGGCTGTGAGTTCGATCCTAGACAGAGGCAGATATTTTTCTCTCTGGGCACAATGAGAATATATCTGCTGAACAAAACTCCGCATTGGCAACAGGGAAGGGCATCCGGCCAGTAAACACTCTGCTAGCTCCATTCAGTTGCCCAGACTCCACCCCGCAAGGGATTATGGAGTCATTAAAAGGAGATGACGATTTGCTGTGTGTTCCAGTTGTTGGTATTTTGTTTTGTTTTTTAACGTATGGTCATATCCCTTTTCCTACCGTGTTCTCCCGAAAATAAGACCCTGTCTTATATATATATATTTTTTGAACCCCGAAATAGGTGCTTGGCCTTATTTTTAGGGAGGTCTTATTATTTTGGGGTGTGTGGAGAAAGACGGAGCTCCTCTTGCTGTCTTACCTGATTTCCAGCTCTGGGTTTAAATATTTTCAGGGAGGGCTTATTTTCGGGGTGGGGAGACTTATTTTAGCGCATGCTCTCAAAAGCCCGATTGGGCTTATTATCAGGGGAGGTCTTATTTTCGGAGAAACAGGGTAGCAACCAAAATTAACCAAATAAACGCCTGCAATTTTATTTATTTTGGGGGGGGGAATCACAAGAAGCCTTAAGAAACGTGAAGCTTCGCATCGCCAACTTAGTGGCGATGCCTGCATCGGTTTGTGATTGCCGTAACAAGACTAAAACAGTTCTTAAATATTTGGTGTGCTGAGTGAGACTTTTGTCCGATGCTTGTGTTTGGATTAATCAAGAAACACGTTAAGGGAAGCCGTCTTCCAAACCAGAATGATTAAAAAAAAAAGGAAAAATGTAGCTTGTTTCTACTTCTCTATTACGGCATGAAAATAGCATTCTGTAACTGACCACAAGAGAGGATTCTGTGCCAGTTGTGACATTGGGGTATTGATTTATAATTAAAATTTATAATTGTAATTTATGATTTATAATTTACATTATAATTTATAAACTTTAATGCATTTTTATACTTGACCCAATGATGAAGTGTGATCATAGGAGAGGTTAGGAGTTGTGGCTGAGCGCAAGTCCCTTTCCTCTATCTTGTTTTATCCTAGCAGATGGAAGGACTTCTTGGCTTGTGGTGGTTGTTAGTTGCAAAGTCGTGTCCGATTCATCGCGACCCCATGGACAAGGTTCCTCCAGGCCTTCCTGTCCTCTACCATCCTCTGGAGTCCATTGAAGCTCACGCCGACTGCTTCAGTGACTCCATCCAGCCACCTCCTTCTCTGCTGTCCCCTTCTTCTTTTGCCCTCCATCG
This sequence comes from Pantherophis vulpinus, assembly GCA_037215915.1. NCBI lineage: Eukaryota > Metazoa > Chordata > Lepidosauria > Squamata > Colubridae > Pantherophis > Pantherophis vulpinus. The sequence continues at coordinate 83,373,342 of JAXLNS010000008.1, forward strand.
TTCCCAGCATTAGGCACTTCTCCAGTGAGTCTTTCCTTCTCATCAGGTGGTCAAAAGATTTGAGTTTCATCCTCAAGATCTGGCCTTCTAAAGAGCAGTCAGGGTTGATCTCCTCTAGGACTGACCGGTTGGATGGCCTTGCAATCCAAGGGACTCGCGGGAGTCTTCTCCAGCACCAGAGTTCAAAGGCCTCCATTCTTTGGCCTTCTCAGCCTTCCTTATGGTCCAACTTTCACAGCCATCCATTGCAACTGGGAAAACCATCGCCTTGACTATACGCTCTTTTGTTGGCAGGGTGATGTCTCTGCTTTTTAGTATGCTGTCAAGATTTGCCATAGCTTTCCTCCCCGGGAGCAAGCGTCTTTTCATTTCTTGGCTGCATCTGCAGTGATCTTGGAGCCCAGGAAAATAAAATCTGTCACTACCTCCATTTCTTCCCCATCTATTTGCCAGGAATTGAGAGGGTCGGCTTACGACAATTCATTTAATCGGCATTCAAGGCTACAATGGCACTGAAAAAAGGGACTTGTAAGCCTTTTTCACACTTAACTGTCGGGGAAACCAGGAGGTCCAGACACTTCAAACGAGTATCGAGATTTATTACAAGCTTAAGTTCTCTACAAGAATCTGACCAACTAACAGTCAAGGGAAATGAGCGGGAGATAAGAAGGCTTTCAAGATGAGCTGGATTTAGATCTCTTGACGGTGCGCAGGGACTTGCGACTTATGACGTGTTTATCCCCTCCCTCAGGCTCAGCCTGGTCATCTCCTACACTTACAACCGGTGCAGCATCCCCATGATCATAGGATCAAAATTTAGATGCTTGGTAACTGACTCATATTTATGACGGATGCAGTATCCCGGAGTCAAGTGATCTTGTTTTGCAACCTTCAGACAAGCAAAGTCAATAAGGAAGCCTGATTAGATTAACAACCACGCTACTAAACAACTGTAGTGATTCACTTAACAACCGTGGCAAGGAAAGTCGTAAAACAGGGCAAAACTCACTTGGCAACTGAGTTGCTTAGCAACAGAAATTTTGGGCTCCGTTGTGATGGAAGAGTGACGGGTGCAGTGGCATCAGAATCAGGAGGCTGTGAGTTTGATCCTAGGTAGAGGCAGATATTTCTCTCTCTGGGAACAATGAGAATATATCTGCTGAAGATAACTCCGTATTGGTAACAGGAAAGGCATCCGGCCAGTAAAACACTCAGTTCCATTCAGTTGCCCAGGCTCTACCTTGCAAGGGATTATGGGGTCATTATTTTCTATTTCTATTTCTATTTATTTCAATTTGTATACCGCCCTTCTCCTAGTGGACTCAGGGCGGTGAACAGCCAGAACTAAAACACATACCCAATACAAAATTTAAAATTGTTAAAAGAATTACATAACTGGCCCAATTTAAAACAATTTAATTAAAACCCAATGACAATTTAAAACTAAAAAACTAAAAAAGACTAAAAAAGGGGGAGGGGGTTCACGCCAGCCCTGCTTGATGGAAAAGAAAAATTTTTAGGGCACGGCGAAACACCCGGAGATCCGATATCCTTCTTATCTCCGGGGGCAAATCGTTCCAGAGGGCAGGAGCTGCCACAGAGAAGGCCCTTCCCCTGGGAGTCGCCAGCTGACATTGCCTGGCTGACGGCACCCTGAGGAGTCCCTCTCTGTGGGCACGTACTGGTCGGTGGGAGGCTATCGGCGGCAGAAGGCGGTCCCGCAAATATCCAGGTCCTATGCCATGGAGCGCTTTAAAGGTGATAACCAACACCTTGAAGCGCACTCAGAAGACAACTGGAAGCCAATGCAGCTCACGCAGGAGAGGTGTCACATGGGAGCGCCCCCTCGCTCCCATAATCCCCCGCGCGGCCGCATTCTGCACCAGTTGGAGCCTCCGGGTGCTCCTCAAGGGGAGCCCCATGCAGAGAGCATTGCAGTAGTCCAGGCGGGAAGTGACGAGTGCCTGAGTGACTGTGCGTAAGGAGATGATTGTGGTGGAAGGTCGAGGGCTACCTGTAGCTGACTTTGTCTGGGCCAAGAAGCTACGTTGAGTTGGAGCTTGGTAAGACTTGCAAAGGAGACCACAAGGCGATTATGGGGAGAGAAAAAATTGAAGGAAGAGGATAGTTGGCAGGAGTCAAACTTGACTGAAGGAGATCTTTGTTCAGATTCAGTTGAGAAACTGACCTCGCTCTCCAGGACACAAACAGCGTAAGTGCCAGGCTCAAATTTGCTGGCCGGGGAAAAGCCGTACGGCGGACTGAGAGCAAATTGTTCTCCAGAAGCTGCTCAGGGTTAACTCAATAGCTGCTACTCTGGCCAGAGTTGCAAAGAAGCCGACTGTGATGGGATGAAAGCTTTCACAATCTTGTATAGGTTTTTTTTACGGTCTTAAGCAGGGGTGGGATTGAAAAAAAATAGCAACCGGTTCTCTGCCTGGTTGCTGGGTGGGCGTGGCCATGGGGGCGTGGCCTAGTCAGCTTCCTGTACCATGGGGGGGGTTGTTTTCGCCCTCCCCAGGCTCCGGAGGCTTTCTTTGAGCCTCCGGGAGGGCAAAAACGGCCTACTCCGGAGGCCAGAAATAGCCTCGTTTCCAGACTTCTGGTACTTCCAGTAGGTCTGTTTTTTGCCCTCCCCGGGCTTCAGAGGTTTTCCTCGAGCCTCCGGGAGAGTGAAAACGGCCTCCCCCGGCCTCCGGAGGCCCTCTGGAGGCTGGAAACAGGCCCATTTCTGGATTTCCGGTACTTCCGGTAGGCCCGTTTTTTACCCTCCCAGAACCTCTGTGCAGGTCCTGCATTCAAAACTGCATCCAAAACGGGCTGTGTGGAGACTCCTGGGAGGGGAGGGGCAGGGTGGGCGGGGTCAGCCAGTCCTTGCAACTACCGGTTCGATGAACCAGATTAAAATTAACATCCGGTTCGCCCGAACTGGTCAGAACTGACTGAATCCCACCCCTGTTCTTAAGGATTCCAAGGCATCTCACAATGACTAGGAAGCTACAGATCGTCCTCGACTTACAACGGTTCACTTAGTGACAGTTCAGAGTTACAACGGCTCAATTCTTTCAGGGTAAGTAGGCTAACTTAAAAAGTTCCCAAAGCTGCTTTTTCAGAAGACCACTGGACTTTGTTTCTCCTTGAAGATGTTTCTAATTGCCCAGGAGGAATGAGTGGCGGTGTGTCAACCGAGGAGAAAAGTCAGAGGAGAATCGCCCGAAGAGGAACGCTGGGGGATAAGGAGGCGTGGCCAAGGGTAGTAGACAAAAAGTCCAATTCCGTCTGCCTTGTCACATAATGTGTATGATTTTGCGCTCACATCCACCCAACCGCACAAATCCAGATTTCATTTCGCTCCAGTAGAGATCATTCCAAATTTGTTCCAAGTACTAGAGCAAAATCTGGCTACGGGAACCCTTTACTGAAATGAGCAAGGCCACAGAGCTGCCAAAGACTGCAAAATCCAAGTTAATTCCCCCACACACCCCCAAGAAACGGAGTCCTAATTTTGCCTGACTTTACGACTTCAGCCAGATTCCTGGGCCAGAAATTATGGAAGCTTTAAAAAGAATTTTTTTTTAAAAAAAACGTGAGGATATCTCTGGCTGGAATTAGCTACTTTGAATATTCTGAGCATTTGAGGCTTGAAGAGGTGTAGAACTTTTCTCGGGGCGTGTCCCACAACGAAACTTTGGAAACGAAAGCTGAACAGCAAGTGTCGAAGAGGTTCCGTGCACATCTGGAAGTCGTGAGTTGCGGCGGATGTGTGAGTTAGCATAATAAATGCAAAAATAAACAGGGCATTCTTTTACGCACCAGCTGGCCCAGCTTGTGTGCAACGGCGTAGGCTAAACTCAGGTGCGATTTTTATAGCGCTGTATTAACAACCCTTCCCTGTCTGTGGAGTGTCGTGAAATTCGTGCGTGGCCCTTGGACTTCAGTGATAGCCTTGGGCCTGAACTACTTCGCTCCCTGTCGGCCTCTTTCATCCTGTTTATTTTAAGAGAAGTCATCCGGCGGGGCAGAGCGCAGTGGTACGTTTCCACTTTAGATCCTTGGCTCTGTGTTCTTGGATCAGCAGTTACGTTGGACACCGGATGCTCAACATATGTGTTTGGAAGAAGCAAAGGGCCTTGGGGCCCCAGCCTGACAGCTTTTCCACCCCCTCCAAAATTGCTAACACACATGGACAACCAACAAAGTGGAAGAGAATATTTGTAGCTCCGGAATGGGACGACCCGAGGCCAGGTTGGTGTGGAGTGGTGGATGCGACTTGGTGGGCACGAATGGGTGGGTGTGGCCCAGCTGCGACCCTCCATCTGCACCCTCCCATCCGTGTCCACCTGGCCACCGTGAGTTGTCCTAGGCCAGGGGTCAGCAACCTGCGGCTCTGGAGCTGCATGTGGCTCTTTCATTCCTCTGCTGTGGCTCCCTATTGCTGGTCGGCTCCACAATTGATAGGGCTTTCAGTTATTCATGGTCCAAGTGAAATTAGCGCTAGATAAGGGTCGATTAAATTCATGGAGCCGGGACTTGGGTGACCCCTTTTGGACCTTCTGACAAGCCAAGTCAAGGGGGTAAACCAGTTTCACTTCACGGCCGTGTTACTAATTTGAGAACAGCAGGGATTCACTTAACAAATGCGGGGAGAAAATCGGGGGGGGGGGGCGAAACTCGCCGATCCAATTTTTCACTTAGCCACAGAAATGTTGTGGCCGTAAATTGAGGACGACCCGTATATGAGAAGAGTCATCTTTTCTAAAATATATAAGAGACGCCACCCCTTAATGTGTCCGTGTTTGGTCCGCTTACAAAGCTATAAAACTTTAGCGCCGCTACATGTTTTATGCATGGATTTTCAGCTTTTGCCGCATGGAGAGACGTCGACCTACAACGCCCGTCGTCTCCAGCAACAGTCCCAAAAGTTGGATGCCTGGGGATTATGGGGGTTGTAGTGGAATACGATGAGAGAGTGACCGATCAGATTTGTTTCCACTAAAAAGCATGCGCGTGGCGTTTATTCTTGTCTTCCTTAACAAAGAGCAGTGGGATTTTTGGTCGTGTTTCACATCTGGGTTTCTTGTTTCACTTCGCGGCACCCCAGTCCAAAGCCCACGGGTCGAGGGGATGAGCTCACCCCGGACGTCATCCTCCGCCAAGAAAACCCTTTTATGTGGTGCCGTCCGCAAAACAATACGGGCCCTGAAGAGGACGAAGACGATAGAATTCCCGACCTAGAGAAAGACGATTTTGCCGTCCGGAGAGCGAGGCTCAACTGCCGCGAAGCTGCCTTGCCGTTTACTCACTTCCTCCTTCCTCCTTCTGCCAAGAAAGATCGGAATCGAAGGGAAGAAAGGAAGATACGCACAAAAAATCGGGAACGTCTCAGGTGTGCGCGCCTATTTGTTTGTGGCAGGAGTGGAGTTTGAAAATAGGAGGAAAATGCCATTTGATGTCCCTGTACGTCCGTGGGGTTCCTGCAGCCAAAGATGGACACAGATATAAACTTAGCCATGTTACATAAATACAGGCAGTCCTCAAGTTATGACAGTTCATTTAGCGACCGTTCAAAGTCACAGTGTTAACCGAAGAAAGTGATTTGTGACCATTTTTCACCCTTACGACCGTTGCGGCCTCCTTACGGTCACACGATCAAAATTCAAACCCTTGGCAATTGGTTCATACTTACGACTGTTGCAGTGTCCCGGGGTCCTGATGATTCTCTTTCTGTGACCTTCTGACAAGCCAAGTCAACGGAAAAGCCAGATTTGCTTAACAACCGTGTTGCTAACTTAACCACTACAGTGATTCACTTAGCGACCATGGCAAGAAAGGTTGTAAAATGGGGCAAAACTCATTTAACGGTCATCTCAACGGAGCAGCACAAAATGTGGGCCAAATTGTGGCCATAAGTTGAGGACAACCTATATAGTGGTCTAGATGCACTGAGCTAGACTAGATACCCCAATTTTGTGGAGTCCTCGACATACGGCCATAATTGAGCCCTAGATTTTTGTTGCTAAACAGGATGGTTTGTTCAGTGAGCTTTGCTCCATTTTACGACCTTTTTTTTGCCACAGTTGCTAAGTGAATGGCTGCATTCACTTAGCAACAGTTGCTAAGCCGGTTGCTAAGCTGCTAGCATAGTTGTTAAGTGAATCTGTTTTCCCCATGACCCCAAAACACTGCAACCGTCATAAGTCCATGCAAGTTGCCAAGCTTCTGAATTTCGCCCATGTGACCCTGAAGATGCTGCAACGGTCATAAGTGTGAAAAATAGTCCTGTTGCTTTTTTCAGTGCCATTGTAACTTTCAGCAGTCACTCTATTTATATACTGTTGTAAATTGAGGACTACTTGTACTATATTTTACTCTTCATTCCGACTTTTTAAAAAGTATACAAGAACTGAACTACAATGAGGTGTCAGCTAGGCAATTTTGGGGGTCAGTTCTACAAAATTTAGACATAAAAACGGGGTTAGAGTCTCAATAGAAACCGTTGCTTTCTGGACAGATAACAGTATTCTTCCTTTTTCTTTTTTTTTTGTCATCCTGTATTATTTGTATAAGTAATTCAAGGCAGCGAACATACCGTATTTTTCGGAGTATAAGACGCACCTTAGTTTTTGGGGAGGAAAATAAGAAAAAAGCTGATTGGTGGGTGGCTCGGCCTCCTGGAATACCCCCAATCAGCTGTTTCCAGAGGTGAATTTTAGCAACAGGTTTGTTGGATGTGAGCTCTGTGCCTTGCTTTTTTTGGCTTTTTTTTCTGCCTTTGAAACTTCTGAAACAACTTTTTTTCCTGCCTCTGAAAGCCTCTGAAACAGAGCTTCAGAAAAAAAAAGCCTCTGAAGCTCTGTTTGGGGGCTTCTTTTCTGAAGCTCTGTTTGGGGGCTCTTTTTCTGAAGCTCGCTCTGTTTGGAGGCTTTTTTTTTCTGAAGCTCTGTTTGGAGGCTTTTTTTTCTGAAGCTCTGTTTGGAGGCTTCTTTTCTGAAGCTCTGTTTGGAGGCTTTTTTTCTGAAGCTCTGTTTGGGGGCTTTTTTTCTGAAGCTCTGTTTGGAGGCTTTTTTTCTGAAGCTCTGTTTGGGGGCTTTTTTTCTGAAGCTCTGTTTGGAGGTTTTTTTCTGAAGCTCTGTTTGGAGGTTTTTTTCTGAAGCTCTGTTTGGGGGCTTTTTTTCTGAAGCTCTGTTTGGGGGCTTTTTTTCTGAAGCTCTGTTTGGAGGCTTTTTTCTGAAGCTCTGTTTGGGGGCTTCTTTTCTGAAGCTTCGTTTCTGATGCTTTTTTCAGCCTCTGAAACCTCCGTTTGAGAAGCCGGGCGGGGCTACATTCGGAGTATAAGATGAACCCAGACTTTTACTCTCTTTTTTTGGTGGGGGGAAGGTGCGTCTTATACTCCGAAAAATACACTACCTATGATAGATTCCCTTATATATTTCAGATAAAATCAGATGGGTTTTTTTGCAAATTATACTCTTAGGGTCTGTTAAAAATAAAATGGTTTCCCCCACCCCACCCCCCAAAAAAAGATTCAAAACTTTGGGCAATCTCTCATCAGATTTTTTTATTTTGTATAATTGAATTGGTCTGACTCCACCCCTTCAAAAAAAAAACCCTATGGCCTGTTTTGGTCATGTCCAATCAGTTCAATACTCCCAAATGAAAAAAAGCAAAGAAAATTGTAAAAAGGCATTTCTTTCTTTCTTTCTTTCTTTCTTTCTTTCTTTCTTTCTTTCTTTCTTTCTTTCTTTCTTTCTTTCTCTCTCTCTCTTTCTCTCTCTCACTTCCTTCCTTCCTTTCTTTTTTCTTTCTTTCTTTCTTTCTTTCTTTCTTTCTCTCTCTTCCTTCCTTCCTTTCTTTTTTTCTTTCCCTCTTTCTTTCTCTCTTCCTCTGTCTCTCCCATCTTTCGCCTTCTTTCCTGCTCCTCCTCTTCCCCCTCCTTTCCCTTTCACCCTTCAACTTTTCCACCTTTTTCTTTCCCTCCTCTCCCCCCTCCTCTTTCTTTCTTTCTTTCTTTCTTTCTTTCTTTCTTTCTTTCTTTCTTTCTTTCTTTCTTTCTTTCTTTCTTTCTTTTTTCTTTTTCTCTCTTCCTTCCTTCCTTCCTTCCTTTTTCTTTTTCTCTTTTCTCTCTCTCACTTCCTTCCTTTCTTATTTTCTTTCTTTCTCTCTATCTCTGTCTCTTCCTTCCTTCCTTCCTTTTTTCTTTCCCTCTTTCTCTCTCTCTTCCTCTGTGTCTCTCCCATCTTTCTCCTTCTTTCCTGCTCCTCCTCTTCCCCCTCCTTTCCCTTTCACCCTTCAACTTTTCCACCTTTTTCTTTCCCTCCTCTCCCCCTCCCCTCCTACTTCTTTCTTTCTTTCTTTCTTTCTTTCTTTCTTTCTTTCTTTCTTTCTTTCTTTTTCTCTCTCTTCCTTCCTTCCTTCCTTCCTTCCTTTTTCTTTCTTTTTTCTCTCTCTCACTTCCTTCCTTCCTTTCTTATTTTCTTTCTTTCTCTCTATCTCTGTCTCTTCCTTCCTTCCTTCCTTTTTTCTTTCGCTCTTTCTCTCTCTCTTCCTCTCTGTCTCCCATCTTTCTCCTTCTTTCCTGCTCCTCCTCTTCCTCCTCCTTTCCCTTTCACTCTTCAACTTTTCCACCTTTTTCTTTCCCTCCTCTCCCCCTCCCCCTCCTACTTCTTTCTTTCTTTCTTTCTTTCTTTCTTTCTTTCTTTCTTTCTTTCTTTCTTTCTTTCTTTCTTTCCTTCCTTCTTTCTCTTTCCCTCCCTCCCTCCCTCTCCCTCCCCCCTCTCTCTCTGAAAATTTAATGCATTCCCCCCCCCTTCAAAACCCAAAGGTATAATTTATAGTAAAGTGTCAAATAGTAGCCTTTCCAGAGGTCACAAGTATAATACTTTCTGTTTATTTGTACTTTGCACATAAAGAATACGCCTGTCCTTTTGCCAAAGGGAATGGCGGGATAATCGGCTCTCCCAGCTTGAGTTTCAGAAAAAAAAAAAAATCTCTCCCAAGATCTGCCTGTTTCAGCGGCTTTTAAGGCAGATAAAAAAAAAAGTCTCCTTTTGGGGACAGAGTCTCTGTGTCAACATTTTCTAGTCTGCCTCTCCAGAATGAGTCATGTCTTGGAAAGGTCTCTGAAGAACATACATATCAGGACTGTCTGAGATGCCAGCTTTGGCCCTGGTGAAGTTCTTAGCGCCAGCAAAAACTCCCACCAGCTGCTATATTTGGAAGCAAAACTCTGAATTCACGAGAGTGTGGGAAAGTAGGCTTCGTAACGGTCAAAATTAGGTATCGTTGTAAACTTAGTGCAGGAAAAGGCATCGATAGAGTTGAGTTTGACCCTGCAGAGTTTCAAGCTGTAGAGAGCAGCTCTGACCTTGAAGCTGGAGATTCTAGGACGGGGGTTCCCGGCAACGGTCCATGGCAGGCCAGAAACCAGGCATGTGCAACCACGCCCCCTCCGGTCCCCCTCTCTCCACGGAACCGGTCCCTGGTACCCAAAAGTTTGGCGGCAGTTGTTCTAAGATCTTAAGGTGGCTCAACTGTACCCTCTCTTTTTTCACATTTTCACGTGACGTCTTTGCCTTTTTTGAATTGAAGAGTTAGGGTTAGGGTTAGGGGATGCTGGCCACGAGGAGTTTGTCACCGGGCCGTGGAAACGGTCGGCAAGCGTGCCCATATTCACACCTTCACTTACCCGAGCAGCGGGTGTGTTTGCGCGTGCTCCAATTTGTGTGAATGGTATGTGCACCGCTCGTACATATGGAGCCGCGTGCGTGCTTGTTGGCCGCTCGCGCAGAACCATCCCCTCTCCCCGCCACCCGTCTGCAAAGCAGGAAACGTTGGGGGAACTCCATGCTAAAACCTCCTAGTAAAATAACAGAGATAATCACAGTAAGGATAATGGTGATTTTTTTTTTTAAAAAAAATGGCGGATGCTACTCAAGAGGTAAACCGCGGGAGAGGTTTCTGTGCTCCTCCTAATTTAGGCAGCGCTGCAGGTTGTAAGGTTGGGACTTCACTGATGGCGTGTGGTTTGTCCTTTGTCTTCTCCTACGGAATCTTTCTTTGCTGATTTTTGGGAACGAATATTACACTAGTGGGAAAAAGATACCCATGACTTCGGCCAAGCCAGAGACGCTGAGGGAAGATCAACGATCCTTGCAGGACGAAGGCAAAGCAAAAATTCCTGAGACACAAAGTCATGGCCTGGCTAAGAAACCAACCCACATTAGCCCTTCTCAAGCAGGCTTTCTGAGTTGCGGGAAAGCGTCTATCACCCCAAAAGATAAAGAGATCTGGGATCGACTGAAAGTTTCAGGGGAAACGAGGTATGTCGACGTAGAGGAAGATAATGTCGCATTTCTCATGCTGTATCTGGAATCTTTTACTTACTTAATGTCGATACCAGTGGTGAAATCCAAATTTTTTTACTACCGGTTCTGTGGGCATGGCTTGGTGGGCGTGGCAGGGGAAGGATACTGCAAAATCTCCATTCCCTCCAGTCCTGGGGGAAGGATATTGCAAAATCTCCATTCCCACCCCACTCTGGAGCCAGCCAGAGATGGTATTTGCTGGTTCTCCGAACTACTCAAAATTTCTGCTACCGGTTCTCTGAACTGCTCAAAATTTCCATCACCGGTTCTCCAGAACCTGTCAGAACCTGCTGGATTTCACCCATGGTAGATACCCTGTTTCCCCGAAAATAAGACCCAACCAGAAAATAAGCGCTAGCATGATTTTTCAGGATGCTCGTAATATAAGCCCTACCCCCAAAATAAGCCCCGGTTAAGATTGTCAGCTAGACAGCTGCATTTAGTACCGTATTTCCCCCAAAATAAGATCTAACCAGAAAATAAGCCCTAATGCATCTTTTGGAGCAAAAATTAATATAAGACTCGGTCTTATTTTCAGGAAAACATGAGAGTCCTCAACATACGACCACAATTGAGCCTATAGATAGCATCCTGGTCCACCTTCGAGGCCGTTCCCATCCTTTTTCTGATCACATCTGTACAGGAACCAGGGAAGTCCCTCAATTGTTAAGCTTGTAGCCCTGAATAGAAAGCACTTTGCTTTCTTCCGATGTCTGAATCTCACTCTTGGCATCCCCGTTCAGGAAGCAGCTGTAACAACAGGCCTCGTTTTTTTTTTTTTTTTTGTCCGACCTTGCACGGCAAGATATCAGAGGCAACTTCGGCTAGACGATAGTGTTTTACTATCAAGTGTAACAGAAGGACTGTGGGGGCATAATCTCGCTTTTGAAAAGCCATTTGTAAATTTACACTCTCCAGATTTCCCCTCTGCCCGCCTTCCGTTGGGATCAAATAAGCTGCTATTCAGGGATCTTATCTGTCGTTTTCTGACTGTGTTTGCCACAGCTTTGGGGCAGTATATTTTTTTTATTATGACGAAACTCTTCAGCGTTATTTGTTTCCCTCACATCAGCTTCTCCAATCTCCCACATCCAGAGACTCCTTAAATGTTTAACGTTAACAAATATTCTTTTTATTTTCACTGATTGTGATTTTCTTCGCCTTTTCATCCAACGTTTGTTTGGTTTCTTGTCTCTTTGTATGCTTCCAATTTTTCTCTCTTCGGATGGGAACAAGGAGGAAGTTAGAAGTGTTGTATGTTATTTGCTGTATGTTATATGTTATATGGTACTATTACTGGGCACCACCTAGAAATCTGGATTAAGATAGTAAATCAGGGGTGAAATGCTCCCGGTTCGGACCGGATCGCCCGATCCAGTAGCAATGGCGGGTGGTTCGGAGAACCGGTAGCAAAAATCCCTGCCACCCCACCCCCCATGCCCAGTTGAGCCGCGTAATCATCAGAGGCTTTTTTTTTTTAAAGCATTTTTTCTACAATCTCTTCAGCCAAAAAAAATGCTTTTAAAAGTTTTTAAAAAGCCTCTGACTATTGCGTGGCTCAGCTGGGATCGTCAGAGGCTTTTAAAAGCATTTTTTTATAACCTCTTCGGCCGAAGAAGTTGTAGTAAAAATGGTTTTAAAAGTTAAAAAAAAAAAAGTTGGCCACGCCCATTCAGTCACATTACCCTCCACCAAGCCACGCCCACAGAACCGGTAATAACAAATTTTACATTCCACCACTGTAGTAAATGTATTGAGTCAATAAATGAATCTGCTAAATACAAGAAAGAAAAAAAGGGAAGGGAAGGGAAGGGAAGGGAAGGGAAGGGAAGGGAAGGGAAGGGAAGGGAAGGGAAGGGAAGGGAAGGGAAGGGAAGGGAAGGAAGGAAGGAAGGAAGGAAGGAAGGAAGGAAGGAAGGAAGGAAGGAAGGAAGGAAGGAAGGAAGGAAGTCCCAAAGGTGATATTTCAAAAGGCAATTGGACTTTATCGGGTGGTGGGTGGGTGTTTCGTTGAAAACCTTTTGCTTCTCATCCAAGAAGCTTCTTTGCTCAAGAAGTGAAGAAGCTTCTTGGATGAGAAGCTAAAGGTTTACAAAAAAATACCAATAAAGCCCTTTGGGACCTGGATGACTGAGAATCCCCATAGAAAATCACTTAGGAACATTTTCAGTCCTCCGAAATGGCCTCGCGCAATGGCTTTGCAGGACACAAAGTGAGGGCGCCTAAGAAGTCCTAAGCAGAGGTCCATGCATTGTGGAACAGTAATGGAAATTGACCCCCCAAAATGGGACAAGCTTCCCAAATATATATAGAGAGAAGCTATATGTCAGTTCCAACGGATGCCCTAATTAAATCATGAGTCTCGAGCCAAAAGAAATCCAGTTATTTATTAGGAGCTTCATGTTGGCACGTTCCAAGTGAACCAACTCTGACCCCACATAATTTACAGCCCTAATCATGACCCTGTTGCCCCCCCACCCCCCACCCCCGGGTGTGTCATGAATCACATTCACCAACGGAGCAATTTCGCGGGTTGTAGAGACTATTCCCCTCCGGCCGTTGTGGGTAACCCTGGGAGACAGCCTTGAAAAAGATATGTCTGGAATGCACTCCTGTCTTTGGCTGCAGGCTGCTTCGTCGGTTTCCCATCCCCTTTGCCTATGGCAACTCGAGAGCAGGCCAGGGATGCTTTGCGAGTTGACATTATATACATACATACATACATACATACATACATACATACATACATACATACATACATACATACACACACACACACACACACACATATATATATATATATATATATATATATATATATATATCATGCATTTCTTTCATTACTGGCAGAACAGTACAAAATTTCAACCCTCTTTTGAAAGCCATCGGTTCAAGAAAATATCTGCTTTTCATTCAGGAAACCTTTGAAGTGTATATCTTAAAAGTGATCTATGCCATTGTGGGTTTTTTTAATCTTCTTTTTCTGGGTGACGTAGAATGCAAAATATTCACATTGGCTAAGTTTCCCATTATTTAAATCTTTGGATGTTGGTGTAAATCTTCTTTTGAGGCTACTTTTAAGAAGCTGTGACGTTCCTTGTGAAAGATAAGTCGAGATTCCTCTTTCGCCTTTCCATGTGGCTTTCATTATTTCTCCTCCTCCTCTCTCTCTCTCTCTCTCTCTGTCTCCTGCTCTCCTATATTAGCGAAATATCATTGCCCGATTCAGATGGTTATAAGTCATCAGTCCGGGATGTTTGCGCTGATGCCCAGTGGCAACGGTCCAGCGGTCTGAGTGAGTGGCAAGACAATAGCGAAGAAGAATCGGATGACCGCTTCCCAGATCTTGAAAGAGATGATATGATGGTTAGAAGATTTGGGACTTTTCCTAAACCGATTAGTCCTCTTATCCCGGCTAACCGTTTAGCGACTTGTAATGCTCCATTGAAACGCCAAAGAAATATGGTTGGTCAGAGAGAGCCAAATGTTCAGCCAAAAGCAGAAAAGCCAGAAAGGTTATTGTGAACTTCTTATGCCTACTTTGCATGAAAAGGTTTGAGGGTTATTGCTTAAGCGGAAAGGATGAATTTAACATGAGGGAAGGGGAGGCAGCGGTGAAATCCAACTGGATCTATTCGACTCGCGCGAACCCGTAGCGCCGTCATTACGTCCCATTTTTTACCATCTGTGCATGCGCAGAAGAGGTGCGCGCGTGCATAGAGTGCACGCACTCCCACGCGCTCCCGTTCCCGCACTGGTAGCAAAGGTAAGTGGATTTCACCGCTGAGGGGGGGTCAATCAAAACCAATCCGGTGCCATCATATTCTAGCACAGGGGTGTCAAACTCAAGGCCCGTAGGCCAGATCCGGCCTGTGATGTGGTCAGATCTGGCCCATGGGGTCATCCTGGAAAATGTAAGGGGCTGGCCCGCATCACTTCAGCCCGGTCTACTCAATGCAAAGAGGAAACATGCCAGCCGTTTGGGGAGTGACGTCAAGCTGGTCACACCCACCGAGCTAGCCACACCCACCCAGCTGGCCACGCCCAGTGAGTGGCGTCAAGCTGGCCATGCCCGCACAGTCGGCCACACCCACCCGGCCCCCCCAATGTCAACCACAGCCCTGATGCGGCCCTCAATGAAATTGAATTTGATACCGCTGTTCTAACAGAAGATAACCAGTACGATAAAAGTTTAAGAAGATGAGACATGCGGAGAAATGATCACGTTTAACTCAGTTTTCCTAAACCTTTATGCTAGCAGCCGATCTCCTGCAGGTTTGCGTGTCAGGCTGTAAGATGAGGAAAACATATAGTTGTACTCACACCTTGGTATTCGTTTGCTTATGGTATTGCGCAGAAGAGCAAAAGAACGAGAGAGTTGTCGTTAGCCTCATTTGGCTGGCTTGGGTTTTGCGTCGGAACTCCATTTCTCCAAAGAAATTTTGCAGGATACTGTAGAGCAGGGGTGTCAAACTCACGGACCGGATCCGGCCCGCGGGGTGCTTAGATCTATTGACGTTGAGCTCCCCGGCCCTCCAAGGTCAAACACAAGCCCTCAATTAAATTGAGTATGACACCATAGAGGCTAAGCATAATGAATGTCATTATGAATGTTATATGGGTCTACTTATTTAATTGTTTATTATACTAAAAGGGAGCCCCCCCCCAACCTTTGGGGCACCAGGGACCTGTTCCGTGGAGAAAGGTTTTTCCACGAAACGGTGGGGGCATAGTTTCACGTGCTCCTTGCATCCTGCGAATGGGGTTTCATTTGTTGTGCAGCCCAGTTTCTGGCATGCGGTGGGTGGACCAGGGGTTTAGGACCCCCGTCCTAACAGGAATTTGGTGAGTCCTATCATGAGAGAATGCGATGGCTCAGCTGCTAAGACGCTGAGCTTGTCGATCGAAAGGTCGGCAGTTCAGCGGTTCGAATCCCTAGCGCCGCGTAACGGGGTGAGCTCCCGTGACTTGTCCCAGCTTCTGCCAACCTAGCAGTTCGAAAGCAAGTAAAAAATGCAAGTAGAAAAATAGGGACCACCTTTGGTGGGAAGGGAACAGCATTCCATGCGCCTTTGACGTTGAGTCATGCCGGCCACATGACCACGGAGACATCTTCGGACAGCGCTGGCTCCTTGGCTTTGAAACAGAGATGAGCACCGCCCCCTAGAGTCGGGAACGACTAGCACATATGTGCGAGGGGAACCTTTACCTTTACTTTTTATCATGAGTTTGCAAAGAGCTTAAAACCCATGGACTCTCCAGGATAAAACATGCTCACTGTTACTGATTTACAAGCATCTTGTGCATTCTAGATCCGCTTCTCGGATTTCAAAGCAGACTACACGTAGTCCTCAACTTACAGCCATTCATTTAGTGACCGTTCAAAGTTACGGCGGCACTAAAAAGTGACGT
The DNA here is from genome assembly GCA_037215915.1 of Pantherophis vulpinus. Classification (NCBI taxonomy): domain Eukaryota; kingdom Metazoa; phylum Chordata; class Lepidosauria; order Squamata; family Colubridae; genus Pantherophis; species Pantherophis vulpinus. Next base: position 83,389,118 of record JAXLNS010000008.1, read on the forward strand.
ACGGCTCTTTTTCCACACTTACCAGCCGTTGCCGCCTCCCTGTGGTCACGTGATCAAAATTTGGCATTTACTTACGACAGCATCCCGGTGTCGTGCAATGCGTCACCTTTCCCCGTGGCAAAGCAAAGTCGAGAGAGAGGGCCGTAAGTCGAGGACTTTTATCTAGGCTGCACGCAGTTCTGTAGAATCAGCCTTGGCTTCCTGCTAGAATAAACGGCGCTCCCGGTTGCTTTAACAGAAATCTCTCGCGGCTTTGCGTGACCCAACCTGGTCATGGAGCAGCTTCATTTCTATCGAAAGATCTCAAGGAGGAGAAAAACGATACGGAGAGTGAGGAGGTGGGATTTGGGAATCCGGAGAAAGAGGACGTTACGGTGAGAAGCAATGAAGCTCTTTCAAAGCAGGCTGAATCAAGCGTACTTCAGTTGGTTCCTGCTTGTTTCTCCAAGCAAAACGAGAGGGAGGAAACGTTTCTAAGGACTGAACAGCAAGCGAAGAGGTTAGAAACCTATTCTGGGGTTGTTTCCTCCCCTCCCCATCTATTCATAGACAACAAGATTTCTGTTTTCAGTTAGCACGCCCTCGCTTTCTTTTGTTGAACCAACATTGGGTTGTCTTGCAGTGTCTTGGATGCCTCCGGCAACCCAGAATTACCAATAAAGGAGAATGTGGGTAGCTCAGGTTGAAACGAGCGGTCCTCGGTGCTCTCTGAACTTGGTGTTTTCTGTTGTGGCCCCGCCCTCTGAGCCTATCTCATTGGAGGAAGAAAGCTCCGAACATGAGGAAGAGGAGTCAGCCAGGCCTCCCTCTCCAGGCCCCTCCCCTCTGGCACTGTCTCAGGTGCCGGCCGAGGGAGAGGAGATTAGCCAGGAGCCAGGTGTCTCGGATGAGAGCGAAGGAGAGCCGTCATTCCTGGATGCACGCCAACGAAGGTGTGATAAATGGTTGCAGCAGCTAAGGAGGCGTGCTAGGGATTAGAACTGAGTCATTGGACCACACCCCAGAGACTATATAAGAGAGGGTGGTGGCTGGTAAAACTCCGTGATGAACAAAAACGAACTTTGGCTAGTCACTTGAACAACGTCTGAAGCTGCCGAAAGGGATATTGTTTTGCTGGACTATTTGCAATGTGTATGTAATTTTATGTTATCTGTTGCAGTAAAAGCTCTTGGCAGACGGTGATTATATTGCTGCCAAGTTTGAGATAACGACCTGTGTGCGTGCCAAGTACTTTCTTAACCCTCGGCTGGCTGTGTTTGTGTGTGTCTGTGGACGGGGACAGATCATTTTCTTATAAACATTTCATCACCCAAACTAGGTAACATCAGTGCTAGAACAGAACGGTGTTTCCTTCTGGGGTTCTCTTTTAGTACTGATGATGTTGCCTAGATGGGTCCTGAAACGTCTGCAAGAAAACTGTTGAGGAATTCGCAGAGCAACCCTTGAGTAGCAAGGGTGTGCACATGAAAAGCGATTGAGAGTAGCTAGAAAATAACACAGCCACTACACAGATACACCGAGTTGTGTTTACTTTCAGGAAATAGTAATAAGGCACAGTCCAATAAACAGTCCAGGTCATACACGTATAAAGCAGTAGATGGTTAAACAATAGTCCAGGGATAATCCAATAACAAAGTCTTCTTACCAGTCGTTGTAGTCATACACGATAAACAGTTGCAAACAGTAGCAAAGACAGCAAAGATATTAGCAAAAAGAGAAGCAAAGAGTCAGTAAAGGGGAACAAACCAGGTTTCTAGCTCCCTCTTAAGGACATTGGCTACAGAGCTAACCAATCAGGACACAGTATGATGCAATACAGCAGTCTTAAAGCTACATTGATGGTTTATATATGGCCAAACCAACAAATTAGGTAAAATCATTTCCTAACAAAAACCACGAAGCTCAGAGAGCACCAACGACCCCACAGTCTTTCTCCCCCTCTCTGCAAACCCCACTCCCTTCTAGCGCTGATGATGTTACCTAGTTGGGTCATAAAACATCTGTAAGAAAACCACCAAGCTCAGAAAGAGAGTACCAAAAACACTCGGTGCCAAAAAGGTTCGCCATGACTGGTACAGGGTTTCCTGCCTGAGCAGGGGGTTCTGCATCTTTGACAACCTTCTACACGTCAAATTACCAAAGATATAAGTAATTTTTCTTCCAGTACAAATTACTTGGAAAACAAAACCGCCTGCCATGGTGGTTATATTTCTTATAATCTGCTAAAGGGCTACACAGCCACAGCGCTGACAGGCAAAATGGAGGTGCAGATGGAATCCATTGACGTAGAAATTGTTCGTTCGCTCTTGTTTCTATCTTTGGATGACACGAGTCTTTTTTTTTTTCTTCCCCTGTGCCATTTATGGTCTTGATGATACGCTGGCCACCCCTAATGTATCTCTTAAAACAAGTATTCCTTTAATTAAAGCCAAGATATAATTTGTTGGTGCCGGTCTAGTGCAAAACCTCCATTCACCGTCTCTCATCTGCCTGGGTGGCGCTCAGAACGACAAATGCTGAAAAATACTGCCTTTTCATTGTGATTTTAATGCATGCCTTGTGACATAAACTCCGTCCTGGGCTCCTTGGGTTGGAGAGGGGTGATTGACTGATCTGCCCTGTATCCCACTGCCAACTAAAAATGGACTCTTCTTTTAAGCGTCCTCGCGACGGTTTCAGTGGGAGCCGAACAGTTTTGCGGGGAGATCCCTCAAAGCCTCGCAACGCAGCCCGCGTACACACCGGAACACATGAGACGTAGCGCGGCAGGTTTAGCACAAGAGGACGCACGTTCTGTTGTTGACAAGAAAATATCGGGGACCCGTGTAATCCCACCAGAGAAGCAGAAACATCTGGAAATAAATACCATACAACTTGCCACCCTACAAGCTGACCCTTTGCAAATGTGAGCCATCGTTCAGTTCATACCTTGCACCCTAATGTCCCCGATCCTCTCCTATAAAGTGTGTTGTGCAGGCTACCTGATGCATTGCGTTGCACATTAACATGCATGCGTGACAGTAATGAGCCTTTGTTGTTACTAAATCTATGGCAGTTGGGCTGTGTGATCATGTTCTCGAGAACTTTGCCGTCAACGTAAGTCGCTGCGGTTTTCTCTGGAGATCGGAAGTCTGCTAATCGCAGCTTATAAATTACATATAATCTTGCAGAAATAGAACGCGACGTTCTCATTTGCAGCATCCGATGCGCTACAGGGTAAAGGCGTTGACCCACATTAATTGTCACGTTGCGACCTGTGTAGTAACTATGTAGAGAGCCATAGTGGCGCAGTGGTTAGAATGCAGAACTGCAAGCTACTTCTGCTGACTGCTGACTGACTGCAATTTGGCAGTTCGATCCTAACCCGCTCAAGGTTGACTCAGCCTTCCATCCTTCCGAGGACCCAGATTGTTGGGAGCCAGAGGCTGACTCTGTAAACCGCTTAGAGAGGGCTGTAAAACACCGTGAAGCGGTATATAAGTCTAAGTGCCAAGTGCTATTGCTCTATTGTTGGTTTGAGCTCCGAGCTTGGCGATTTTTTTGCAAACGTTTTGTCCCCATTCGAGGAGACGTTGTCAGTGTGCTTTGGATTGTGGTCGTCTGTAGGGACCACTGGCCTTTAAATACCTTGCTGAATTCTGGTCTGATTTCGGGTTGTGTGATTGGCTGGCTGTAGTTGCTGCGTCAGTAGGCCTTGGTTTTAAGTACTGTCTGTGTGAATGTAAATTAGTGCTGGCGTTCTTGTTCGGATGGCCAGGATGTTAGAGTTTGCAGCAATTTAACTAGCACACAAGTAAAGAATTCAGCAGGATTCATTTACATGAGAAACTTCTTTATATACAATACCATACAGCAGAAGCCAGAACCAGAACTCAGAATCCAGAAGTACAGAATCAATATAATCACAGAAGCCATAGAATCACAGAAGCACTCATATATACGCAGATCAGTGAATTTAAGCCACACCCAGGCTCTGAGCCATCTGCGTCACCAAACAGTCCCCATTGGCTGACCTGTTACCATGTCTATTCCAATTCATGAACTCTCATACACTGACACAGGGCTCCCCCAGACAAGCACAATTCAAAACGCACCGACGACGTCTCCTCGAATGGGGACGAAGCGTTTGCAACCGAATCGCCAAGCTCGGAGCTCAAACCGACAACATAACTACCATCCCGAACTACTAATATTCAAAGACACGTGTCGTAACTGCATGCGTGTGGCTGATCTCAACCATACCGGTAGTCCTTGATTTTCAACCATTCATTTCATGACCGTTTAATGTTACAATGGGTACCGGAAAAAGGGACTTAATGGCCATTTTTCATAATTACCACCGTTGCAGCAGCCCCATGATCATGCGATCAAAATTCAGACGCTCGGCAACTGACTTGTATTTATGACGGTTGCAGCCTCCCCATTGACAAGCAAAGTCAATGGGGAGGCCAGACTCACTTAACAACCGTGTTACGAAAACAACGACAGTGATTCACTTAACAACTGTGTAAGAAAGGTCGAAAAATGGGGCAGAGTTCACTTAACAAATGTTTGGCTTAGCAGCCGAAATATTGGGCTCCATAGCGGTCATACGTCGAGGACTACCCGTATATTATTATTATTATTACTGTTATTTTATCAGTTCTTCTGTTAGGAATTGCTTTCTCTCTTCACTTCCACACTGTGACTTGCTAACGGGATAATTCCGAATTCTAAATATTGATTAAAAAAAAACTTCTTAAAATTCTACGGAGTGACAGAATGAAAGTTTTATTTCGTGTGTGGTTTTCTGCAAGGGGAATACTCTTGTCAGTTTCCCCTGCCTTCTAAAACTTTTATTTCAGATTGAAAAGCGATCGCGTTTCCCTGCAAGCCAGTGCATTTGAAACCTTCGTTACGATCCCGGCCCAGCATTTCTAACTTTATATTTGATTTTATAGATCCGGCTGCAGAACCCCTGTGTCTGATGATACAGAGTAAGTTGTCGTGTGCGAACGTTGGATCCTTAAAACCGCTCGAGCTGCATGCTTTCTGTACTTCCTACTAACTTAAATTGCAGCTGATTCACTTCGATCCTCGTGCTTTTCCTTGTCCTTCTGCAGCGCTGATGGAAAATACATGTGCTTTGACGTCTATACGTTTCGCTGTGGCATTAAAATCCCAACTTTCCCAGAAAGACGCCAAGCATGCCATGGCTGGGAAAGTGAATTTTTGCTAATTCATGATGCGATTCTGTTTTTAAGATCTGGGGGGGTGTCTGTGATGATTAAAAGGAGATAGAATTATAATGGTGGAAGGTTTGGATAACTGAGGTTGAGAAGATTGTTAAGCAGAAAGTTTAGGAGAAGGCTTACCAACATTGGAAGGAAGGAGTTTATGGATCCCAGCTGGTTGATATCCAAAAAATGTTAAAAAACGGAGCTCTGTAAAAAAAAAAAAATCTCCCTGACATGCAGGCTTCCAAGCAAGTGTCATCAAGAGCAGGGGTGGGCTACAAAAATTTTAGCAAGGGGTTCTCTGCCCGGTTGCTGAGTGAGTGTGGCCTAGTCAGCCTCCTGCACCACGGCAAAGGGGGCATTTTTGCCCCCCAGGCTCTGGAGGCTTTCTTTGAGCCTCCAGGAGAGCGAAAACGGCCTCCCCAGGCTCCGGAGGCCCTCTGGAGGCCAGAAACAGGCCCGTTTCTGGCCTCCCCGAACTTCCGGTAGGCCCATTTTTCACCCTCCCCGAGCCTCCGCGTGCGCCCTGCACTTACATCCAAAACGGGCCACGTGGGGACTCCTGGGAGGGGCGGGGAGGGGTGAGCGGGGCCAGCCAGGAGTGGGATTTCAGGGTTCTCCAAACTGCACAGAATCTTAGCTAGAGGTTCTCGCGAACCCGCAGCAACTCACCCGTGATCAAGAGTCTTCATTTCTTTTTTTTTCTTTTTTTTTAAAATTTGATTTATATGCCGCCCTTCTCCGGAGATTCAGGGCGGCTTACAATGCGTTAAGCAATAGTCTTCATACTTTTGTATATTTTATACAAAGTCAGCTTATTGCCCCCACAAACTGGGTCCTCAATTTACCTACCTTAGATAGGATGGAAGGCTGAGTCAACCTTGAGCCTGGTGAGATTCGAACTTGCAGTAATTGCAGACAGCTTGATGTTAATCACAGTGCTTTAGTCTGCTGCGCCACCAGGCTCTTCTTTCTTGCCTTCTTTTTCCCATGAGTTTTCAGGGTTTTCTCTTAAATGACTAAAACGTAGAGTGTTGAGATACTACCTTCTTCCGTCAAGCAATTGACGGAAACGATGGGCGGAAAATCCTTAAAAGACTACTTTTCCTGCCTTCGTCAATGGGCCATAATTGTGAGGATAAATGAAACCCCTTTTTAAGGTGACACGATAGCAGTGTTCCAATATCTAAAATATTTGGATCAATATCTAGAAATGGTGTAGGCAGGGTCTCCTGCTTGGGCGGGGGTGGGGGTTAGGGTTAGGGTTAACCCTTCCAACTCTGTTGATCTGTAATCTGAGGAGCTGCCCCAAAGAAGAGGGGGTCAAGCTATTCTCCAAAGCACCTTGAAGGCAGGACAAGAAGCAACGGATGGAAACTCATCAAGGAGAGAAGCAACCTAGAACTAAAGAGGAATTTCCTGATAGTGAGAACAATTAATCAGTGGAACCACTTGCCTCCAGAAGTTGTGAATGCTCCAACACTGGAGTTTTTTAAAGAAAAGATTGGACAAGCATTGGTATGAAATGGTATAGGGTTTCCTGCCTAAGCAGGGGGTTGGACTAGAAGACCTCCAAGGTCCCTCCCAACTCTGTTTATTCTATTTTGTCCACCAATTTAATTTTTGTGGTTAATATCCAAAACAATACATTCACATGGTCTGGATAGCTCAGCAGACTAATGCATTGTAATTTAACTCCAGCTGTCTGCAATTAGTAAGTTCGAATCTTGCCAGGCTCAAGGTTGACTCAGCCTTCCATCCTTTCTAAGGTAGGTAAATTGAGGACCCAGTTTGTGGGGGCAATAAGCTGACTTTGTATAAATATACAAAAGGATGAAGGCTATTGCTTAACTCATTGTAAGCCGCCCTGAGTCTCCGGAGAAGGGCGGCATATAAATCAAATTAAAAAAACAACAAAAAACTAAGATATTTCATAGCTATAATTCAAGAATCCACGGTCTGGTTCTCTTCATGGAAAACCTTCATAGTTTGACAGAAATCAGGCGTGGAGCAGAAACGGACAACATAATCTGACCCATCACCTCATCTGTCTTGGATTTTTGGCCTTTTGATTATCCATATTTGGTAAGATACAGTTATATACAGGTAGTCCTCGCCTTACAGCCACAGAATTTATGTTGCTAAGTGAGAAATTTGTCAAGTGACTCTTTTGGTCCAATTTTACCACCTTCCTTCCTACAATCGTTAAGCGAATCATAAGCAGTAGTAGGTTTCAAAAACTTTTACTACCGGTTCTGTGGGTGTGGCTTTGGTGGGCGTGGCAGGGGAAGGATACTGTAAAATCTCCATTCCCACCCCACTCCGGGGGAACAATACTGCAAAATCCCCATTTCCTCCCAATCAGCTGGGACTCCGGAGGCAGAGAATAGATGGGGGCTAGGCCAGTCAGAATTTTTACTACTAATTCTCTGAACTACTCAAAATTTCTACTACCGGTTCTCCAGAACTGGTCAGAACCTGCTAAAACCCACCTCTGGTCATAAGTGTGAAAAACGGTCATAAGTCACTTTTTTAGTGCCGTTGCAACTTCTAACAAACTGTTGTAAGTCAAGGATTACCTATATTTCTCTGTATATTTATTCAGGCAGCACCAGAAATTCTGACGGGCAAATACATTCTTTTTAGTAAAGACATTCAAAGCAAGAATGAATATCCAATACTAAAATGATAAGAATCATTTTTTAAAATGATTCTTCTCCTCCTGGAAAATGCACATGGAGGAATAATACTACCTACATCTTGTAAAATAATTGCTATCCAGACTTACTAAACAGCAAATCTGTTTGGATACGTCAGAAACGGATTGATTTTACATTGGTATTAATTTTATGCTGAATTAAGTTCATGATTTCTTATATTGAAGATGGAATCATCGCTACGTAGCTTTCTAGCCTAAGATTTTTTTTTCCTGCTAATAAGACCAATTCCTTAAAAAGAATTATTTTTCTTAAAGCAGTTTAGCTCCGTCCTGTAGCCAAACCCCAAAATAGTTTTATAGAGACAAGCCCTTTTTGTGTATTTCCACATCAAAAGCCGCTGATAATGCTTACATTTTTGCATCGGAATCACATTTTAAAAATAACTGGTGTTTTGTTTTTTTTTCCCCCTGAACTGGAATGTTAAATAAATAATTGTGGCAGATATCCATGCTGACTGGAAGCAAGAAAATGATAATCATCCTTTTAGTCTGTTTCCAAAAATCTTTTTTTTTTTAAATTGAAACCATTCTTAATTTTGTTCATGGTCTCTATTCTGATTTTGTGCTGAGTTTCATTAGGAGATCAATGGACATATTTAACGCTGACTTTGAGAAAAGCGCACGTCTGCAGATTTGTAATATCATAAGAGTTTATTAGAGGTAATTGGCAATTTTTTTCATTAAATCCAGTGATTTTAAAAGTCTGCCGTTTGACCTAATGAAGTGCAGTACGTATGACTTAAGAATCCGATGGAAATAAAACTTTTCTGGAAAGCGATTGAAATTAGAGGCAGTCTTTTCACATTTTACTTTCCAGATGCTATAACACAAGTAGCCCTCGATTTACAACAGTTTCATTTAAGTGACCGTTTGAAGCTACGATGGCGCTGAAAAATTTGACTTATGACCGTTTTTCACACTTACGACCGTTGCAGCATTCTCATGGTCGTGTGATCAAAATTCAGACACCTGGCGACTGCTTCGTATTTATGACGGTTGCAGTGTCCCCGGGGTCATGCGATCCCTTTTTACAACCTCCTTACAAGCAATATTGATGGGGAAGCCAGATTTGCTTAACAACAGTTTTACTGACTTAACGACTGCAGCAGGGGTGAAATGCTACCGGTTCGTACCGGTTTGGGCGAATTGGTAATTAAAAAAAGCTAGTTTCATCCGAACCGGTATTTCCGATGATCAGCTGTACCACGCAATTTATAGTGAATCTAAATCACACAGCACATCTGTTCCGCCCCTCGCTGTTCTACTTACCTTCTTAAGCCTCCTTTTTCCGCATGAAGTGCACATTTGGCGCGCACTGTGCATGCGCCTGTGCAGCGTGCATTTGGCATGAACTGTGCATGCATGTGTGTACATTTGGCACGCACTGCGCATGCGCCGGTAGCAAACCGGTGGCAAACTGTGCAGTATTTCACCACTGGACTGCAGTGATTCACTTAACAGTGGCAAGGAAGGTCGTAAAATGGGGCAAAGCCCACTTAACAACTGTCTCCCTTAGCAACAGAAAACTGGGGCTTAATTGTGGTCGTAAGTCAAGGATTTACTTGTACTTTACCTGTATTTTTGGTCAAAACTGACTTAAGTATGGCAGATTAGTTAGAGTAACTGCATAACCCATTCCACAGAATTTTTAGAGTAGCAAGGGTGTGTACATGAAAGCGATTGAGAGTAGTTACGAATAAATACAGTCAACACACAGAAACACTGAGTTGTGTTTACTTTCAGGAAATAGTAAGGCACAGTCCAATAAACAGTCCAGGTCGTACACATATAAAGCAGGAGATAGTCAAAACGACAGTCCAGGGATAATCCAATAACAAAGTCTTCTTACCAGTCGTCATAGTCATTCACAATAAATAGTTCTTCTGGATTTGCAAACAGTAGCATACGGAGATATCAGAGAGCAAGAATAGCAAAGAAAAACAAACCATGTTTCTAGCGCCCTCTTAAGGACATTGGCTACAGAGCTAACCAATCAGGACACAGTATGATGCAATACAGCAGTCTTAAAGCTACATTGATGGTTTATATATGGCCAACCCAACAAGTTAGATGATAGTCATTTCCTAACACAAGGCCATGTCACTTCAACCAGTCCAAAATAGCAATCTTACAGCTCTTTGTTTCTCCCCACAATATTTAATTGGGTAAAAAATGGGATGCCATTGTATCATATATTTTGTACAGCTAAAATTTTGTTAGAAGAAAAGGTAGAGGAATGACTTCTATAATTTGTATTTCCATCCTTCTATTTATTTCTTGGTGTCTTTTTTTTTTGTATCCTGTTTCTGTGGCTGTAATTGACACGCACCATGATAGACAAAGTCTGTCATTGCTGTATCAATTAATCAATTGAATTCCTGATGCAGATGACATGTAAGTTGTTCAGAAAAAAAAATCCAATCTTTATTGAATATGGATGCTTAACAGGCATTGATATATTTTTTTTTTTTGAGGCTGTTTTCTTTATAGCTGGCTTCCTCTTTACAGAGAAATGGGTATTTTTACTTAATAAAGTTTTTAGATAGAAAGAAGGAGCTAAGGACCTTGATTATTAAATAGGCATCGACAGGAAAGATTAGTGGGGATGGTATTTTAGTGCACCAGCTCCTGCTAGTGTCTGGAACAGAAACTTCTACAAGCATCCTAACAAAAAGATTTAATTCAATGTATCCCATCGCTTGGCATTTCAGTATTATTTCTCTTCCTGCCTTCCGTTCATCAACAGACAGTAGTAATTAAGGCAACAAAATACTCCTCTAAATAATGCCAAAATGCAGGTCCTCACAACCTTAGCCATCGCGGATGTGAGGTGGGAAGGGAGACCGCTATTTTTAGCAGGAGGTCCATTTTCTTTGGAATACGAAATTTTGTCTTGAAGGAATGGAATGGAATGGAATGGAATAGAATTAAATGGGATGGGATGGGATGGGATGGGATGGGATGGATTAGAGAGTGAAGTGGAATAGAATAGAATAGAATAGAATAGAATAGAATAGAATAGAATAGAATAGAATAGAATAGAATAGAATAGAATAGAATAGAATAGAATAGAATAGAATAGAATAGAATAGAATAGAATAGAAATAAATGGGGTGGAATGGAATGGAATGGAATGGAATGGAATGGAATAGAATAGAAATAAATGGGATGGAATGGAATGGAATGAAATGGAATGCAGTAGAATAGAATATAAATAAATGGGGTGGAATAGAATAGAATAGAATAGAATAGAATAGAATAGAATAGAATAGAATAGAATAGAATAGAATAGAATAGAATAGAATAGAATAGAATAGAACAGAACAGAACAACAGAACAGAACAGAACAGAACAGAACAGAAATAAATGGGATGGGATGGGATGGGGTGGGGTGGGATGGGATGGGATGGGATGGAATGGAATGGAATGGAATGGAATGGAATGGAATGGAATAGAATAGAATAGAATAGAATAGAATAGAATAGAATAGAATAGAATAGAATAGAATAGAATAGAATAGAATAGAATAGAATAGAATAGAATAGAATAGAATAGAAATAAATGGGTGGAGTGGAATAGAACAGAACAGAACAGAACAGAACAGAACAGAAATAAATGGGATGGAATGGAATGGAATGGAATAGAATAGAAATAAATGGGTGGAGTGGAATAGAATAGAATAGAATAGAATAGAATAGAATAGAATAGAATAGAATAGAATAGAATAGAATAGAATAGAATAGAACAGAACAACAGAACAGAACAGAACAGAACAGAACAGAACAGAAATAAATGTGATGGGATGGGGTGGGATGGGATGGGATGGGATGGGATGGAATGGAATGGAATGGAATAGAATAGAATAGAATAGAAATAAATGGGTGGAGTGGAATAGAACAGAACAGAACAGAACAGAAATAAATGGGATGGAATGGAATGGAATAGAATAGAATAGAAATAAATGGGTGGAGTGGAATAGAATAGAACAGAATAAAACAGAATAGAATAAATTGGGATGTGATACGATACAATACAACCCAATTCTTTATTGGCCAAGAGTGATTGGGCACACAAGGAGTATGTTTCCGTTGCATAAGCTCTCAGTGTAAACATATACAACAACGAAGTGATAGGTCACAGATCATAGTTGCAATCATTAATCGTAAGATACAAACAACAAGTGATAAATCATAGCATACCATTAGGAGAAGGTAGTAGGGAAGACGAGAAAAGATGAGAAATGAGAAGATCAGAAAGATGATAACAGTCTCTGTGTCTAGTTGTTTTGGCATGCAATGCCCTATAGTAAAGTTCTGAGGGGAGGAGTTGAAACAGTTTACGTCCAGGATGTGAGGGGTCTGTAGATATTTTCTCAGCTCTATTTCTCGTTCGAATAAACAGTGACCGAAACAAAATCACAGCCAATGACAAATCCGTTCATTGACAATTCAGGTCGCCTCAGAAGAAGAGGCCATAGTATTTTTCCAAAAAAATACTTTAGAAGAAAGATTGGCAACCTGATGCTCTCCAGCTATTTTGGACCCCCGTCTCCTCATCCCAGTCAATACGATTGACTCCAGGATCGTGGGGTTTGTAGTCTAAAACATCTGGAGGGTAGCACAGCCTGGCCTAACTTCAACTTAGGAGCCTGTTTGCAAATTCTTGGCAAAATAGATGGAAATTTCACACAGCGATAAAATGATCTCTGCGTGGTGTTTGGTCCGTTTCACTAGAGCTGTTTCAGTTCACGGAAGGATGACAGGCGAAATGGACGCGCTTATAAAATTAACCTGCCTTTTTACCAAAAAAAATAAAATAAAAGCAGCCAGAAATCCAATCTATATGTACCAGTCCTGAAAAACCATCAGCTGCATACGGTGTCTTTGACTTGTTTTCTCTGTGCTATCTTTGCAATATAATCTTTTTTTATCTTGCTTAATGTTCATAATCAGCTTCTTGGCTTCATCGTGCAAGAGAAATTGTCATAGAATAGAGAAATTGCTCATTGTTTTATTATGTGTTAATATGTCTCAATGTTTTCCAGGATCTGCTTCTTAACAAAAAATAACAAAAACAATATTTCTGCATGTGCATTCAACAGAGATGGCTACCACAGCTTACTCACTGCTGGCATTTTAACCTAAAACACTAGCTGTTACATTCTTCTCAACTGTCTCTATATAGTGTCTCTATATAGTGTCATTTCAAGTATTTCAGAAATCGAAACGGGGAACCCAGTTCCATATCCCAAAGCTGCTGTTCAAAAAACACCTGGACTTTTGCATTAGGAAACTTTTTAGACATCGAAAACTAGAAATTCTGGCTTAAAGTCCGTTATTTACGGACAGGCAACGAAGTCGCACGGACTTCTTAGCAGGGTTCAGCATTGCCTGCATAGTTCCAGGTTACCCCTGCAGAGCAGAGGTGGGTTTCAGCAGGTTCTGACCAGTTCTGGAGAACCGGTAGCGGAAATTTTGAGTGGTTCGGAGAACCGGTAGTAAAAATTCTGACTGGCCCCGCCCTCATCTATTCTCTGCCTCCCGAGACCCAGCTGATCGGGAGGAAATGGGGATTTTGCAGTAACCTTCCTCTGGAGTGAAGTGGGAATGGAGATTTTACAGTATCCTTCCCCTGGAGTGGGGTGGGAATGGAGATTTTACAGTAACCTTCCCCTGGAGTGGGGTGGGAATGGAGATTTTACAGTAACCTTCCCCTGGAGTGGGGTGGGAATGGAGATTTTACAGTAACCTTCCCCTGGAGTGGGGTGGGAATTGAGATTTTACAGTAACCTTTCCCTGGAGTGGGGTGGGAATGGAGATTTTACAATATCCTTCCCCTGGAATGGGGTGGGAATGGAGATTTTACAGTATCCTTCCCCTGCCATGCCCACTAAGCCACGCCCACCAAGCCACACCCACAGAACCGGTAGTAAAAAAAATTGAAACCCACCACTGCTGCAGAGATGAAGAATTGATAGCACCATCATTGAACTTCTAACTGAGGAGGCCTTCTAAAGATTTAGAAATAAATCTGCAGGAAAGTTTGAAAAACACTGGTACGAGCAACGGGGGTTTTGACATTTTTCAACCCAAAAGAGAAGGGACAGTTGAGAAATTTAACAAGGTTATCTATAAGAAGATTGTGCCGAATTCATGCCATCACGCTGAGCAAAATAAAAAAATAGCTTTGGACATGCTTCGGTTTGGCTTAAGCGGCCAACTTGCACGTATGTGATTAGTATGGCTGCTTCTGGGCACTTCCACTTAAAACAGGGGTGTGGGGAACCTTGACATGTGGACTTCGACTCCCAGAATTCCCGAGCTGGCTCCGGAATTCTGGGAGTTGAAGTCCACAAGTCACAAAAGGACCATGGTTTCCCCATCTCTGCCTTCGAACCTGAGTCTCGCGTATTAAAATGGCCGGCTCAGGAATTCTGGGAGTTGAAGTCCACAAGTCACAAAAGGGTCATGGTTTCCCCATCTCTGCCTTCGAACCTGAGTCTCGCGTATTAAAATGGCCGGCTCAGGAATTCTGGGAGTTGAAGTCCACAAGTCACAAAAGGATCATGGTTTCCCCATCTCTGCCTTCGAACCTGAGTTTCACATATTAAAATGGCCGGCTCAGGAATTCTGGGAGTTGAAGTCCACAAGTCACAAAAGGACCATGGTTTCCCCATCTCTGCCTTCGAACCTGAGTCTCGCGTATTAAAATGGCCGGCTCAGGAATTCTAGGAGTTGAAGTCCACAAGTCACAAAAGGACCATGGTTTCCACATCTCTGCCTTCGAACCTGAGTCTCGCGTATTAAAATGGCCGGCTGTGGAATTCTGGGAGTTGAAGTCCACAAGTCACAAAAGGGCCATGCTTTTCCCAACCCTGGCATGAGGAAATCTCTGATTCTTAGATGTCTGGCCGAAGGCATCTTAAGCTAAGGGACTTCACAGCTTTCCATGGAAGCAGAGCCATTGTCCTTTCCTGCAGCCCCCTCCTGTGGCTGAAATCTTCAGAATCCGCTGTTGACAAACTTCCTTTCCTTTCCAGGAGCGTAAGCATGTTCGACATGAGATGCCCAGACGAGGGCACTGTCAATCAACCTCACAGTAAAGATCGCCATGAAAAGTTTCAGATCATTCACAATCAACTGAAGGAAGACGAGGATCAATGGCAAGATGTGAGTAGGGGGTCCGTAGTAGTACTGTGACAGGCTGAGCTACCATGTTTTCCCCAAAATAAGACGGGGGTCTAATATTAATTTTTGCTCCAAAAAAAAAATTATGGCTTATTTTCCAGTTAGGTCTTATTTTGGGGGGAAATACAGTACTAAACGCCTCCATCTGGTTGACGATCTTAACTGGGGCTTATTTTTGGGGTAGGGCCAGTAGTGGGTTGCCCCCGGTTCACACCGATTCTATAGAACCGGTAGTAAAACCAGCGGGAGACTCCACCCACCGACGTCACCAAAATGCTTCTGCGCTTGCGCAGAATAGCACACGCGCGGCCTCATTGCGAACCGGTAGTAAAGGTAAGTAGAACCCACCCTTGGGTAGGGCTTATACAGGGTTGAAATCCAGCAGGTTCTGACAGGTTCTGGAGAACCGGTAGCAGAAATTTTGAGCAGTTCAGAGAACCGGTAGCGGAAATTTTGAGTAGTTCGGAGAACCGGCAAATACCACCTCTGGCTAGCTCCGGAGTGGGATGGGAATGGAGATTTTGCAATATCCTTCCCCCAGGAGTGGGGTGGGAATGGAGATTTTGCAGTACCCTTCTCCCAGGAGTGGGGTGGGAATGGAGATTTTGCAATGTCCTTCCCCCAGGAGTGGGGTGGGAATAGAGATTTTGCAGTATCCTTCTCCCAGGAGTGGGGTGGGAATGGAGATTTTGCAGTATCCTTCCCCTGCCACGCCCACCAAGCCATGCCCACAGAACCGCTAGTAAAAAAAAATTGGATTTCACCAGTGGGCTTATATTACCAGCATCCTGAAAAATCATGCTAGGACTTATTTTCCGATTGGGTCTTATTTTCGGGAAAACAGGGCAGTTGCTATCATAGAAGTTTTGCAAACCACATTTAAGTTACAGGCACAAATAAATGATAGACTCAAGATGTGTGAAATGTGAATAGCACTTTACAAGGCCTTGGTAAGGGCCACACTTACCACAATATTTGCATCCAGTTTTGGTCGCCACGTTGTTAAAAAAAGATGTTGAGACTCTGGAAAGAGTGCAGAGAAGAGCAAGAAAGAGGATTAGGGGCCTGGAGGATAAAATATACGAAGAACGGTTGCAGGAATTGGGTGTGTCTAGTTTAATGAAAAGAAGGATTAAGGATGACATGATAGCAGTTTTCCAATATTGGAAGACGAAGGGAGCAGCCTATTCTCCAAAGCACCTGAAGGCAGGACAAGAAGCAATGGATGGAAACTCATCAAGGAGGGAGAAGCAATCTCAAAATAAGGAGAAATTCCCTGACAGTGAGAACAATTAATCAGGGGAACGATTTGCCTGCAGAAGTTGTGAATGCTCCAACACTGGAAGTTTTTAAGAAGAGATTGGATAACCATTTGCCTGAAGTGACGAAGCCCCCACAACTTCTGAAGGCAAGTTGTCCCACTGATTAATTGTTCTCACTGTCAGGAAATTTCTCCTTAGTTCTAAGAAGCTTCTCTCCTTGATTAGTTTCCACCCATTGCTTCTTGTTCTACCCTCAGGTGCTTTGGAGAATAGTTTGACTCCCTCTTCTTTGTGGCAGCCCCTCAAATATTGGAAGACTGCTATCATGTCTCCCCTAGTCCTTCATTAAACTAGACATACCCAGTTCTTGCAACCGTTCTTCGTATGTTTTAGCCTCCAGTCCCCGAATCCTCTTTGTCGCCCTTCTCTGCACTCTTTCTAGAGTCCCAACATCTTTTTCACATCGTGGCGACCAAAACTGGATGCCGTATTCCAAGCGTGGCCTTACCAAGGCCTTATAAAGTGGTATTAACACTTCACGTGGTCTTGATTCTATCCTTCTGTTAATGCAACCTAGGATTGCATTCGCTTTTTTGGCAGCTATTACATTACACAATTAAATCTGAGATGCCCGGAAAGCGTGCAAAGAAGAGCAACGAAGATAATAAAAGATCTGGAGACTAAATGTTACGATGAACAGTTTGGACAGCTAGAAGTATGTCTAGCATATCAAGAGAGAAGGATCCGGGAGACACAATAACTGTCTTCCAATATTTGAAGGGTTGCCACAGAGAAAAGAGGGTTGACTTATTCTCCAAAGCACCTGAGGACAGGACAAGAAACCATGAGTAGAAGCTTGTCAAAGGGACTTAGTTCCAATTTGAAACTAAGGAGGAATTTGACAGGACAGTTAATCAGTGGAGCAGCTTGCGTCCCAAAGTTATGGGTGCTCCATCACTATAGGTGTTCAAAAATAGACTAGACCACCGTTTGACCAGGATGGTATAAGGACTCCTGCCACTGAGGTCTCTTCCGGCCCTGTATATGCTATGTTTTTACATTTTTAACTGGGAATTATAGGAGGAGAATTGTGTTAGCTTGTGGCAGACCAGATTTTTTTTTTTTAAAAAAAAAACTCAGATTACACTTTTTAAGACTAACACAACATATTATAAGTGATAGCTATCATGAGTTCATCAGACGTTTGACTCAGGGGTGAAATGCTCCCGGTTCAGACCGGATCGCCTGATCCGGTAGCGATGGAGGTGGATGGTTCGGAGAAACGGTAGCAAAAATCCCTGCCCCCCCCCCCATGCCCAGCTGAGCCACACAATCATCAGAGGCTTTTTTTTAACTTTTAAAAGCATTTTTTCTACAACCTCTTCGGCCAAAAAAAATGCTTTTAAAAGTAAAAAAAAAAAAAAAGCCTCTGATGATCAGGCAACTCAGCTTGGATCGTCAGAGGCATTTAAAAGAAAAAAAACCCCTTTTTTTCTTTTAAATACCTCTGACGATCCAAGCTGAGTTGCCTGATCGTCAGAGGCATTTAAAAGAAATTTTAAACAAATTTTACATTTCACCACTGGTTTGACTTCTGCCGAGTTCGTGCACAAGAAGGAAACAATGTGAAAATGCTTGACCGCAGCCTTCTTCTATTTATTTATTTTTTAAATTTGACAGTCTGACCCTAACCCTATTCTATTTACACACACACACACACACACACACACACACACACACTGCCAGGCAGGGGTGGGCTTCAAAAATTTTAGCAAAGGGTTCTCTGTCTGGTTGCTGGGTGGGCGTGGCCATGGTGGGTGTGGCCTAGTCAGCCTCCTGCACCACGGCGGGGGGGGGCATTTTTGCCCTCCCTGGGCTCCGGAGGCTTTCCTTGAGCCTCTGGGAAGGTGAAAACGACCTCCCCAGGCTCTGGAGGCCCCCCGGAGGCCCTCTGCAGGTCAAAAACAGGCCCATTTCCGGCCTTCTCAAATTTCGCCCTACCCAAGCCTCTGTACGCACTCGGTACTTACCTGCATCCAAAACGGGCCGTGTGGGGACTCCTGGGAGGGCAGGGGAGGGGTGGGCGGGGCCAGCCAGGAGTGGGATTTGGGGGTTTCTCCAAACTGCACCGAATCTTAACTAGAGGTTCTCCCGAAACCCTGCAAACCCCAAGCAGGCCACTCGTGCCGCCAGGACACCAAGCTGGAAAAGGTTGGGAAGCTCAGAGTTAGCCTTATAACTACCTGCTCTGTAAAGTCTTCATACTTGGGTGCTTCTTCTCCACCCTGTGATTTTAATGTAGGATTTAGCCCGGTGGAAAAACCGTCGGAGGAGCGCTTCTCAGGATTTGCTGAAAAAGGAAGCCGAGAGGAAAAAGATGGAGCAGTTACTCACTGGAGGAGAGGGAAGCAATGAGAGACGGAAGAGCATCAAGACGTACCGAGAGATTGTGGAGGAGAAGTACGTAGCCTTAAGGAAACCAAGGCTGGTTGCCGAAGGCCCACCAGGTCATAATAAGGGTTGGGTTGAGTGTATGAATGAGCCCAGGCAATCCTCGCATATTTAGAAACCGTGGCTAAAAAAAAATGATGGTCCGGGAATCAATAGAAAAGAATATTTGTAGCTCAGGGTTGAGCTGTGAGGTTCTTGGTGCTCTCTGAGCTTGGTGATTTTCTTGCAAACGTTTCACAACCCAACCTTGGTAACATCCTCAGAGCAAACCCTTACCCCCCTATAGCACTGATGAGGTTACCTAGTTGGGTAACACAACGTTTGCAAGAAAACAAGCCAGCTCAGAGAGCACCAAGGACCCCACAGTCTGGACATATTTGCCTTGTGACCAAAAGGTCATGACATGTGACAATTCCATGTTTATAAAACATATTATTAACCCCACACTTCCTGGGGGCTGGGGAGGACAAAAATGAGATGTGTGTGGGATTTGGGAGGCTAAAAACGGAACGCATAGAGGGTTTAGGAGGCCTGCAGAGTGCTCCTGGGGCCTGGGGAGGACAAAAACTGGACACGCGGAGGCCAAAAACTATTTTTTTTTCTTGTTTTCCTTTTCAAAATCTAGCTGCGTCTTATAGTCCGAAAAATATGGTAGTTGCCCACTCATGGTCCAGATGTATCGCTCTGCAATCTTCTCCCAAAGCTGCTTTACCAAAGGCAAACTGGACTTCCTTGGTTTTTCTTTCAAAAAGTTTCTTCGGTTCTCAGAAGTGTGGAAGCTTCTTGGATGAGGAGCGAGATGTTCTCAAAGGAAAACCAAGGAAGTCCCGTTGGCTTTTTTGAACAGAAGAGCTTTTGGGGCGACCCTGAGCTGGATGGTTGAGGAGCGTCAGTAAACATTCCGCCATCTTGTTTCCGTTACTTTCAAAAACAGAGAGAAGCGTGAAAGAGAACTTCATGAAGCCTACAAGAATGCCAGATCTCAAGAAGAGGCAGATAGGATACTCCAACATTACATCGAGAGGTTCACCATTAGCGAAGCTGTCCTTGAACGCTTGGAGATGCCAAAACTTTTGGAAAGAAGCCATTCTGTTGAGCCAAATTCATCCTCCCCGTCCAAGGACCCTAACCCCCTCCGATATTTACGGCAGCAGTCACTCCCAGCCCCAAAATTCACTGCCAAGTTTGAAGCCACCATCATCCCCACCAATGGATCAGAGGCCAGCACGTCCACCGGCTCCCCCTCCTCAAGCAGACCCTCAGGCTCCATGGCTATGCCTCTGATGACGCCCAAGCCTTACTCCCAGCCGAAGGATACCCAGGAGATTTTGAGAAACTTCAAGGTGGGTTAAGATATGAAAAGGAGAAGGCCCCCAGCGAGATGGGCAGCATGCAAGTTTAGGTAGATAGGGATGGATTGATGGATGGATGGACGGACAATAGGTAGATAGATAGATGAGACAGATAATGGATGGATAGATGGATGGATGGATGGATGGATGGACAATAGATAGATAGATAGATGAGATAGATGATGGATGGATAGATGGATGGATGGATGGAGACAGATGATAGATGAGACAGATAATGGATAGATAGATGGATGGATGGATGGATGGATGGATGGATGGATGGATGGATGGATGGACGGACGGACAATAGATAGATAGATGAGATAGATGATGGATGGATAGATGGATGGATGGATGGAGACAGATGATAGATGAGATAGATGATGGATGGACAGATAGACAGGTGAAAGATGATGGATGATGGACATACACATAGACAGATGGAACATGATGGATTAGATGGATGGGTGGGTGGGTGGATGGACAGATATAATAGATGATAGATAGATGAGATAGTTGATGGATGGACGGACGGATGGATGGATGGATAGACAGAGACAGACAGATGAGAGATGAGATAGATGATGAATGGACAGATAGACAGGTGAAAAGGATGGATGGATGGATGGATGGATGGATGGATGGATGGATGGATGGATGGATGGATGGATAGATGGATGGATAGATGGATGGATGGATGGATGGACATACAGATAGACAGATGAGAGATGATGGATGGGATGGATGGATGGATAGACAGAGAGACAGACAGATGATAGATGAGATAGATGATGGATGGATGGATGGATGGACGGACAGATGGATGGATGGACAGACAGACAAGTGATAGATGAGATAAATGATGGATGGATGGACAGATGGACTGACAGTGATAGATGAGATATAGAGAGGGCAATTTTGTAGTCCTAACCATTTTCCTTCTCATTAGAACTAACCCAAGATGGCCTCCGAGCCTTATAATTCTCATCTGCTTTTGGGTTTCGAAATGCAGGTGGATGGAAAGATCTCCGTGAACGGAGAAGCGAGCAACGGCGTGGAAGACGAGCCAGACAAGGACTGCTCAGCCTTTCTCTTTGAACCTTCCCCCAGCCTTTCCACCAAGTCTGACCGCGTGGTCGAATCGCAGGGGGGATCCACGGAAGGAAGCGCGGATTCCGCCACTCCCGAGCCGGTTCAGAAGAGCTTAATCGAACACGGTGTACACAGAGAGCAAGTTGTAAGGGCCAGATACTTGGGTTAGCAGGAGCCAGGTGGGGGAAGATAAATGGTTCTCCAAGTATTTGTAAACTTAGGCCTCCAGGTAGTCGACTTCTAACTATCCGTTTATTGTTTGAAGTCAATACAGGTAATTTAATTTAATTTAATTTAATTTAATTTAATTTAATTTAATTTAATTTAATTTAATTTAATTTAATTTAATTTAATTTAATTATTTAATTTAATTTAATTTAATTATTTAATTTAATTTAATTTAATTTAATTTAATTTAATTTAATTTAATTTAATTTAATTTAATTAATTTAATTTTTTAATTTAATTTAATTTTTTTAATTTAATTTAATAATTTAATTTAATTTAATTTATCGAATTTCTATGCCGCCCAACTCCCAAGGGACTCTGAGCGGCTTACAACAAAAATAATACAACAAAGAACATAGGAAAATTATTTAGAAAAACATCATAAAAACATTTTTTTAAAAAAACATTAAAAGCCCATGCATACCATTCATGGCCGGATCTCACAAGATTGCAACAGCGAGATCAACAGCCCCAGGCCTGCCGGAAGTCCTCGATGTACGACCGCAATTGAGCCCAGAATTCCTGCTGCTAAGCGAAACATTTGTTAAGTGCCCCATTTTACAATCTTTCCTGCCACAGTTGTTAAGCGAATCACTGCAATTGTTCAGTTAGTAACACGGTTGTTAAGTGAATCCGGCTTCCCCCTTGACCACAAGGATCTTGCGATGGTCATAAGGGTAAAAAAATGGACATAATTCACTTTTCCCAGTGCCGTCGTAACTTTGAACAGTCACTAAACAAGCTGTTGTAAGTCAAGGACTTACCTGCATGTGTTTGGCTTAACAAAGCAACCCTTGAAAAAAAATTAAAAACCTTCGTTAATTTGCGATCTTACTTGACCGCAAATTGCTTTCTTTAAATCGAAATGCCAAGTTACTGAATCCTAAAAGCATATTCAAACGGTAGAGAGTCATTTGATTGTGGCAGGATAGAAGCAGAATAAATGAATGAATACATTTCTTTGGCTTCTGCTTTAACCATGAATTCAATACTTTTTTCTGCAGGACTCCTTCACGGAAGAAGCTGAACCAGCCCGCCGAAAAGAGAGAACTGAATCGGAAGAAACGTTTCTGGGTAGGATTTTCCAAATGGGCCTTTTTAAAGTATTTATTATTAATTTATTAATCATATTTTTATGCCGCCTACTCTCCAAGGACTCTGGGCGGCTTACAACAATCGACAGTGTACTAAATAGCATATTGCCCCCAACAATCTGGGTCCTCATTTTACCCACCTCGGAAGGCTGGAAGGCTGAGTCAACCTTGAGCCGGTGAGATTTGATCTGCTGAACTAGCAGTCAGTTGAAGTAGCTGCAGTACTGCACTCTAACTACTGTGCCACCTCGGCTCTTACAGTAAAGTACAGTAAACACTCCTGTTTACTCAGCTCAGGGTTGAACTGTGGGGGCTTTGGGGTCCTCCAAGCTTGGTGGCTTTCCTGCAGACGTTTCATTACCCAAGTTGGTCACGTCATCAATCATCAGAGGTAGAAGGGAGTGGGTTTTGTGGAGAGGAGGAGGGAGGAAGAAGAAGGAAGAGGAAGAGGAGGAGAAGGAAGAGAAGAAGGAGGAGGAGGAGGAGGAGGAGGAGGAGGAGGAAGATGATAGAGAAAGGAGAAGAAGAGAAGGAGGAGGAGAAGAAAGAAGAAGAAAGAGGAGGAAGAAGGTGATAGGAAAACTAAATTAAACTAAACCAAGCTAAATTAAAACAAATTCTTCATAACACAAATTCTTCAGTCTAATCACCAACCTTGGTATAATTAGGCAAACTGATCCGGTAGCGGAAATTTTGAGTAGTTCGGAGAACCGGCAAATACCACCTCTGGCTGGTCCCAGAGTGGGGAGGGAATGGGGATTTTGCAATATCCTTCCCCCAGAAGTGGGGAAGGAATGGAGAGATTGCAGTATCCTTCCCCTGCCACGCCCACCAAGCCACACCCACCAAGCCACACCCACCGAAACGGTAGTAAAAAAAAATTGAATTTCACCACTGTGCTAAACCCAAATAAGGTTGGATTAAGCTCCTCTCTGCTTAAAACTATCCTCATCTTACTTCTCGGTCATGCAAGGAAATTAAAGAAATCCTTTCCTCCAGATCAAACAGAAGTAGTAACGCAAGTTACGAGTAGAATTTCCGTTGCTAAAGAAGTCGCACTCGATTTTTTTTCCCCTCCCGTCAGACAAGCGGGAGAAAAGAAACACCCGCGAATTCTCAGCAGCTTTGGATACGAATCGTGGGTATCCCTCAATTAAGAAATCCCTAGAAAGTAATTAACTAACTGCATGATTCGATATGTAGTTATTTGCTTCTAAATTAATAATAAGGGGGTAGGCAAAAACATGCCCGCTTCGTTTTATAGTTTGCAATTTTCACCGCCGTAGTTAACACAGCTTGATGCAGGAAAAACGTTCAAGAAGAATTATTTTCTCCTGATGTGAAAGCAGGCGGGCTGTTTTTTCTGTAGCTGGTGCCCACGATGCCCTTTGAAAAAAAAAAAAAAATTAACCTTCCCGAAAGTGGGAGGTTAAAGAAAGCAGCAGCAAACCACTTCGGTACTGCTGGAGCACGGGGTTGGACTAGAAGGCCTCCGAGGTCCCTTCCAATGTTATTATTCTATGTTCTGTGATGCCATGAAAACTTGTTCCCCATCGGAGGAGATTGGCTGCTTGTCAGTAGCCAATTGTCCCCTTGTGTCTCCGTCCGGTTGACCACTTCCCCCAATGCCTGAGGCTCCTGGGACAGCATCGTCCTCAGCTCCTGGCCTCTCCAAACATGGCAAGGGAG